>BMAO01001962.1:0-418303 GCA_019973975.1 Trichonephila clavata
TAAATAATAAATACACATTTACACTGTTTTTATCTATATATATAAAGGAGAAAAGCGACTCACTCACTGACTGACTGACTGACTGACTGACTGGACTGACTAATCACGAAATCTCTGGAACTATTCAACCTACAGACTTGAAATTTGGTAGACATGTTCCTTTGATAGAGTAGACATCAGCTAAGAAAGGATTTTCCGAAATTCGAAACGCAAGGGGCGTTACGGGGGGTTAAGGGCTTTAATAATAATTGTCTCCATGTTTAAACTACTTGATGTACAATCTTGAAATTGGGTAAGCGGATTCCTTTTAGAGAGTAGAGATCCGCTACAAAATGAGTTTGGTGAAAATCGACCCCCAAGTGGCATTGCAGGGGCTTAGGGGGCGTTATAGATAATTATTTTCATTTTTAAACTATTTGACGCACTGTCTTTAAATTTGATATATAGATTCCTTTCGTACAATAATGATCAGTTACAAAACGGGTTTTGTGAAAACAGACTTCTAAGTGGCGTTGCGGGAGTTTAAGGGGCGTAATAGATAAATATATCCGTTTTTAAACTACTTCACCTATCTGCTTGAAATTGGTAGGTAAGTTTCTTTCCTGGAGTAAATATCCGCTACAAAATGGGTTTTGGGAAAATTGACCCCCAAGGGGTGTTGCGGGGCGGGGGGGGGGTTAAGGGGCGTTATAATTTCCTATTTTTAAGTTATTAGACGTGCAGTCTTGAAACTTAGTAAGCAGATTCCTCTCATAGGGTAGAGATACGCTAAAAATGGGTTTCGTGAAAATTGCCCCCAAGTGGCGTTGAGGGGACTTAAGGGGCGTTATAGATAATTATTTCCATTTTTAAACTATTAGACGCACAGTCTTTATATTTGATTAAGAGATTTCTTTCATAGAGTAGAGATCAGCTATAAGAAGGTTTTGTGAAAACAGACCTCTAAGTGGCGTTGCAGGGGAATAAGTGGCGTAAGAGATAAATATTTTCGTTTTTAAACTATTTGACCTACTGCTTGAAAATTGGTAGGAATGTTTCTTTCATGGAGTAAATATCCGCTACAAAACGGGAGTTGAGAAAATTGACCCCAAGGGGTGTTGCGGGGGGTTAAGGGCAGATATAAATAATTATTTCTTTTTTAAACTATTAGACTCACAGTCTTGAAATTTGGTTAGCAGATTCCTCTCATAGGATAGAAATACACTGCAAAATGTGTTTTGTGAAAATCGACCCCTAGGTGGTGTTGCGGGGGTTCAAGGGGCGGTATTGATAATTTTTTTGCATTTTTAATTAATTGGACGCACAGTCTTCAAATTTGCTAAGCAGATTCCTTTCATAGAGTGCAATTCCCCTACAAAATGGGTTTTGTGGAAACAGACCCAGAAGTGGCGTTGCGGGGGCTCAAGTGGCGTTATAGACAATTATCCCCATTTTTAAGCTGTTAGACGTACAGTCTTGAAATTTGATAAGCAGATTCCTTCGTGAAGTAGAGAACCGCTACAAAATGTTTTTCGCGAATATCAACTACTAAGTTTAATTTCGGGAGATTAAGAGGCGTAATCGATAAATATTTCCATTTTTAAACTACTTGATCATCCTGCTTGAAAATTGGTAGGCATATTCCTTTCATGAAATAGAGTTCCTCTAACAAAGAGTAAAATCAAAATTGACCCCTAAAGATGTTTGCGAGGGGTCAAGATAAGTTACAGAAAAAAATTCCTGTTTTTAATTGTTAGACCCATATACTTGAAATTTGTTAAGCGTGTTTCTTTGTTGAATAGGGAACCACTAAGAATAAATTTTAAGCAAATCAAGTTCTGGGGGGTTGCAGGGGGTTACTGTGACATTTTGACAAAAAAATTACTTTTTTCGAGCTACAAGGACTATAATAGTGAAATTTGGTTTGCATTTTTCTTTTGTTGAATTGAAATCCGCTAAGAGCAGTAATTTGGAAAAACGGCTCTCAACGGGATTACGGGGATATTTATAGTAAAACTTTTTGCTTTTTCTGTTAGATTTAGACTTGAAATTTGGCTTGCATGTTCAATTTACGGAGTAGAGATCCACCGAAAATTGGTTTTGCGGGAATCCACTCGGTTTTTGAGTTACGAAAGAGCAAACATCATTCTATGCTTCAATTTTAGAGATTTGTAGAAAATACAAATTAGATGAGTTCTGCCCTTTTTTTTTATCAACAGATGACAGCTACAGGTATAAGTATATTTTTCAATTCAATCGAATTCTTAATGCTAGGACTTAGATATCAATAATTTATACATATATATAAGCAGTAAAAATTTATAAAACATCATGAAATACCCAGCGAAGCGGGCGGGTAACAGCTAGTATACTTATAAATTTATCCAAACTGTACTATGTATTTGACAATAAATTTATCAATAGTTAACGAAGAGCAAGTTTAATAATTAACACTGACTGCCATGGGATTGTCATACACAAAAATTATATTCAAAATTCAATATTTATTTTGGTAACTTGTGCTGTTATTGTGTTAAAAAGAACGCCATGATTAAATATACTACAAATGAAATAAGTTTACATCCATTTCAGAAGGTGAAAATATTAAACATCTTTACTCCGCTCAATTAGTTATTTTATTATTATTTCCCCGGCTGGATCTAAGGCAACACATTAAATCCATCAAAAGATTCCTTCATTGTCTGATGCAACAGGATAAAAGACTACTAATCTCAACATAAAAGTATAGACATAAATAATTTCTCTGACAAATAGAGCTAGTACATCCACTCTTTGAAAGAGGAACAACATACCCAAGCTCATCTGCCTTCCTTCATCCATCAACACCTGTTACTACTCGGTTTTTAATTAAAGTCGTATTTTAGCTTTAGTATCAAATTACATTATTATTGTATTCAATACAGTGTTATTGTATGGGGGCGGGGCGCGATGAAATTTAGGAAAGAAAATTGGGTCGCAAATACTGAAAGTTTGAGAAGCACTGATTCCCAGAGAGAGAGAGAGTTTAAGACCCTACAAAATAAAATTTTCTAATGTTATTAGTTTATTGAATATTGTTACTGTACAGTAAGGAAAAGGGGGGGGGGGTCCCTGGATCCAGACCCCCCATCACCTTTGATTTTTTTATTGATTATAATCTCATGTATATAGTATATAAAGTTTAATTAAGCGTTTGTTTTTTACGATTTATTTTATTAATTCATGTAAATTATTAATTCAGTAATTTATTTTTTACTTTTTTTTTGTTTCCGACGAACAACGAAATCAAGAATATGTTGAACATCGGTGTATGATGCGAGAATGGTAAACTTTTGACCCTCAACTCCCCCCCCCCCTTTAAAATGTCCTGTTTATACCCCTGTTAACGTAATATGTAACGTATAATGCACACTTTTGACACACAAAATAAGATCGAAATTTACGGGTACGTGTTATACGCTGGATATAAAGAATAGCTTTAAAAATAAAGAAAATATAATCGTAAATAAATTAGGTTTCTACTTAGATCTAAATACTCCGTTTGTTTGTTTTTTAAAAAATATACCTTATGAACTCTCCTTTGTTGAACAACATGAAAAGTTCATATTCGTCTTCCGTTATATCTTCAAGCACATCCCTGAATTCGATGTCATCTTTTCACCCTCACAATTACTCTAATCCATAAATAATCATCTTCCATTCCATCTCAATTGTTCGATATGCTTCATTATTTAAATGACCTTTGAATTACAGTCGGGCCCCGATTCACCGAACTCTTTTTTAACAACTTTCGCAGTTTAACAAATTTTTCTTTTCCCCCAATTAAAATGAAGGAAAAAACGTTTATATTTAATGAATACTAAATATCGAATTAGCGAATTATTTCAACTGCCGGAAAAAAAATCTTTTTATTATTTTGGATTAGAAAAAATTTAATTTCTTTTCAAATGACATAACCTTTTTGTCCCTAACGGAAGACTTTTTCTAAGCAGCAAATTTCGACGGGAAAGGGTGCTGCAGCCAATTATTAGATTTTACAGGTGCAAATGAATCATGAGTGTAACCAATTGCGTGAGTTTTGAATAGGACAGGTTTATCCTTTTTGAAACTCCTATCAAAACTGTTACATTTGCTAATGCCTTACGTTTTGGTAACTGTGAAAACATACCCCATGCAGAAAGATGTAATTGATGCAGTATTTTCTTCTCTGAATAAAGTAAAAAAGAACTCTTTCGATTCCAGGAATCAAAAAGAATGCCAAACATCTATTAGTCAACATTTAAAAAAATTTCAATTAACTGGTGCGTAATAATTCGCTAATAGTACACTCATGGACAAAAAATTAGCGCATCAAGAAATAATTGCGGGATCGTAACGAAACTTGACATGAAAGTACATGTCGGGGAGATATGCAAATGATTAGAAATGCAGCGTGGTTGCGCATTACGTATAGCCGGTAGAAGGCGCTTAACGTCGTTCTCCGTGGAGTATAAAACAGGTAAACAAAGCTTGTTTGAGTGTGCTGAATCGTTTAAAAAGGAAGCGCTGAGGTAGACATGCCATTACGCCGTTTTCGAAGACAATATGAGCAGCTGTCGCAGTTTGAGAGGGGAGAATCATCGGCATGATGGAAGTTGGATGGTCAGCTAGGCGAGTAGATCGTCAATTAAGCCGCTTTGATTGTGTTGTGAGGAGGTGTTGGGACCAGTGGATCCAATAGATGTCATTTACACGAAGACCAGGCTCAGGACGCCCTCGACAGACAAGTCGTCAAGAAGACCGCCACATCGTAAGAAATGCACGCGTGCAGCCAACTGCTTCATCGGCCGCCATCCAGACACAGGTAGCACCTTCACTAGGGATCCCTGCGTCTTTTAGAACCATACGAAGACGCCTGGTTGAAGGACATTTGGGATCGCGGCACCCATTACGTGTGCTGCCCTTGACGCCCACCCATCGACGCCTCCGTTATCAGTGGTGCAGCGCACGAGGAAACTGGACTGCAGCGGAATGGGACCAGGTCGTCTTCAGCGACGAATTCAGATTCAATCTCAGCAGTGATGACAATCGTGTCCGTTTATGGAGACCCCGTGGTGAACGCCTCAATCCTGCCTTTGCTTTACCACTTTTCTCACACACCACTCCCACAGCTGGTGTGGTGGTATAGGGTGCCATTGCATACAATACACGGTCACCCCTAGTATTGATCCATGGCCCCATGACAGCCCAGCGGTATATACATGACATCCTGCAGCCACATGTGTTGACACACATGCAACGGCTCCCAGGAGCCATTTTTCAACAAGGCAATGCTCATCCCTACACGGCAAGGGTGTCACAAGACTGTCTCCGCATGGTTACCATCCTTTCTTGGCCTGCCCGATGCCCAGATTTGTCTCCAATCGAGCATATCTGGTATCATTTGGGACGGCGAGTTGGGCATCCCACGAGTTTGATCGAACTAGAGTCAAGATAACAGCAAATATGGAGCGAAATGTCTCCAGACATCATACAGAACTTGTATGCCTCAATGCCCGATCGTATCGCATCGTGCATTCGCTCTAGAGGGGGTTCAACAGGGTATTAAATTCTCCATTTTTTTGCCTTTTACTCTGAAATAAATGATCCTTTTTCTTTAATTTTATAATCATTTACTTACATCAAAGTAGTCATTACGTATCTAAAATTTCGTTTCATTTTGATGACTCCTTCTTGGTGCGCAAATTTTTTTTGTCCATGAGTGTATTTTTAAAAAGTGAGTAGTTCTAACTATGGATATATTTTGTGCAGTTGCTTATAATAGAGTTTCTAAAAGGTAAGTGCCAAAAAATTTGTATTTTTTTGGAACCCGATATTATGAATAATTCTCGAATTAATGAATAAAATGTCTGGTCCCAAGGAATTCGTTAAATTTGTGTCCGACTGTATGTCACTTTTACTTTCATTTAATATGCTTTTATTATCCACACACACACACTATATCTAGACCTCAAAATAAAAGAACATTGGACATGCCCATTTTTGTTTTTTTTTCGTAAAAAAGTATGTATATTATGCTGCGAATATATCAAAAAATTGGAAAATTGCAGTTTTAAAGTATTGGGGCACAATTATATCTCGGCAATATTTAGCATCCGACGAGAGCTTGAACTGAATAAATTTTTGGTAGAGGGAGTGGCCACCAGAGGGTGCCACCAATAAAAAGGCTCTCATGGGGACTTGCCGTGTATGCAAATGCGTATCTGCCAAAATGCAGCCCATTTTGAAAAAAAAAAAAGGATAGGTGGTCGTTAAAAGCTGGAATATACGCTAATTAAGAAACTTGAGTGATTCTTTTAAATCTATTAAATATGAAGTTTGCTGAACCTTTATACAATTTTTAACCTTTAGTGTCCCGTTTAGAAGCATAATTTGTACGGAGAAAAACCTGAAATTTGTCTAATTCAGAAATCACTTATATTTCAAGTTTATCTCTGTGTTTTCCTAAGCATTTATCTCAAACAGCCTCTAAATATTCTCTTACCTTTCTATATTGATTAAATTACATCAGTGCTTCTCAAACTTTCAATATTTGTGACCCAATATTCAATCGTAATTTTCTTCGCCTCCCCCACTCTTCAATAACAATGTATTGAATTCTGTAATACAATACTTTGCTACTCAGTAATACTATTTAAAGCTATGCAATACGATTTTAACCTTTTAAAAGCCACTGGCGTATATAAACGTCTCAATCAGCCAAAGCGTTTATTACCCCGGACGTATATATGCGTCTTTACGAAGAATGATCTTTTTCTGTGCACTGCTATCCATAAAGTTATTCCGAAGGCTTTGACATGCAATAAAAGGACCTTTATAGTATTTGCAAAGGATTTACTTATTTCAGAGAATTTGCTTATTTATTCTCTTATCCCCCCCCCCTCAATATATCACATATTCTCGCCTACGTGGAAAACGGTGATAACTAGGGAGAGAATTACGTGACTTTTAATCAGCAGTTAAAATATTAATTATAAACCATATGAATTATCAAGATAAACGTTAATTTTTGTATATAATTTTATATATGACAAGGCCATTTGGCCACTGGTTCTTAACTTATAATTGTTAAATTAATTATAAAATACGTTGCGCAATACTGATGCATTTCTAAGTGTATTATGTTACAGTAAATGTCTATTTTATCTTTTTATTATGTCAGAATGTATTTTTTTTTACTTTGGGTAAAATAATAATATTTTTAAAATAATCTTTTGCTTTCGACTTTTCAATATGCTCACGTCCCCCTCGTAGAGTTATCAAGACCTCCTAGGGAGGCGTGCCCCACAGTTTGAGAAACGCTGAATTACATGATAGTTGCTATTTTTTAACACTCAAAATCTCTCTTCTCCCCTCTTCTGCCCATTGAAGTTTTTTTCACAAACGAAATAAAATTCTAATTCTCTATCCACTTAAACTCAATAATGAAATTTTTAAGAAATTATTTACTTGTCTTGATAAATGTAATAAATTCCGGCCGAGAGTTGAATTTAACAAGTTTGAAAGTGTATATATCTAAAACCATTATACCAATGGCTGTATTGAAAAGATACCCCTCCCTTGCCCACTGGGGCTGAGGATTGTAATTCTCTGAAATTGATGATGATGATGATGATTCATCTTCACAAATGTCAGTTATGCAATAATGTCCTCGAACATTATTTTTGAAAACTATTTCGATTCTTAAGCCATTGAATTTCTTTCTTTTTTTCCCGTTAAACTATCTTCTCTATTATGTTGTGGTATTTTTTCCTGATTGAATAAAAAGATTGTGACCTCGGTTTCCGCAGTAAAAGTTGTTTATCGTAGTCTCTCTTTTTGTCGGTGGAACTCCACCTTGGCCAGAAATAAATTTTTTTTCTCTATTTGAAAATTTATCTTAAATATATATTTTAAAAAAAAGAAAATCAAGAACATAGGCGTGAAATTTTCAAATAATTAAAAAAAAAGTTCTTTCACGGCTTACAATTATAAGCAACTTTTAAAACATTATTCATACAACATTTTGAAATTCATAGCGTAATCACTATCCTGGCCAATGGAATTTCAATGATTTTTAATCAATATAAATTTAAATGTATGCATACAAACTCCAATTTGAATTCATTATTTCATTTGTATTAACTTATTGTTTCATTAATTCATTATTTATCCATTTATATATATAGTTACCAAGAAGTACACGTACAAAGAATTTTGAAAAATTGCTACAAATACTCTTTTCTTTTCCAAGCTTTGGACGCATTTAGATCATTGAATCTGACAGTAACTGGTTTTTTTTATTTGAGCTATGATCTAAGCATTATTCAATGTTTTCTCGTTAGATAAATCTTTTTTTTATTAACAATGGATTCATAACATCTGTCCATAATATCTTCGGATTTGGCTCAGAACTCAGCCTCTTCAGATCCAAGGAACACATGTGCACCTGCAGTTTTAACAACGCATATTACATAAGGCAACAAAAAACAACTTCTTGTCTGTTTCCTAGTTTTAAATAGACTATTCTTACTAATTTTGGGTTAAAAATACGAATATGTAAATGAAATTATTAGCTCTTGTTTTTAAGATATACCACAGCCCATCTATCAATTTATTGGTAAATTTGAAGAACGAAACATTATTAACTTATACATACGGTACAATTAGTAATGTTTCAAGAAACCGTGTTCATATCAGAAATCAATAGTATTTTTTAGTTTATTTCCTGTGAACATTTCCTGTTGAATTGACTATTGTATTTCGAAGCCTGAGTATCCCTTATAACAGTCCAGCAGTAGTTTGTGAGCATTAATTCATCCCGATGACCCTGATATATACGTTCCATTGCTGTGATATCTTGGTGAAACCTTTCATCGTGTTCACATCGCTTACAGTTCCACAGTTTTTAGGGGAAAAATCAAGATGGGAATGTAAAAAATGGATCTTTAGAGACACGTGCATTCTGCGTCATGAAAATTTTGTAGGAGTTCTTTCACCAACTGTTAATAGTTTTCATCCTTTTTGATGTCTAAAAATCTTTATACCATACTTATATTTGAGACCTAAATATAGTTGAATTGATTTGCCTTGAATTGTAAGACGAAAAACAGTGAATATCACTTGAACCGTGGACTATTACCTGTTCTTTGTTCTACTGATGCTCTAGGTTAGACTCAAAACACACCTGAAGAAAGGTGGCGCGTTTACAAGCCTTTCGGTGAAATAAAAATCGATCCTGAGGCAAGATCTTCCATCTACCCACTCAAATGAACATCAAAAAAATTATACACAGAAAGTAAAGATGAGTAAAAATACAGCTATTTATGAATAGCGAGTGCTGTTTCTTGAAAACAAGAGCTAATCTGAAGTTTTTATGATGATTTTCGCGTGTTTAGAGGATCAAAATACTTCATAATAAACTATTTTTGAGCCCGAAACAATTTTGATGTTGACTAGTGTTATTAAAAGATGAAAGTAATCAATTGAGATCGAAAGTTATTGCATGTTTTTTAGTTTTACCACTTGATGGGGATATGGCCGCGGTAGCCTAGAGGTCAAAATAACGGATTTGTGTGTGTGTGGCCGGTGTGTCATGAGTTCAAGCCTAGTGCCCTGATGACCCGCCGAGTAGGGAGTGATGCACGTTAAATCTCGTCCCTTGACTATGGTTCAAAATTACGAGGTCCATCGCCAAAAGCGCTTAAGCAGATGAATAGTGCGACGTGAAAATTCATTTACTCACTCACTAAATGGGGATATTTCATTTCTTTTCCTTGAGAGATTTTATGCACAAATTAGCAATGGCCAACTCGACAAAAAGCCGAAAAAATGAGCTAATTTTTTAATATATAATTAAGACCTGTGAGCTTCATATTTTTTATTTGATGTAATATTATATCCAAGAGTTGATAGATCATATATTTATCACACTTTCAAGGTATACGACTACCCTAAAATTATGAGTTTTGCCAAAATTTGACAAATTTTTTTTATTGTTTTATTTTATAGACCATCTTATTAGCTTTAAATAAATACCAAGTTTATTATTTTTCGTTCACTAGAACAAAAACTACAAGTGTTTTGGTAAAAGCAGATGCCATTACTTTAAGCAAGATATAATTTAAAACGCATTTTACTCGAAATGTGTGTTTTTTTTTTAAATGCTCAAAAAGGGACAGCGATTGCTAAAACAATTTTGAAAATAATTATCTGAAATTTTTTTGTGTATGTTCTGTATAATAGTAGAACTGTTTTAACCTTTAGATTTATAGATCACTGTTTTATTACAAAATTTGCAGCCCCTTATGTGAATATAATAACTGTTTTTTTAAGCAATTTCATATAATAACAAAGATAAAGTGCTCTAGTTTTTGTAAAAATTAAAATATCTCTTATCCTGAAGGTCAATTAAAAAATGAATAACATAGCAACACATCAGAATTGAAAAACTGAAAATCTGTTCATAAACTTTTGGTACAGAATGGGCAGCGTTTATGTTATTTCTTGTCAATTTGTACTTATTTTTTCCCATTTTAGTAATAGTAATTTATTTTTCTAATCTTAATGTTAGCATATATTTCTTAAAATGTACTAAACAAATCTAAAACCAACAACAACAAAATATCCCAATACCTGCATTTTTTTTTAAGTTGTCGCAAGTTGTAGTATTTTAATTAGAAGTAAATTTTGAGGAGCTCATTAGTGCACCTCCAGTTGTTATTCGGTTCCAGATGTATGATAATTCAAACTGAAACTTTCATGTAATGTTTTTTTATGACAATGGTGTTCTTATTTTGCTATAATTTAGAGTTATGCACTTAATTTTAAGGTATCCGACTGGTTGCGAGAACTTAAAAAAAAAAAAAATGGAAATATGTGGATTTTTTGTTGTTTTTAGATTTTTTAGTACATTTAAAGAAAAATATGTTAAAATTAAAAAGAGAAAACTAAATTATTATAACTAAAATGGGGAAAAAATGGGTAAATATTGACAAAAAATAACATAAACACGGCCCATTCTGTACCAAAAGTTTATGAACAACTTTTCACTTTTCAATTTTTCAATTATGATGTGTTGCTATGTTATTCATTGCCGAAATGACCTTCAGGATAAAGATATTTAAATTTTCACAAAAACTAGAGAACTTTATCTTTGTTATTATATGAAATTGCTTAAAAAAACAGTGATTATATTCACATAAGGGACTGTAAATTTTGTAATAAAACAGTGAATGATAAATCTGAAGGTTGAAACACTTCTACTATTATACAGAACTTACACAAAAAATTTCAGTTCATTATTTTCCAAAATTCTTTAGCAATCGCTGACCCCGTTTGATTATTTTCAAAAAATCACATTTCGAGTAAAACGCGTTTTAAAGTGTGACATCTTGCTTAAAGTAATGGCATCTGCTTTTACTAAAACACTTGTAATTTTTGTTCTAGTGAACGGAAAATAATAAACTTGATATTTTTATAAAGCTAATAAAAGAGCCTATAAAATAAAATCATGAAAAAATTTGTCAATTTTTGGCAAAGTTCCCAATTTTAGGGTACTCCGATACCTTAAGTAAGAATATATATATATCATGATATTTATGTTCTCGGCAACAATTTTAAAAAAATTTAGAAATACATAAAATTTACAAAAATTTTGCTTTTATCTTGTCACATTTCGTGCTAATCTGATATTGATTTGATTTATTAATAACTTACCATAAATGAAAATTTCTTTTTCTTCAACTAAGCCTTAATTTATACGCATATATTTTAAGAAACTTGTTATAATTATTGTTATATTCTGATTTTTTGTGTTTAACTTAGAAAGAAATACAGGATATTATGAATTAAAGTGATTGTATGTCTGATGATTCAAGTGAAGGGAATTCTGAAAATGTAGTTTTGCCTGATAAAATTGATGTATTCGTTGAAAATGAAGGTGAAAAGTGTATAAAGGGTACTATAGAGGTGTAACACCAGATACTTCAATGAACATCTGTGCAGTAAACGCAGGACCACAACTTTCTTCCGATGTTTGATATGATAGAATCGGAATTTCCATCGATTTATGACTAACATATTTGCATCAAAATGCAGATAAGAAGGTTGCAAATCAAGAACTCATGTTTTATTGTACTAAATGCAATTATTTTTTGTACCCATGATTGTAAAAAATAATTGTTTTGAAAAATTTCATTCTAAAACTTAATTATTATGCATTTTTTCCATGTTTAAAGAAGATTTATCAGAATAAATTTAATTGTGGATTTTTCTTGTTGTTGCAGTTAAAACCTGAGGTGTACATATGTGTATCTCTCAATGTAGCAAACCTATTCATAAAAATTTAATTTTTTTCCCTAGCATTTGTACTGCTGACAATACTATTAGAAAAATCAAACCACCGAAATTTGTTTCTTCTTATTTAAAATATGTCAGGTCTGAACAGGATAAGCAAAAGGAGCGAATTGGCTAACCTCAAAACTGGTTCTAACCCCTCTAAATACCTCTCAGTGTTTATAACAGACATCAGTCAGTTATAACGTTTATAACAGACTGATAGCTGCTCTATTCACAGGAACAATACTGCAGCCTCCATGTTTTATATAGAAATTTTAAATTATCTGTTTTTTAATCCTTTGTATCTCTGGTATAAAGTATACATACAGAGTGACGTCCCCTCTTTGAGTTCTGGGACACCTGCGACTTCCCTCCCACGGCCAGATCAGTTTTAGGATAATTGATCACCACATATGCAAAAACACCTGCAGTCGTGACTTGGTTAGCCCCGGCAACCTTTGACACGAGGAGAAGCCCATTCCGCCCACGGCCGCATGTATGGAGAGAAAAGACGCCGATAGCGGTCAACCGCAGGGACCGAGAGGGGGCTGTGAGAGAAAGCAGTTGGAGCGAAAAATTCGCGTTGAACGGACATCAAGCAACCCTCACAAAGCAATAGAAATTGGGACTCTAAAATCATCTAATAGTACTAAATTGTAAATTGATGTAGATAATAGCTGTGACTTAATTAAACTAAATTTTTATTTTTCAAATCACGCTACCTTTATTGTTTCAAACGTCACAACAGGTATAGGATAAAATAATAGGAACACCTGTGAAAAAATTAAAAAAAATTATTTGTAAGAGGTTAGGAGACCTTTGATCTAAATGACGGATTGTATTCGACGTGGGATTGACAAATAAAGGGTCTTGAACAAAATCCATCGGAATTGGAACCCTTTTCTAGTTCAGAGTCCTCTTAGGTTCAGATAGTGTGCGTGAAAGTGGAAACCGAGCACGAACTTTGTTCCCTAAAATAATCCCACAAACACTCAATGATGTTAAGATCAGGTGACTGTAGACACCACGTTAGACGTTTCACTTCATCTCCAACCTCATGTTACCATGTTTGAACACAACGAGAGGCGTGAATATAAGGGCGTTGTTATCTTGGAAAACAGAATGTTCTGCTGGAAAGAGAGTCTGAAGCATAGGGTGAAAATGATCTGCGAGAATACTTCGATAATGGTCGCCTGTGATCATCCCTTTCAAGACAACGAGAGGCCCCAGTCCACGGGAAGATATTGTCCCCCCCCCACACACACACCATTGCAGAATCCTTTCAAGTTTCACGGTTGGAGCCAGATTGTCAATATAAAATACTTCTGCTGGTGTTCGCCAGACGAGCACACGTCAGGTGATTCGAAATAATGTAAATGAGGACTCATCAGACCAGATGACTAGTTTGCATTTGTGTCCACTTTAGGGGTCTTGGCATTACTGTAGTCTCTTCATAGCATTCCACGCCGAAACTAACTTTTTTGGTATAGTTACTCTGCCATGAATGTTCGCAGTATGCAACTCCCGTTGAATAGCTTACATGAATACGGGTTTCTGAAGGTGGGAATTCATCTTAGACGTTATCTATGGAAGAGTAGTCTTGCGTTTTCGGGCCACTACCCTCTTCAACACCCGTATATCACAGTCCTTCAATTTCGACATTCGCCCACTATTGTGTTTCGCAGAAGACACCTTACCCAAGTTTGTGTAGATTGTCATAACCCTTGACACAGTGGTGCTTGAAAACCCACAAGGTTGGTTGTTCTGGACACAGATGCTCCAGCTAGGCGAGTTCCAATTATCTCATGCCTCTTTTCCCATTGGAGACGTCGGAAATAATCACACTTTTTTAGGAACAGAATTTTCTCATGCAACTCTCAACCTGACAAATGCTTGACCGATACCTTCCCTTTCACCGACACTAAGTGTCCTACTGTGACGACACGTTGCGGCCGTTTACTGGACAACCGAAGAACGACGCATTTTTACATGGGTGTTCCTATTATTTTGACCTATACCTGCACATTATTATCTAAGCATATAAATATAAAATATATATATTCCGTATATTCTTGGCTCTAAAGAATCAATTCTTTACCATATAATTTCGAAAAATAAATTCTAATTTTAATAAAATGTAAAACAATATATAAATATTTTTCTTGCTGTGATTATACATGGCAACACATTACGATTGTATTTCTGTTGTTAGGTAACTTTACATTGGTACGTTGGTAACTTTAAAAAATAATTTTTACCAAGTGTGCTGTCTAATGCAAAAGTTTTTAAGTGAAAAAAAACTTCTGGCCGCGAAAAATATGCCAGGTAGGAAACAACTATCTCAATATCAGCATCCGCGCAACTGTGGTAAGATTCTTAATAATTTGATTCTGTTTCGTTTCCTTCTTAAAGTTAATTTTGATTAATTTTGTATCAGTTTTACGAACGGATTTTAGAGAAATTTATATATATAACTGTTATAACATATATTTGAAAATGAAACTTCACTACATTCACTTTTGGTGAAAGTAGACAATTTAAGTGGTCAAATACAATTAATTGGTAGCTAAAAAAATATCCGTTTTTGATGGCTCTAATACATTTTTCCAAACAATTAACTATTTTATATAAATAAATTGAATCATCGTTATAGAAAATAAGATTTTGTTTAATGCTAGGGTTCTATCTTTTCTGATTTTGGTAAAAGTTTTAGCAAAGCAAGTAAAGAAATTTTAATTACATTACAAACTCAAAGACAAATTCACTAGCTACAAAAATTGCTTAAATTTTTTCAGATTTTTTCTTAAAAGTCAAATGGAATTGATATTTATTTTTAATAGCACACGAATTCATTGGAAACAGTGGCCACGTGTTTGTTATTTAAAATGATAATTTGTCAGCCACCACTTAATAGGCAGGTTATATCAAGAAAACACGAATGCTTTTTCCCACCATTCCATTCGAACCGAAAAGCAGCCTGTGAAGGTTGCATTCCTTCCAGACCATTGCATAAAACGTCTCGACATGACACAGACCCCGTGCCGCGGGCGATGTGACAGAGGAACAGACGGAGGGGAGGAAGAAGCGAGTGGATGATCTGAAGAACTGAAATCGTGGAACAGACCGATCTCTGCTCTTCCTCCCGAAGATCCCGCTTCTCCACATCCGCTGCCAACAAACACTTCGAAACAAATGCATGGAGACGTTAAAAGGAGAAGAAAAAAAGAGAGGTTCTCTAGGAGCTGAAAAATACAAACGACGATAACGAAAATCGTTTGCGCGAAGGGTAGATGACAACTGGGATGGAAGAGATGTGGAATGAAAGGAGGGGGCAGCACAGTTAGAGCAAAATGCTATCCATCGAAACGGGGAAACACTTTAAAGGTGGCTTTAATTGTTGTAACTTTCCCATCGACAGGGCGGAGACCTTTACGAGGCAGGGAAAAGAAATGCCTCAGTCGTTGGTGACTAGCGGGATTGAAAGGGGTTGTGAGTCGCCCACCCTTTAACTAACTCACTTGCAGCCTCCCCACTTTTCACTGCTGCGAATCAGACAAATGGAGTTAAATTTCAAGGAGAGATGAATAAACGCGATATTCAAACGTATAGGTTGTACTTATACTATTTTTTCCTATCATGCAAAAAAAAAAAAAAATCCATTAAATTGTTCCATTTGTAAGTACTACTAATTTTCTGAAAGTTCTAGAACTTCTAAACCTAATTGATAAAAGAATAAGTACATTTTAGAGTCTTTCGAACTTTTGGTTAACTCCGTTTGAATATGTGATAGTGGTTCTAACTGTTCAACCATGAAAGCTATTTTTATTAAGGATATTCTTTTTACTATGGCATTAGTATCTGAGTAAGTACTTACTTAGAATCAGAGATTCTTTTTACGAGTACTTATTCTTTAATCCTATGAAAAAAAGTTATCGAATGATGTTTCTCATTTTTCCTTAACTT
The DNA here is from genome assembly GCA_019973975.1 of Trichonephila clavata. Classification (NCBI taxonomy): domain Eukaryota; kingdom Metazoa; phylum Arthropoda; class Arachnida; order Araneae; family Nephilidae; genus Trichonephila; species Trichonephila clavata. Next base: position 16,300 of record BMAO01001962.1, read on the forward strand.
ACATTTTCAATTCGGTTATGATAAGTAGCTATAGATACTCAAGTATTTTCTATGCCTCAACAGTTACCCGAATTCCACTAAAACCGTGATTAGTTTTAATAATACACCTCTCTTCTCATACTTGATAAAACATCTTTTATGCCAATTTGTGGCTGGATCTCAAACAGATTAAAATTTTTATTACTCGTAATTGTAATTCGAGAACAAGTTTACAATTCACTTAAGCCTTAATTGTTTCTTTTATACTTTCCCCCTCCGTTTCTTGTAAGATATTTAACTTAAAAAGATATCTGTATAAAATCTGTTTCGATTTTTTTACAGGTTAATTAATGGTTCATTCTCTTTTTTAAATTTTTAAAATAGAAAATTCATTCACATTTCATACGTATGATATCAAAATTATAAGTAAAACAAAACCAAATTTTGTTAAGTAGAATAACGGAATTTTATTTCAAGGAATTAAATACTGTAAATCTGGCTTGAAAAGTTTTTATTGCTGTATATACATATATTAGAATATTAAAAAAATTACATTTTATTAGTGGCTTTAAATGCAAAAAATTTAAACCATATAAAAATTCCGCAATCTACGATTCTAAATTGCCATAAAACGCAAGACTCTTTTAATTTTGAGAAATTAAAAGAGTAGATAATTTTATAGAATAATTCATTTTCTACTTTATAAAAATGTTTTTAGAAAAATGAAGGAAAAAAACATTGCAGAATTTTCGAAGTTTATTAAAACTTTAGGATTAAAAAATTTCAACAGCATTTTTCATGCATGTGAAAAACACGAGAAATACCAAAAATTATTAAAAAGTTCGTATCATTATTATTTGTTAAAAAAATCGTTAACCAATTTTTTTAGATTGTAAAATGTGGTAATTATTGCAGACGAAGATTGAGCTGAGAGTTTACCCATTAAATTTCTATTGACTCTTTGAACTGAACTCTAAAAGTAACTTCAGGTACTCTAAACGATGATTTTTTTAATGAATTAGAGAAATGAACCCACTATTCAACTCATATATCGACAACCGTGACTTTGATTCTTTGAGTGTTATATAATGTCGTTCTGAAGAGCAACACGAGGGTTGTGGCAACGGGCCACATAATTTAACCCTTTATACCGACGGTACTTATAAGTACCACTCACTTTAATATTACATAGAATCACCATTTTTACGAATACTCTGAGAATACTTAGGAGGAATATTCTTTGAAATGCACTCTTCTAAGATATATGGCAGCCCAGGGGTTCTATGATGAGTATTTTAGAGGGGAAGGCGAATAGTTTTAGAGCAGAAATTGCGTTTTCAGCTGACATTTTGATCGGATCGCGTTGATTGTCATTTTTGTTTCGAAAAGGCATTTAATGTCAAAAGGTGTCTTATTTTTTTATGTTAATGAAGACCTTAGAAAACGATTTGACTATTTATTTAAGTGAACATTAGTTATAATTAATTTTACAGTTGAATAACTTAGTGGCACACTTATAAGTACCGACGGCACACTGGGTGTTGGAGCAAGAACTTAGTTTTTTTTCGTCCGTGTAGCTTTTTGTTGCTTTTTGTTGAGTTGAATCGTCATCACTACAGTGCGATAGAGAATGATTTTTTTTTTAGCATTTCCTTTTGCTTAACTTACTTATTTTGCTTTTTTTTTTATAGTTTTATATTTTAACGTTTTCAAATTATTTTAAACTTTGAAAATGAGCTTGTTTTTTTTTTTTTTTTTGTGACACAATTAAATGAAAAATATCTATTCTTATTTCAAATATTAACAACATTTGAATTTCCTTATGTGTAACAGAGATTTAACACAATAATTGAAGATTTTCAAGGTTCTATTGTTATTATTATTATTATTTCCTTTTCTTAGAATGTCTGGAAAAAAGAAGCTCAGTCTTCAAGAGGCTTTAGACTTATTACAGAACCTACCATCTGAAATCAGTGATGTACTAATAGATGATTTTTCAGATGAAGAAGTCCCAGTAAATAATCTGTTGAAATTTTCGTTAGATTCTTAAGGTGATGATCAAGAGACTGAATAAGACTCAAGGTGCAGTAGTTCATGTTAAGAAAATACAGCATTTCCTACCCTAGGATGTAGTATTTTAAAGAAACATTCAATCAAAACCTCACTCAAAATGCACAACGTGTAATGAATTTATGTGTATTAAAGAGAAAAAAACTGTTTTTTTTAATATTATCAAATTAAGTTTATGTATAAAAAAAGTAAATAAAATTTAAAAAAAAAAAAATTCAATAATCTTTAAAAATAAGTATTTTGTGCTGTAAAATATTAGTGTTCTCTGTCTATTTAGCATTTTTAAGAGTAAAACTGCGTTAAAAACGTAATTCGGTCTTTTCGTATTATGAGAATATTTGAGACCTTTGTGGACTGATGGTGCTTTAATGTTCCAATTTAATTAATTAGCTCTAGTGAATTAAATTTCCCAAAATTGAGTATTTTATTTTTGTATATCCTTTAATTTTCAATGTAGTGATTCAAAAAAAAAAAATATTGCATGAAAAAATTTGTAGTAAATCATAATACGGTAGATAAAGGGTTAAAATCGTTATTTTTTAAAATCAATTTCCAAAATAAAACTTTTCCTTCGCATAAAAACAGATTAAAATTCTTTAAAAAATATATAATTTAGGTTTTTACATTAATCCCCTGTAATTAATTGAAAAATGAGTTTTAAATTCCTAGTGAATTTGATTTATTACTTACTATTATTATAATTGAAATCTACAATTATGTATTCTAATGTGTACAAATAGTAGTATAACACTAACTAAACATCACATAATAAATTAACATATGGTGACTACATTTCATTTATTATTAGAACAAATTCAATAATAATTCAGTATATGTAAAAAAAATTCTTTTGTTTGTGGAATTTAACAGCCCCAAGCAAAATGTTCACTACTTTCCTGGTGCCTTAGGAGCTAAACAAAAATATTAAATTTAAAAAAGACACTCTTATAATTGATAATAAGAGCAAAGCAATCCATCAAAAGTCTCATTTATATTATCAGGTATTAATATCTGAAAAGAAAAAGCAAATTTAATATAATTCAAAAAAATGAAATATGTTATTATGTATGACGGATTAAGACAGGGAGAAAAATAAAACGATTATGACAAAAAAAATTGTGATAGTCAAAAGTTATAATAGGATTTGTCTGAGGAGTAAAAGCGAACTTCGAGAATGTTCAGAAGAGGAAATATTTTCTCGAAGTAGGTAGATTTTCAACATTTTGCTTTCAAGGAAGTAAATCAAGAGAGTTTTCTACAAAATCTGAATTTATTCAGAATGCAGCATTTAGGGTTGTCTTTGTTGTTCTTCTTCAGTCAAAATAAATAAATGAAGAAAGAAAGAACAACAACCCAAACTTATAATACTTTTTTCAGAAAGAGAAATTTTCCATTTTTGTACCATATTTTAGTTCATTCTAGCATATATACAGAGAAGTTTAATTTATTATGTATATGCTACCTGTTTCTGCATGAAAAACATGTGGCGGTGGGATCTATATAAGCCAGTAACAATTTCTGGACTAAAATGATCATTTTAATACGGTGGTTATGTTATATGCTTACGGAAGGAATGGAATTGAGAACGAATCCTTCTTCATTGGTGACCCTGGGAACTTCGAACAAACACAACCTTCACGCAGAAGTAGTGGTGCCATCTATCCACCGAAAATGCAACCAAAGCCATCAAACACATGACGCAATCAACAAGCCGTCTCATACATGACGCAACCCACAAGCCGTCACACCCAAAAATAGACGCAGTGGTTACAACCTCTAGTGACGCAACAGCTCACACGCTCGCCATAACAACGATATTGTTCGTTCGCCTTACCGACTCATTGGTAGGGGAGTGTGTGGCAGTGGGATCAATATAAGCCAGTAACAACCTCCGAACAAAGATGATCATTTTAGTATGGTAGTTACGTTATGTGCTTACGGAAAGGAAGGTCATGAGAAGGAATCCTCCTTCAAACACCTCACCCCGTTTTTCTCTGGATAAAATACTGTTTTATTGAGCCTCCATAGATTATTATCCGAGTCCTTTTTTTTTGATGAAAGAGTATGGTAAAAATATAATAACACATTCGTGAAATATAATTAAAAAAGTTTTTTTAATAACTCAAAGTCCCTTGTGTCTTTCCTTTTGCATTGTCATTAGCCACTTATGATATATAGATGATGCACCATCACATTGGAGCACAATTGTACACAAGTTCCTGAATACGACCTTTCCTAAAAGATTGTGTGGCCAAGATAGAACCAACTCTAGGATCTTTCGAGATCATCAGATTTCACACCACTGGGTTGTTTCCTGTGTGATTATACCAAGGACACAATGTATAAGCCTCTACTGTCTCATTGCATAAACTCAAAAGCAAAATTGCTGCTGAGATCCAAAGTCATGACACTGCAAATACTAGAGAACGTTTGGCGAAAATTTTAGTTCCGTCTCGATGTGTCACATTGCAATGGTCTTTCTTACCAGCGCGCCAAAAGATGTTGGAGGATTGAAAGGAAGACTAGCCATATTTCAAGAAACTATCTAATTTATTTACAATATTAACCACAACTCAAATGCAATCGATCAAGCTGAGAAAGGCACTCAATTAATAACTACGCAGACAATTAACGAGGCACGCGAGATATGAGAAGACTTCTATTCTCTAAATACACTTACTGAAGACAATAGCTCTGATTTCTTAGCTATTTAATCTATGTTCAATCTCCAGTGACAATTCGTCACATTAAGTAATTCAATTATCAAATATTAAATATCCGCGATTTACATTCAATTTGACTAATCTCTGCTCCGCTAGCAGTCTATCGTATCTCTCTCATTCTAACCAAAAATCCTAGACTATATATAGTAGTCTTAATTTACATAATCACGTCTTCTTCTTCAAAGAGGAGTTTTATAATAAAATAATTTTTAAAAACCAGAGAGAGAGAGAGAGAGAGAGAGAGAGAGAAATTCCCCAAAAGGACTGTTAGTAAAAGGAGCGCGGATAGAACCGTTACAACATGACATTAGAAACTGTCATGTGGAAACTAGCTAATTTGTTTTCATGTTTCATTAAGATTTTTTTGATAAATTTGATGAAAAAATTTTCATATTAATCAAAATAGTGGCTTATAATCAGTATTTAATTAATGATATTTTGAGCAGCAATTTAAAGAATATGTAGCTTTATTTATGTTATTAAAATGTCTTGCTACTTTGTGGTGACCTGTAGCCACCCCTTACATTAATACCTTTCTGTCTATCTGAAAACCCGGGTAGATGTGTTGGAGGAACTAAATGATCTAAAGACATTATTCCAAGTCAAACTGATTTATTGATTCTTATCAATATATAATAACAGACACAACACAATTCTAATTAAAGTATATAAACGAGAGTAGAGTGCAGAGGTGAGATATATACAAGCGGGGAAAATATTACAGAATTTCAACTGAGACTAAGAAAGTTTATAAACGCGCACGTTTTAACTACGCCTCCCACTAATAATCAGAATTTACTTAATCAAAATCACAATACCTGATTTTTTAATGCTTCCGTTCCTTCACGGCGAATTTCAGGCACTATCTTTAACTGGATGAATTGACGATGACTTCACGCTCCGTAATATTTAATTTTACTTCTTTTCAATCTTCAAATCCACTTCTCTTTGCGCGTATCAAAACGTATCAACATCGCTTAACTTGTCAACAACTACGTGTCGACCTCTCACTCTCTTCACTTTACTTTAATTAACTTGACTTATCACTTCCTCTTACTTAGTTCCCTTCAACTCGCGAAAACTGAATTTATATAATATTCCTTATTTACATAAATCACGCTTGGCTCTCGATGAAGGTTGGTTGAAAGAAATAATTTGATTTAAAGAGAAAAAGAAGAGGTTAGTGAAAACCCGTATAGATCCGTCACAACTTGTAATAATATTTTTCGTGATGTTCTTCCTTAAGTAATTTTCCCAGGAATATCCCCCCCCCCTTCACTCCTTTAATTCAAAATTCCTTTTTTAAAAAAGAGGGAGGGGGTGCCTATTTTGTGTACCTCTATTATAAAATTTTATTAATAACATTAGATGAAAATGACATTTAGGATTCTAGAAAATTCATGTGTATGGGCCTGATATTATTCCACCCATATTCTTGAGAAAGACATAATTCGAACAACGCTTGGTTTTGAAGTATTTTAATTTTTTCTAAACAATATCTAAAACCTAAAACCAAGTTTCGAATTAAAAGATCTAAGCGATTTTTGGATGCCGTATCAGATACCTGAAAGTATGACGAATGAAAAACAGCAAAAACTGTACCAGTGCGACAAAGGAACGTGCTTAATAAGTGCAATTTGATATTAAGAATCGTAAGCGCAAAATGGAAAGATCGCACAAATCATCCATTTTGAATTCTGAACATTATTAGCAAACACAACAAACTGGATTCATTTGGTAGTGTCAAGTTCGGTTCTTCCATTTCAAAATAAAAAATAAATAAAAGTAAAAATAAAATAAAAAACAACTCCCCCCCCCCTTTTTGATAATAATATTATCACTGGAAAACACCACCACCACCACAGATAAAAATTTATAGAAAGTATCTAATGTGGTTAAAATTGAAAATTTTAAAAGCAGCATTTAAATTGTGCATATGTTACCGTTAAAGTACATAATTCAGTTATTTCATAGAATAACTAGGTATTTCATGAAATAACTAGACAAGTTAGTAGAAGTATATAATTGATGAAAAATTTCATACTTTACCTAGTTGTTTTATCAAATAACTAATAATAGACCGTTAAAGTGAAAAATAAACAATTTCAAACTTATTTTGTAAGTAAATTGATCATAAATGGCCAAAACCTCTCGAAAAATGCATTTTACTTCTATTGCGGATGATTAATTGATAAATAATAAGGAAAAGCAGATGATAAACCTTATTATTGCTCATAACATTAACAATAGTTAAACAGAAAGGAGAAAAGAGAATTTGTTTTGCATCTATCTATATCACTGGCATAATTAACATCTTCAAGGATATCATAGTGCTGGAATAACCAAGTCACGTGGTACTTTTTTGTACTGTTTTAGCACTTTTTACATCTGCTATCTAAGTTTACAATTTTTCACGAGTAAGTACATCACTTTTTTCCTTTGTCCCACGCTTATTATCAGAAAAACGCAAACGTGAAGCTCAGGAATTGATTACTGAAAACACATGATTGTATTCCTCGTGTGATTATGAATTTAGCATACAGCTCAAAAATAGATTTTCATCTATAACACCCCCGTAACCTCTCTTGAGAGTAGATTTCAGCAAAACGTTCTTAAAGGATCTCTATTCAACAAAAGAAACATTCTTGCCACATTTCAAGTTAGTAAGTCTAACAGTTGCGGGATGAGGGAATGAGTGTATGTGTGTGACTCGCTTTTTAGCGCGTTTTTCACTTACTGGAACAAAAGCGCTATTAGGACGCAAATTTCGTCTTCGTTCCATATTTTGTCGTACCTTTTTCTCAGCCAATAAGCAACCAATTGACATCGGGTTTTCGGCATTTCGTCGCATTTGTGCCCTAGATGAGCCAAATCATATTTAAATTTAATCATTTTTAATTTTTTTTAAAGTACAGTACACACTACTTTCTGTTAGTAAAAAGTTCATTAGTTGCATTAAAGTAAAATACAACACGTGAAAAATGCGCTAAAATTACTTGGCCATGCCAATGATTGATATCTTGTTTTCCTTTTTATTGATAGATATATAAACTAATTAAGATTTTTGTGAATGGTTAAAAATATAGAGTACTTTCGAGATAAAAAATAAAAAAATGTTTGGACATAAACCTTACTATGCTTTTTAGAGCAAATTTGATTCAAATGTTTTAATTTAGGGGAAAGAGAGCATTTTGTGTGTGAAAAATCGTTTTGAAACATTATGAGAGTTGGGGGGGGGGCAGGGAGTACATTATAATAGTAAACATTCCTACCGTATCTGAGATTTCCTAAGTTTTTATCAATATTCTTCTTAGAATGAACATTAAAGATATTTATTTTAGCAATGGTTGCAAATTAAGTATAAAGCAGACTATATATTTTTTTTCTCTTCAATGCAGTAAAATATTTTTGTTTCGTTTCCCCCAAAACTTTTATAGTTAATTTGTTATTTTATTTGGGACAGATATTTCGCGCGCGTGCGCAGACCATAACATTATATAATAGAATGGATGAGAAAAACTTTGCGGAAAAGATGTTCTGTGGTATATAGATGAAGAGCAAAATAAAATAAAAATAATTAATTTGATCTTAAGCACTGCTACAAAGAAAATGAATTTTAGGTTTTTGAGGGTTTTTTTTGGTAAAAAGTGAAAGTAGTTTTTCTTAAAGTTTAACAGGTATTTCAGTACTTATTGACATTTACTGCGATAAAAAAGACACATACTAAATAGCTACAAGGGGAAAACATCAGGTGCGGTTAACAGCTTTTTAAGAATTCAATTAAAAAAAAAAAACTACTGTCGAAGCTACAGTGCACGATAAAGCTATAGATTGAGAAAAGCTTGGATAAGTGATGGGAGAGCGAACTGGGTTATGAAAATGTTGCAATATATTTTTACTATCAGTGGCGTTACGGAGAACATTAGGCACCCCCTTCCTGCTAAGTCAAGTTTTCGGCCCCAAGTCGGATCCTACAAAGGATTACAACTTGGCGTCAGCCTGGCTTTGGGCCTCTTAGAATCCTGCCCCCCCCCCTCCCGGGGGTGTACATTACATCACTGTTTAGTACCTTCTTCTCAGTACTTATTGATAAGTAATAATTACTTTTGGTTATTTATACAGTAGAAAAAAATATTTTGATTCCTAAGTCATCTAACAAAAATTCCTTTTTTCTTTCTTTTTTTTTCTGAAATTCAAACCTTTTGTGGCAATATTAAATTTTGAAATTAAAATTTTTAATTATTTTCTCCTGATCATTATATCATAGAATATCTCTTCAGCATAGGTAGGTTCCGACTAATAATAATTTAATTTTTCTGGTTTTATAACCGCAGTTCACCCGAGTACATGCTTCGAGCAGGTGAGACTTTAATTTTATCGACATTTTTTTTGTTTTATTTCCGATGTTGTCCTTGAAAATTAATTATACTTATTGGGTTATGCGAAAAGCGAGAATCTCTTTAAAAATGTAAGTGGCTTAAGAATCACTCTTTTTAGTGTGTCGATACTTAAATCACAAATTAATTTTGTTTTCCTTGCAATTTGCTAAACAATGTTAATTGTTTCAAAATTAAAAGCAAGTTAAACAATATGTTACTATTAAAACATGCATCAGTTACATAAAACACTCAATACAGATATTTATAATATTCATTACGTATCTTCATTATCCAATGTCATTAATAAATAATTCAAAAGAAAATATATGTGTTTATCTATAGCCGGGGTGGGCATTACGTCGATCGCGATCGACCGGTGGAACCCCAAGACAATTTGGAGTGACCGCCTGAAGATAAGTCGTTAGTAATTGTATACGGAAATATTCAAGATTGTGGCTGACAGTAAGCAGACTAAGTCTTCTACTGACTATAACTGCGAGAACTAACTTTAGATGGAAATGTTTTATTTTTTAATGTATTTTGAATTTTTTAATAATAAATGCATCATTAAATATTATAATATTTGTGGCTATTATTATTATGCGTGTATTTTATATTTTGCTTTAAATGCGGTTTCAAAAAAGTGAGTTTTTCATTTCTTTTACGTAGGTAAGTACATATATATTCCGTATTTTACTATTAAGTTATTATAAATATTGTTGACTTTTTCCTTACCTCACCACGCCTACGACCCTGGGCAGTGGGCGCACCAGAGAATTTTTCAAAGGGGGCGCGATGCGGTGGTCCAGGGTCGAATGGGTCTACCATTCTTATATCCTACCCCAATACACTGCCAAACATAATTTTTTTTTCATTTTGTAGATAGTCGGGAACAAAGAAGCGTAAGAAATATATAATTGAACAAATAATTAGCATTAATTAATAAAAAATTATCAATAACGAACACTAAATTAAATTTTACGTACTAATAAATGGGATTATAATAGATCTAAAAAAAATAATGGGCCACGGAGGAGGGGCCGGACCAGTGGACCCCCCCCCCCCCCCCAATCCTTTGTGTGTGCCTTTGATACTGGGTGAATCGCAACACCTTGAAAAATTCCGTACCCTGTAAAAGTCTGCCCACCCCTGATCTATAGTATTTGCTTTTTTTTTCCTAATGTTTTTTTAATTCGTGCTTTGAATTCACGCTTCCTGCACGACACAATTCAAAAAGGAAGAAAAGGCGAATAAAGTTTTAAAAAAACAATCATCGCGATGCATGAACCGCGATAACATTCCGGCACTGGTTTGAAACGAGTTTCACTTTCCACTCAGGTATTCGAGAAACGGGTTGGGGGAAAAAATAGCCCGTTCAGGGTAATTCTTCCCAAAAGCGATGGTCAATGTCAGGTTCAAAGAAAAAGCACTTTAAGGAAATGCAACAAAGCAAAATAAAATAATGATGACCCGCAGAGGAAGATTGAAGAAATAAAAATAAAGGATGAAAAGAGAAAGGAAGGGATTCTTCAGTCTGATGCCTTTTCTTTGCAAAGGTTGCCATTTGGCGTGAGTGGAGGATACAATTTGTCGCCAAGGCTTCTTACTGAATTGTTTGGTGTATTGATATGCAAATATGAGTAATTTTCATAAAATCTCGAAACTAATTTTGTTTATTAACTTGTGCTTTTATATTCTTCGCGTATGAATTTATGCACGTTTTTTTTTTGCATTTACGTTCAGAGACATTTAATTCCATAAATTACTTTAAAACCATAAGATTAAATAACAAATAAATAAGAATGTTCTTCATATAAATTTTGTTCAAAAATAATTATTTATACACAGTATAAGTTCGAATTTCTTTTACATTTTATTTCTACTTGTGAGGGTTCTATCCGAAACTATACTAACACCTTGGGGACTATTCTAGGGAAAAATAATTAATTCAACCAACTTTCGCCGATCAAGAAAGCGTGATTATATAAATGAAGTATATTATATAAATTATGTTTCCGCGAGTTTGTGTGTTGACACGTTGGAGTAGGCAAGTAGTAGCTAGCGTAGAGTCTGAGAGTTAGTTTGTTAGTTGAATATTGAAAGAGAGTGGAATTAGTAAGAGGTCTTGGAGTTGTCCAGGAAAAAGATAACAGAGCGTGGATCCAACGACATTGATCAAGCCTGATAAAGATCACCTACAAGTTTCCAGTGTAGGATCCGATGCATAAAGAGTACATGTATCGTGAGCTTGATTAATTAGAAGTTAGCTTATTAGAGTGCGTTGTAGTTATATTTGAGCGTATTTAAGCTAACTTGGATTCAGTTGAGGGTCCGTAGTAGTATCCCCGGGTTATAGAATCTCACCTCCGCGCTTAACAATTTAATCACCTACCTTAAATAGATTTCTATTGTGTCTGATTGATATTTGGTAACAATAAATGAATTAGATTGAAATCATGTCTGGGGATCATTCAGTTTCTCCCACACACCTAGCCGGGTTTACAGGTAGACAAGGGGGTTCAGAGTCAAGCAGGAGCCGACCACTATCACATACTTTTTTATTTGTGTCTATTTCTTTTATATTCTAATATTCACAAAATTGATGATTAATGTCAAGAAAGACATCGAATTCCTTTTACTTATTCTAAAAACTGTTACAGCACAAAAATGACACATAGATATTTGCCCTTTTTTTTCAAATTTGATTATTTTGTTTCGGAAATAATCTTGAAAGATTAATTAAAAATTTATATTCTTCACCTTGAGATAATTTTTTTTGAAAAAAAGGTTCAATTTTTTTTGTTTTACATTTTTAACAACAATTTTATTTTTAAACTCAGGACCTTTTATTGCTAACATCATTGTTTTCTTATAGATTACAAAAACGTAAAAAAGAAAAGGGAATTCGATTGCTCATTCTTATTAAAAATATATTTAGACATTTAAATTCTGCTTCAAGATTTTAGAGTAGAACTTAAAACTCTTAATACATTTTTAAAACAAATTTTTTTAAAAAAAATATCTCTCTGAGTGATATATTAAAATTAATATTGTTTGACCAAGTTTATCAGTGTTGTTGATAGAATAAATATTTAATTTGGATCTGGAAGACTTATACATTATAATATTTTGTTCTAGAAGTTGGAAATTTCAATATGAAAAAAATCTAATCTTGTAACAATTTAAAATTTTATTTCAAAAACAAATGTAGCGTAATGTCACAGATAAGTTTATTCAGCTAACGACATCTCAAATATAAAGCTTTAAATGTTCTACATTAAATAAATGCTTAGAATTCGTGGCCTTGTTGTATAATCACGAATATAAAGGAATTAAACGTGTTGTATGCCAAATACACGATTATGAAAATCGCAAGGTTTTCTCTGAAAATTATACAGACGATTATATATAGACGTTACATTTCACGAGCAGTAAACCTTGGAAGCCATATGAATTTCAGGACAAATATGATTCTATTTACCGGAAATTAGGCCTCCTGACCTTTAAACAAAAAAGGTTGACAACTGACATTATAAATCCTGAATAAAACGATAAATCTTGGTGAAATCACGCAAGAGGCTTTTCGTCCAGATGTTGGTTTTTGGATATTTATAATTAAATGTTCTAGTAAGAGATTAAACACACACAATAAAAGATATTCTAAATTTGGATCGTTTTTCAATTTTGTGTAATGTTGCATTTAAATATATGTAAAAATATCGAATTCAATAATGCTTTTTTCCCCTAGTTTGAATTGTACACTATATTCAGAATACACTGCGAAAATGGGACAATAAAAGAAATATTTTTGATATTCTTCACGAAGGTTTCAACATTATAATGCATTCATTTTCTGACATGTATGATAATAAAGTAACGCTATCTTATGTAAATATCTAATTATTTTTGCTGTGATTTTGTGACTGAAACAAATGAATCAAAAATTATTATGTTTGATGTCGTTTCTGTTTACCTACTTCTTTCAACATACTCAAAATAGCATTAAAATTTTCATGAAAAATAAACATTTAATTTTTATATTTAGCATTGCATTGTAGAACACTTTTGAATTATTTTAAAGCATTGTTCTCAAGTTGGATTCATTCTTCCATTCGATGTATTGGAAGAAACAATTCAAAGACTTGAACAAAGTCTAAAATGGCGAAGATCTGTTTTATTTATATAACGAATTATTGAAATAAAGCAATCATAAAAATTTGTATTATTCGGGAAAAATTATCTCTCTCTTTTTCCTGCAATAACGTTTGAGCCTTTGGCAACCGAACTTACTTAACAAGCTAATTTCTTCGATTGCCGTATTTAATTTTCCGAAAGAAATATTAGTAGAAAGAGTTATTACTCAAAATACTTAAAACCACAGCCTTCTTTTTTATTAAAATCTTCAGTATAAAAATAACCAAATGTAAATCTTATTGCGGTATAGTATATATTTTTCCAATTTCATTCAATTTCAAGCGAATTTTTTTTCTAGATTATAAGAAAAGTAATTCCTGAAAAAATCAGTGAAATTGTAAGAATTCTTATTATCAAACAATTCTTGGAAATTTCATTTTTATCAGAAATCCAATTTCAGAATTAATTTTTACTGAAAATTAGAAGCGTTTCTCAAGAAACCTTAAAATCTTCTTTTTCGAATTATCAATTTGTATTCTTAAGAAAAATTTTAAGAAAATTATTACTGTTATACACTCATTTGTTTAATGTATAAACTACAGGACAATAGAGCTCACAAATGTTAAAAACTCGTTTGAAATTTGTGTACTATTTACTGTCACTTATATTTTTTTGTAACGAAAATTATTAGAAATTCGAGAAATCTAACTAATATACTGTTAGAAATGTATGAATTACCTCCATTAAGTGTGTTTCCTGTAAATATTGTTTAATTAGTCATTTCAAAAATTTAATGAGAAAATTCATCGATTCACAACAGTAGGTTATGTTAAAAATTAGATAAATCACATTTCATAGTTTTTTATTATTTCAGCATATTTACTTTCTAATTTTGAAATTGGCTGACAATTTCTTGAGTATCGGAATTACCGTTAATTTGGCTGGAATGCGATTTAGACAGACCTGTTCTTAAGAATAAATGGGGAACTGTAGAAACAGAAAAGTTAAATGAAATAAAACCTAAAATATATATACACACGTGTATATATACACGAACTAATAATTTTAAACGATTATGTACGTGCACGTTTTGTCAGTGATTAATTCGAACGATGGAAGGAGGTATTAGGAATGCTGTAAGTCAGTGTTCCACTACCTTTTTATCGTTTGATAATTTTACCGCCCGCTGAAGAGGCAGGAGGACATTGATTGCTAATAATTTAGGTTGTTTTAATTTAAGTGTATTTGAATATGTCTTCAGTTACACTAAAAAATGAATATAAAGTGGTTTAAGAGGGAATATAAAGTGATTTCCATAAAAAGTTGCAGAAACCCAAAAGAAATACACCACAGTGAATAAAATGGAAATAATTTAATGTTCCGTGTGCTGTCCAGTACTATTTGATTCACGGACCGGTAACGATCCGAGGCCCAGGGGTTGGGAATCGCTGCGGTAATGAATGTGAAAACGTATTCGAGATTATAATTTGTGAAGAGAATGAAGTCGAACGTATTCCAACTGTTTCACAATTATTGTTTTTGACTGAAAGGAGACAAATCTTTTTTGTTTTTAAAAGGTAGGATTATTAGAATGTTACACACATTTTCGTAAGAGTGAATTTAAGCACAGAAATTCGGATTTAACATTTGGAAGAATCCATTAAAAATAGAATTCAAATTGCAAAATATTTTTAAACAAATACAAAAACAAAACAAAAAAGAAACGAGTCTTACAGTAGTCGCATACGGTGTGTAACATCTGACATGTTATCGTGGTAAATTCGCAATAGCAACTTAAACTCTGAAAAAAATGAATCGAGTAGGATTGGAAAAAATTTTCTATGGAATAATTATATCTTTAACGAAAATTTTATTTAATTAACACAAGGAGTAATGCAATTTTTTTTTTCAAATATAATTATTCTTGTTCAATTTAACGAAGAGTGGTAATAATAACTTACAATAACTAAAATATGACACATATACTTGTGATTTCAAAGTATTTAAAAACCGTTGAAAAATAGCGTCAATAACAGTACCACTGTTAGTTGTCGAATCATTTCGATTTGTGTTAATTTCGAGCTTGAGTTCATCATTAAAAAAGCTATGAGTGGCTCGGCTTTTAGCAAACTGAAGTTAACTTTAAAATGACCCCTCAAAATCATGGGAAGCGCGAGCGGTAGATTTTTTTTTTAACAAAGATCATAACCACCTATGGTATATGGTAAAATTAAAAAATGCAGGTAATCTTTAATTTTTTGAACCGTTTGATTCGGAGAAATGTATACGACCACCAAAATCACTGTGTTTGTCCATTTTCAAATAAGCATTTTGCCACACATATGTCCCCAATATCTTGACTAACAATACCCAGTCAACTTGTTTGACAATAAGTAATATCCATATGTCGAGCCACAACATGTGAGTTGTTCTGTTTACGATAGATCGCAACACCAGCTGCTCTGTGGCCCTGTCGTTTAAATTGTACGCAGCAATCGATGTCAGGTACCGAAACACGTTCGTCATTGTCTAACCACGCCTCTACCTAAAGAACTTAGCTTCTTCTCTGATCCTAAAGTGAGAAAAAAAAGCAAAGATCCCACGGCCTACACCGCAGGGGGTGGGGGATGGGGGTGGAGCTCCTCCCGAATGAAGGAGAAGAAACAGAACTTAACTCCGAGGGTAGAGAAGAGACATCACCAAGCACGCTGATTGGTCAAATTAAATAGCGTGCTCTTCCCCAACTTCCTTTTACGCATTTCCGTCCCTTTTCATGAAATCACTCCCACAAATCTCCAGCAATCGAGAGGAAAGATTTTACACATAAAAAAAAAAAGATCGTGGAAAGCCACGCGATAGAAGTGAAACCTCTTTGGTGACGTTGGCCGTAAATGCAGGAATAGATCTAATTATATTAAACTGCTGAGATTTCTTTAATCAAATAAAATTCGAACTTCATTTATTGTATGAAAATATTTTTATTCAATTTTCTGCAATCATCATTTTCCAAGAAAGACACAATAGGTGTGTGGTAACTAAAGTAGGATATAAAAATCCTCGATTGTAGTCAATAAAAAAAATGTGAGAAAACTGCTTCAATCGTGGTTCCGCGTATATTGTTTTTCTTTCTCTAGAATCAGTATTCATTGTCAAATTCAGTGTCCGTATCAAGAATTCAATGTGAGTGGCTTTGCTTCTTCTAAAGCAAAATTAACAGTAAAGTCTCCAGTTAAGATAATCGGCTTTTAATCATCATCGGATCCAATGACTGCAGCAGCCTCTGTTGTGTACAGCACTAAAACATTATGGATAAAGACGATAAAAACTGCGACAGAACTACCTGGTGATATATAGACTTTCGCCAGGAATTGCTGCTTTTCACGAAGCTGTTTTCCTCTTTTTGCATTTGTTCTAGGCTATCTGACCAGAATTTATTTTGTTTAAATGGAAATAAAAATTAATAATATAAACTTAATGCATCACCAAGAGAAGTCACTGTGTTTACAAGGCGCTATCCGTAGCGATTCTGGCGCGAACGTTAGCGACATATACACAATGCCCCAGACACTCCAGTAACGGAAAGAGCCATATAATGGTAATATTTTAGGTGCATTTATTCGTTGAAAACGGCACGTTTTTTTATTACATAAAAACTACGAAAATACGCCACGCGAGTTCGTTACCAGAGTAGCAAGGGTACCCACTTAATGTCACCAATAACTAAGCGCCTTTCGTGCATAGCAGCAAGATATACTTTTGATGTACAATTCTCCCTTAGCGATCGTCAAACTTTTTCACGGATATGTACCCCCCCCCCGCTCCCTTTTCCTCCCGCTCGCTATCTCCTCACCATGGCGACGTTTCGGGGAGATGGGGGGAATCCCTTCCGTTCGCTTTTTCACTGTTACACAAAACTGGGTAAATTTCCCATTCACTCCCGTCCGCAAAGAAGTTTCACTTCAAAAAGATGATCATAATTTAAACGTTTCTCACCTTACATATACTTTTGAAATATTTTGAAAACTATTTCAAAAATTTATTTTAAATTATGATTACATCATTATTTAAATTCTTTGGAATATAAATAATTAATCCTACTTAGAAAGAACTATTTTCTTTTAATTGTGCTCTCTTTTTGTTCATATAATAATTGTTCGTTTGCTTGAAATGTACTGTAAAACATTTATTCTATTCTAGATCGTTACATAATTACTTTTAATTCGATAAGTTACTGCATTAAACTCTTAACATTCATTACTAAATATTATTGTTCGTTTTTAGAACAAATAAGAGAAACACAGGATAGTATCTTAATTTAAAGCCTCGTTATTGCTATACGAATCAGAAGGTGCGACCTTGAAATTTCCTATTTTTCGTAGCAACACAATAAAAGATTCTTTCAATGACATCCGTAGTTCCTTTCAAACGAATTATTCATTCTTATGAAACCTAAACAATCTGTTAAAGAAAACATCTGTTCATTATTGTTTGTTCGTACAATACTTTAATAAATAGAACTTTCTCTTGGCGAATCATAAAACTGTTCTTTCACAAACATTTATCTTTAATCAAATTTTTGATTAGTTTCATATGATTCAGTAAGAATTTATTTTTCTTCAAGCATCAAAATACACCTTTCAGACTATTTCATAAAAGGCATCCCATACATTTTCAGACAGAAATTTTTTTAAAACGTTTACTCATCTAATTTCACAAGTTTTAAAGGTTTTAGTAAATTTCTATAATTTTTACAATATATTTTTGGGTGAGCTTTTAAAAATTATATACTCTGTATACAGTGGCGCACATAAGGGGATGGTCCCCGGGTCCGGCCCCCCACCCCCCAGCCCTAGATTTTTTTCCGATTGATTACAATTTTATGTATAGAGTACTTAAAATTTAATTAAGTACCTGTTATTAATAATTAATTTTATTAATTAATGCTAATTATTTATTCAATAATTATTTTTGTGCTTTTTTTTTGTTTTCGAAAATCGACAAAATCAAAAGAATATGTTGGGCGGCGTATTGGAGCATAATACTTGAATGATAGACTTTCGAACCTGGATCCCTCTCCCCTCTTGAAAAATTCCTGTGTGGCTTCTGACAATATATTTTCTTAAAAGTATAAAAATCATGAACATTATGTAAATAGTTCATAAAATATCCTTTTTGTGTGTATTTCCTAGAGAAAAAACAACTTTCGAAATATTTTCATTCAACAAATAAAGATCAAAAAACATTCCAAGAATGTATATGAAAGAACACATTTCATATGTTTTTATACTAATTTGCATTCATATAAATCATTATGGTATTGATAATCAAATTGGTAGATCTAATCAAGAGTTCTGAAAAATATATGTTTTATGAAGTTTTATTTTTTGAATTATACAAAATTTCAATTAACGTTTTTCTTAAAAGATTTATTTTGATAAAAAAAAAAAAAGTAATAATTTTTCTAACTTATGAATTAAATTAGAAAAAAAAAAAATTCTTGATATTTTTTAGTATTTTTTAAAGCAGAGAATATACTTCATCATGGAATATTAAAAAGGGATTTTTTTACTTTTTTCTTTAATTAGCTGCAATACTTAAGATATGTGATTTTGACTCTACAATACATAGCATCCTAAATTCCAAAGGAAATTATTTAATGTTGAATATTTTTATACAAAATAAAAAAGCACACTACAAGAATAATTTTTAATTCTAAAGTTTTAAAAATAATTTCAATACATTTATATCATTTTATTTCTTAAATATATCCAAATTATGTTACATTTATAAAAAAAAAAAGTTAGAGTTAAAGAAATAAAACTAAGAAAAATTTTAAAAAAAAAAAACTTCAAAGAATTCTAAACATTTCTTATGATTAGCATGAATTAATTGGATTATACATAATTAAATTGCATTATATTGAATTATATCGCATGTTGTGATAAAATTTTAAGATTGATTTTAAATAATTAAAATTAAAACGTGGATGGTAAAGTTAAAGCTTCTACACTTTAATTCTAACTCATTCGATTTACGAATGAAAGTAAACAAATAAGGTAAAATTATTGAAATGTACTAAAAAAATTTATAGACGTATAAATGAAATCGAAAGAGTAATGTCCAAATACTAATCAATATGTATTATAAAAGAAAGTGTACTAAACATATGTGCGTGCTGCTAAAACTCAGAAATGAGTCCCGGTACGATTAAGGGAGTTATATGTAGTAGGAGCCCATATCTCCCATCCATGCAGGTTTCCATTTATACCTGAACCAACCCCCAGGGGCATTGCGAGGGCTTTTGGGACGTTATGGATCAGAGGCCCTTAACCCTGTGCCCGCGCGTGCCAATATGCCAGCGAAGCTATTTTTTTTAGCCCTGCGACTGTTCGCTATATACTACATCAATATCAACCGTTGCCAGCCCGCGGTCTGCCACGATTTTTTGTGTAGCCACGAGATTCAACATATATATATATATTTAGAAATAAAATAAAAGCCTTAAAATTATTGTACTGGCAACACTGTTTTGTTACTACTAGTACTGGTAACACTGCTTTGTGTTATCAGTTGTTATTGTAGTTGAAGACCCTCGCGTTGAAACTGTTGAACATTAAGAATTTTTTTCTCACCGGTTTAACTTTTAAAACTGTTTAATTTTTGTTTTCAAGTTTCTCACCCTAAAATGAGTTCTTTGAACAAAAGGCAACGAATGTATCCTTTCAACAGCGATTGGGAAGAAGACTATGGATTTATATAGCCAAAGGACAAGTATGTTTGTTTGATTTGCAATAGTACTGAATCAGTTTCAAAGAAACATAACCTCGAACACCATTTCAAGACTAATCACGATACTTTCAACGTTGATAATCCGCCTAACACAGAGTTGTGCAAAAGGAAAATTAATCAACTTAAATCAAGGCTATCTGCCCAGCAAGCGTTTTTTACTAATTGTGCAAATAAAAATAAAAGTGCCACACACAATCATTTCCTTCAAAAATTCTCATTTATTGGCAAAAAGTAAAAACCTTTCTCAGACAGCGAATTAATCAAGAAAGCATTTCTAACAGGAGCTTATGCGTTGTTTGAAGGATTTTGTAATAAGCAAGGAATTATATTGCAGCAATACAAGATGTGCAATTATCTAACAATGCAACTTCTACGAGAATACAGGTGCTATCAACTAATTTACAAAGTGAGTTAAACGATGATATGCAAAAAGGGAATGGTTTTCATTTCAGTTAGACGAACCGACAGATTTATGTGATACTGTGCAATGGGCTGTTTGCATAAGGATGGTTTTGAGTGATTTTAGTTTAAAAGAGAAGAACCACTAAAATTACTACCAATGGATGGGCAAACAAGAGAAAAAGGCATTTTTAATATCTTATGCTAAAATTAATATGCCTTTACAAAAGTTATCAGCAACAATTAATGATAGGGCTCCACAATGGTGAGCTGCAATAAAGGATTCATATCTCGTAGTAAAGGAGATGAAACTTTCACGTTCATCATGAATTATCATTACATTATTCACCAAGAAATATTATGTGCTGAAATATTGTCCTTTGAGCATGTTATAAATTCAGTTATAAAAATAATCAACAAAATTCGAACAAATTCTTTGTCACGCAGAATCTATGAATCATTTGTAAATTAGGGCATTTTATCAAAAACTGGCCTTATTTTACACACAGACATAAGAAGATTAAGTTGAGATAAAGCTCTCACCCGATTTTTTTGAACATCTAGAAGTAATTAAAACATATTTCATTCCAAAAGGTGAATGTTTTGAACAAATGGATGACCTTCTCTCTGGCTGACGGATTTGGCATTTTTAACTGATATTTGCGAAAAATTGAATATTTTATGGCTTCAACTTCAGGGGAAAAATAAAGATATAATGGAAATGGTTTCTGCATTTAATAGTTTTAAATCAAAATTTTTTAAATTCTGGAAAGAAAATTTACCACAAAGGTCTCTTGATCATTTTCCACGAATGAAAAAAAGTCATCGGTGAAAATTCGTTTGACCCAAATTTATTTATTGGTCACCTTCAGAAGCTTTTGCAACAATTCAAAAATAGATTACACTAATTTTCAATTATTGAGCCAGTGGCTTCATTTTTTTGTATAAACGCATTCAATCCTCAAATTAATGTTTCTGAAGTTGCAAATTCTATGGGGGAAAATTATTCAAGAAGAAGCATCTTCAATTAAAAGGAGATTTTAAATATTCAGATTGATATTGTATTAAAATAATACTAACTTAATGAAAATATTTGGAATCAAGCCGAAGATTAAAAAAAATGTCCCCTTTTGGAAAAAGCAGCTTACAAATTAAAACCCTGTTTTGGTTCCACATATTTATGTGAATCGTTGTTTTCAACAACGAACACAAATCAGCAATTAGATATCTACTTAACGATAGCAATCTCGAGGATGTTATAATATTGGAAATATCATCTTATACGCTTGACATTGAAAAATTAGTGGGGATAAGCAATGCCAAAAATCGCCTTAAATGTAACTATTTTGAATTTTTTGTTACCTTTTTACTGTAGTATATTGTTTATGATGCTTATGATTGAAATAAAATATAGAAACATTAAGAGTCGTTATACTTATTTCAACTGCACCCGCCAGCAATTATCTGTTTGTAAGATGTATCCGGATGGGGAATAAGGTTAACTCCTGTTATATAGATAAATATCCATGTTTTTTAACTATTAGACCTACAAACTTGAAATTTAGTAGGCACGTTCCTTTCATGGAATAGAGACAAACTACAAAACAGATTTTGCGAAAATCAACCCCCAAGGAGCGTTTCGATGTAATAAGTGTTCACACTAAAAAATTATTTTACCATTTCTATACATTGTTCTGTACCGAGGTTTACTCTCCTTACAATTCAGCTGTTACACCAAGAATAATATTCTTTATTTTTTAAAAAATTAACTCGTGTGAAGAACGGGTACTTTAGCTAGTATTTAATAAAAAATAATTTCCTACAACTTATTTTGAATTATTTTATTAAATGCAACATTTTCCTAGAGTAATTAATTTCATTTAAGTTATTAATAGTTTGTAGCATTTAAAAAATATTAAAATTCTCTCTCTATCACATTATTTATATTAAATATAATTAAAATATTTTTGTCTATGGAATATTATTAAATTAATTTTGGCATTAATTTTTTGTAATCTTAGAATAACTTATTTCAAAATGATGGATATAAAATAAACGAAGGATATCTCAACAGAGTATTAACATTAGGGAAAAAATTTGCTGACTTTTCACAGTTTCGGTAATTTTAATATTAGACAACTTTTTTTCATGTTCGACTGAAAGAGAATTAACAGTCATTTTTATTTTTACTGTGTCCTAAGTGTTCAAAATTTAATCTCTTATAGCGATATGTTTCAAATTAATTTCTGAAAGCGATTTATCGCCAAGAATGGCATTCAAGCAGAACGGGAAATTTCCTCATCCATCGGATTTTAACTGTCGGAGCGATAGAAGCAGTTTTTCTCGCGGTCGAGAAACAGAAACCCGCGCGAACACTTTTACTCTCGATAAGTCAATGCGTTCAGCGGCTGAGTGAAGGATCGCAAATTAAAATATTTCGCAAATTCTTTTGGATTACTTTTGTGTTCTCAGCTATATGGGTCATGGGTTCTGGACTTTCTACCTCATCCAGAGCAGCAGTCAGACTGACCAATGACAAGTGCTATAGGACCGATTCAAATCGAAATCAGTTCAAGTAAGAAAAATATTAAAATTTTAATAATATTAAAATTCATTTGTGTGGTGATGGAAACGCTTTAATTTTAAAATTCAGTTGATATTTCTTATTTTACATTGACTTTCGGATTAATTTTTTTTTTTTTTTTGAAGTTCAACAGATAAAAATATGTTATTTTAAGGAATCCACTGTATTTTATATTTAAAGCTTCAAATATACATTTAAAAATAATTCAAATGTAGAACAAAGGTTGTCATAATATTCTTAGAAAAAAGCCAAAGCTATTAAAACTTAAATCATAAAATGAATTTTTTTAAATTAAACTTTAAAAAAAAATTATAGACACATTTAAATTTTATTTGAATCAAGTATTTTTTTGAAATCTTTCGTGTACTTTTTTAAATAAATTATATATTGTTACATTGCCGTTTAAATATAAATTTATTTGTTTGTTGACTTGAAAGTTGAAAAACTTGTTATCGTTCTTATATCTTTAATTTTTTTTCAATCGTCATTGCAATAAACTGTCTTCTACAATGCTTGGTAAGCAGATTATGTGAAAGATTTCTAAATCGTTGGTGTTTTTTACATAGATGATTTAGCATGGATTAATGCATGTTTTTTTTTCATTAGTTTGCTTCTAAAAAGATATTAATTTCTCTACACGCGTATATGCGGCAACAATTCTCTAGAAATATTGAAAATTTTTCAGAATTTTAAATCATGAAATGAATTCAGATTTATCGAATTTTAAATTTTAAGTTAACTTATAAAAACATAACCTTACATTTATATTTTATTCGAATACGCTTATGGCTTTAATTTTATCTTGTGTTGAAAGGTTTGTTAATAAAAAAAATCATATGCTTTATATTTAGATTTTAAATGGTGTGTAGTAATTTTGCCAATTATTTTCATAGATGGTGGATGTAATACTTATTTTAAAAATTATTACATGCAGAATGGTCTGTTTTTCTACGAAGATTAAAACCACTCACACACAATTAAAAAAGTAATAAAATTTATAAGAAAAACGTTTCTTTCTGAAATATAATTTTTTTAATAAATATGCTTAACTGTATATAACTCTGGTATAAAAGAAAAATAAGTCTGATTTTTAATTGAGTAAATAATAGGTTATTTTTACTATAAAAATTTATTATCAGTTTAACTTATATATTTTTTAAACTAAATAAGCATGAAAAATATTTCAAAAATTTCATTGCTTAGGTAAATAATTTTTTTTAAAAACCATTGTAAAATTTATAGCGAAGAGATAAATATTATGGTAGCATATTGTGAAGGTAAACATTAATCAAAATTGTTTTGTGTTTACTTACTTGTTGGCGAAATTGAACTGCATCTCAGTTGAATCACCCAAAGCAGCAGACCTTTTTTATGGTGTCATAAACCAGAAAAGTCCTCAATTTACGAGCAGGATGAGAACGTTTTATTTAAAGTACAAGGTTAAGGTTTTTGCATCCATTTATCACTCGCCCCAGCCGTACACTCAAACAATTTTCATTCCTTTTCAGAGAATTTTTATGGACCTTTTTTTTATTTCGAATTAATTCAAGTTAATACATTGAAGACAATTTGCATGAAAAAGTATAAAGCTTAAATTCCCGCATATTTATTGTAAAATAAAATAAAATGGACGAATTTATAATAAAATAATAAATTAACAAAATTAAAGATAGAAATTCACGTCTCCCGTCTTCAAAGTGTTAACTGTAGGGGGAGGTAGGTTATAAACGAAGAATAAATATGAGGAATTTTGGCGGTACTTAGTTTTTAATTTCTCTTCAACGGCCATTTCCATTTTTCCAGCATTTGAGGCTTGGTTGAAGATAATTTTTTTCACATATATCGGTAAGGTGGAAGGACTCAAATGTAGTGATTCAAACTCATTATTTTTATTGTTATTAATTTATGGTATATAATGAAGCAATTATACAAATCATCTGTTGTGAGGCTTATCGTAGCGTAAAGAAGGTTCATCTCGGGTGGGGGTAGATAGGGTGGAGTGTCTCGACTTCTTTCAAAAGTGTTTTTATCGCTTGTTTTTGTTTGTATTTTTATGTATCAACTACATATTATTAATTTTATAACAGCATCATTCTGTTTGTTTTGATTAATTATTTTTTTACGCTTGGCATGAAAACCTGACACTGAAGAATTGAAAACTTCGTGATTTATGATAAAAACAACAACTAAAATATCATTTTTAAGGTAACTTACACTCTAACGCTTTGGATCGAAAACTCTTTTTAATGTACTATACATAATTTCTACTCATAAAATACTTCAAAATTTATTTCAATAAAAACATGGACTCTTTACGTAAAAATATGGTATCCTGTCGTTTCAACTAATGATATAATTATTATGACCAATTAGGCTTCCGCGATAATGTTTCATTAAACAAACGAAATTTATTTATGTATGAAATTGTTAACTATATATGAAAAAAAGGGGAAATATCACAATTTAAATATTATGTTCAATAAAAAAAGGGGTGTTTGAAAAATAAATCTCTAGTTTTCGTCCTTGGTGATCCTGGACGTCCCGAGAACTTACGATCCTTTGATTAGATTTCTTGCAGCTCTTTGTTTGTAATCTGCTTCTTAATTTCACTGATTAAAATATAAGTTGAAGATAAAAAGAATGTTGGAACTCTCATGATGAATTAATTAGCTGACTGATTTACGTAGCATTTGTTTCTCGAAATCTAGCTGTGTGTTTTTCTTACTTTTTCTTGACATCAGAGCAGCATAAGTAATTTCCATCGGGACGTTATTATGGAAATGTTGTTATGAACTCTACATTAAATTCCATTAAAAACATAGTTTTATAAAAAAATTATTAATATTTTGATATATTAAATGCAGCTTGAACTCACAATCATTTCATCGCATGCTGTGTAAGTTAGAAGAAGGAATTATGCTCAAATGTTTCTCCTTATTTCTGATCATGGTCTTCCACCTATGGATAAATACACTTCTGCAATACGATTTTAACTAAAATAAATAAATAAGTTTATTTTGAATAATAAAATACCGCGTAAAATCCGGCTTATAACGCGCACTTTTAACACAGAAAATGAGATCGAAATTTAAGTGTGCGCGTTGTACGTCGGGTATAAAAATGATAGCTTCGAAAATAAAAAAGCGAGATGAATATAAGAAATGTTAAACTTCTATATAGATCGGAATGCTATATACAGTGCTTGTAAGAAATGACATACCTAATGAAGTTAAGGGGTTATGATTCTAAAATAGTATACTATTTTATCAAAATTTTGGGATAATAACTCAAATAAATGACTTAAAACACACGAGCATAGTACACTCCCCCTGCTTGTTCCTTTGTAAAAATGGGGGTCCGCGTTATACGGTGAATATACCTAAAAATTAAAAAAATGCAGCTTGAAATTATGGGTACTCGTTATACGCCGGTGCGCTATACGCTGGATTTTACGATAAATGTATCAATATTGAGAGCTAGCCTAAATAAGTAACCATACTTAACTTTTTTTCAAAGCTATTTTGCAGGTATATAATTAGAGATACATGAAGATAATGAAAACTTTTCAAAGCTTTTTTTTTCAGTTACAAATTTTCGATGTTTGAACCCTTTGTAACACAAAAAATATCTAAGCTATAACCAAGTTTACTTCCAATCACTTTCCACTTTTACGCTTTCAGTGATTTTTAAAGTGACTCTTATTGGTTGTTTTCAGTTCACTGAGAGTTTTCAGTAATGAAATTATTTCGACAAATTTTTTTTGCGTAAGCCTACAAAAAGAAATATGCTGCAAGATCAGGGGATCAGCTTGTGAATGAATGGCTGTAAATCGTCGTCACTGGCATGTCCAACCCAGAGTTCTAGAGGTTTCTCCATTAAATAGTTCTGAACATTTTTAAAGATAGTTGATAATTTTTGCCTATTGGGCACAAACATTAACAGTCTAAATGACATTGGTGCTGTAATTAAAAGATAAATTATTGCCGATAAAATCACTGCCTTCATGGTCTAAGAGCTTTCTAAAAGTCAAAATTAATTAAATGACACACACAAAAAAATACTCTTTGTAAAACAGTCATCAAACCCGTACTTACCTATGGATCTCAAACTTGAACTTTGACTAAATCACAGACTGAACAGCTAGCCATCTTTGAGCGAAAAGTTCTTTGATGAATCTTTGGTGCTGTGAATGAGAATGGATTTTGGAGACAACGAAATAATTTTGAATAATACAAGCTATATATAACGAAGCAGATGTCATTAAATCCATCAAGATTAGTCGTTTGAGGTTTGTGGGCCATATGGACCCCTCATCCTTGACGTTCAGAATTTTCAACTAAAAAACTATTGGAACTCGTTCTAGGGGTAGGCCCAAATTGAGATGGGCTGATTGTGGGGAGGACGATTTTAAAGTTTTAAGAGTGACTAATTGGAGAACTGTCGCTAAGTTGAGGCAGGAATGAAAGAGGGTTTTGGGAAAGGCGGCCCACCCAAGGCTGTTGTGTCATTAGAAGAACAAGAACACTTAAGGCCTGAATGTGAGGTGGAACTTTATGTTACTGAAATACAGAATTCCTATTGCTCTCATACAATTGCTTAAATAATCATATTGGCGATGGTCCGAATAATTACTTCTACCTTTGTATTTTGAGCGAAAAAATAACCTAAAAAAACTTTGTCAATTTTGTGTGTGTGTGTGTATGTTTGTGTGTGATGCGATACACCAAAACATTCGTTTTGAAGGAATTGTTCTTCAACCCTGCTATTGTACTGGAATCCTGTTTACCGGACGCTTTAACATTACGGCTATTAATTTTACACACAAAAACAGATGTAAATGTTTTCTTCATTTTTATATGTCTCTGAATTTATCATGTCTAGTAGTTTTGAAAATACAAATTTTTAAAATCCGTTCCTGTTCTTAACGTCAAAAGCATGTGCTTAATATTTTTTTTTCATGTGCTTGACATGATCTTGGAATATAAATAATCTGTTCTCTCTCTTCCACTCCTTATTAATACTCTTTTTTTATTTCTAAGAGAGCAAAAATTTATACTCTTTGGATACAATGGAACATTGGAAAAAACATTTATGATTACATAAATACATGCAAGCATACATATAAACATTTTCTGGAAGTATAATCTTTTAATAGAATCATAATATGGTAGCAAGTAGTCAACTAAATTTTTAGTGAGAATAAAAGATAAAAAAAGACTCATATAGTTAAATGATAAATACATTATTTGAGCTTTTTATATCGTCATCTAATTTCTGTATAATCAAGCGGATCAAAACATAGAAAAAAGGAAATTAAAGGGGAGGAAACAAACAGTAGCGTTAAAACGCGTTCATTTAGCGGAGATGAACTGCATTAGAAATGTAAAAAAAACCTGTAATCGTACAATGAATCTCTTTGTGTAAGAATTCGTGGAGGACCAGGAAACAGTTCCACTCA
The DNA here is from genome assembly GCA_019973975.1 of Trichonephila clavata. Lineage (NCBI taxonomy): Eukaryota > Metazoa > Arthropoda > Arachnida > Araneae > Nephilidae > Trichonephila > Trichonephila clavata. The sequence continues at coordinate 44,815 of BMAO01001962.1, forward strand.
AGACAAGTTCCGGTTTCCGTAAGGAATACACTGGAAGCAATGTGTAATGAGTAAGTTGTAGAACACACAAACTCATTTCTTACAATACTCATTTTTTATCGTCAATATATGTTTGAATAACAAGCGGATATAAGAAAAACTTTTTGCTTCGACATACAGTTTCCAGAAATTTCCTGTTTCGTTAAAAATTGTTATAGTCATGCAGTAACTTACTATGAAAGACGCATGGGTATTCAATCCATATTTAACAGGGTTTATGTTACTTATGTTGTCTTTAAATATGTTTTAGTTGCTTTTTTGAAAAGTATATTAATTGATAAAATTTCCAAGCAAAAACTGAATAAATAAAACTTTTATAAATATATTAATTTTTATGGCCTTTGTATTGATTAGTTGATTATTAACTATATAGAAAATCATTAATTAGAAGAATAAGCGTGTGCCTTCTTAATTTGCAATAATGTTACATGTCAGCTATTTGCGACAAACATTGTGCTCCTAAGATTTGATCCTGTGAAGAGGTTGACGTTTGAAGAGACTTATATCTCTACTTGCGAACTTCTATCTCAAGCAAAGCCTGAATCCCATTTTGATTGATCGGAAGCAGCCAATATAGTTCTAAGGCAATTATAAATAGAATTTTCGACTTAACCTTAGCATTGAGGACGACTGGTTGTCTAATAACGTGCCACTTTGAAGCTATGCGGAGGCTATTGTCGACAGACCTCGCAATTTCAAACTATAGTCTTTTGATGAAATCAATTCCTGACTTAGCACCTACTCTCTAAACTTAAACACTACTCCAAGTATGGAATTCAAGCCTTGAGAGATTTAACGTGCATCGGCACCTCTACATGGCAGAGTCTTCAGTAATTTCATGGCTCAAACCTACAACTGGACAGAAAAGTCGGCCATGAGTTCTCGACCACGACGGAGCATGAGAGTTCAATCCAGTGCTTCTAAAACTTTAAATATTTGGGATCCAATATTCAATTATAATTTTCATCGCGCACCCCTCCATACAATAACAATGTATTGATTTCAACACAATACTATACTCTGAAGCAAAACCTACAGTACGACTGTAACCTCTTAAGTGCCACCGGCGTACATAAACGTCTCGCCCAGCCTGTGTGTTAATTGCTCCCCGGACGTATATGTACGTCTTTCCGAAGTACGATCTTTTCTGTGCACTGCTATCCACATAAAATTATTCCGAAGGCTTTGGAATACAATAAAATGTCCTTGAATGTGTTTGGAAGGATTTGTATATTTTAAGGGATTAATTATAAACCGTACACAAATTATCAAGATAAAGTGTTAATTTTTGTTATTAATTTTATGTATGACAAGCCAATATGTGGGGTCATTGGTAATTATTAAACTTGGTCTTAACTTAGTATTGTTAAATTAATTATGAAATACATTGCGCAGTATTTATATATTTATAAGGGTTTTATATCAGTGTAAATGTGTATTTTTTTTTTTTATGCAGAATGTATTTTGTTTTGCTTCCTTTCAGTTTATTAGTAGTCTTTTTAAATAATCTTCTGAGTTCGTCTTTTTAATACGCTCGCGCCCCTTTTGTAGGGTTATCACGCCCCCTAGGGGGTGCGCCTCACAGTTTGAGAAACACTGGTGTAATCACTAAACTACAGAAGTCAGTGGCGCACACAAAGGTGGGGGGATCCACGGGTCCGGATTTCCCCCTCCCTTAGTTCTCATTTTTTTTCCGATTGATTATAATCCTATGTATATAGTACGTAAAATTTAATTAGGAATTGGTTATTAATAATTTGTTTTAAATTAATGCTAATTATTTATTCAATAATTAATTTTTTACTGTTTTTTGTTCCCGACAATCGGCAGAATCAAAAGAATATGTTTGGCAGCTCATTGGGGTATGATACGAGAATGGTGGATTTTCGACCCTGGAACTCCCCCCCCCCCTGCCCTGGAAATTTTTCGTGTGCGCTATTGACAGAGGCCCATAAAATTTTGGATTAAATTTTGCAAATAATAAAAGAAATAAACTAATAAAATAATTTGGTACTTACGTTTCAGCCCGTCGAACATTTTCGCGAAATCAATGCAGACAATAATAAAAAAAAAAAATACTCTTAGACGTGCTCGAACCCAATAACTTAGCGAAAAAATTGTCTTATTAATATTATTATTATAATTTTGAGTAAAATCAATAAAGTTTGAAACTTACCTTCTAAGGAAGTGAGCGTAGTGGAATACTTCTAAAGTTTACGGGATCATTTCGTCAAAGAGTGTGTTAACAGGCGCTATATCTATATACAAGGGGTGATCAAATGAAAAGGTACGAAACGACATAAAAATGAAACAGTTAAATATTTGCATATTCCGCCATGGGAGAATGTAGCGAGACATCTCGGGATGCCATTGGATACTTTGACTAGGATCGGATCATGCGCGGGCGCCCGCATGCGCAGGAGAGAGCAAAGGCTCTTATAAAAAGCGGCGTCCAAATGATGCGGCAGTCCGTATGAGGACAGGATGGCGTTCGCGTTGCAAAATTCGACGATTGAGGAGCAGCGAAGTGTTATCCGATTTCTGACAGCGGAAGGTGAGAAACCGGCAGCTATTCATCGGCGGATGGTGACCGCTTACGGGGAGGAATGTGTCTCTGACAAGTCTGTCAAAAAATTGAGTGCCCGTTTTCGTGCAGGCCGTGAGAGTGTGGGTGATGACCAGAGACCAGGCCAGGCAAACACTGTCATCACGAGCGATCTCATCGACAAGGTAGACGACCTAGTGAGAAGTGATCGGCGTGTCACATTGCGAATGTTGGCGCTGAAGGTGGATGTCAGCTATGAAACCGTGTGGACAATTGTTCACGACAGGTTGCGATTTCGGAAGGTGTGTGCCGCTTCGGTTCCGAAGCAGCTCACCGACCAGCAAAAGAAACTGCGTATGGGACTAGCACTGCAACATCTGTTTCGGTATCAGAAAGACCCCGCTTTCATGAAGCGGACCGCCACAGGTGATGAGACCTGGTGCCATCACTACGAGCCAGAGACAAAGCGGGACAGCATGCAGTGGAAGCATGCGTCGTCACCTCCCCCTAAAAAGTTCAGAGCCGTGAAGTCAGCAGGCAAGGTGTTGCTCACTGTCTTTTTCGACGTTCAAGGTCCGCTACTTGTGGAATTACTCGAGCACAGAAAAAGCATTAACTCCGATGTGTACTGTGAGACACTCCGACGCCTACGCAGGTCCATCAAGAACAAAAGACCGGGGCTGCTCACGGAGGGTGTGGATCTGCTCCATGATAACGCGCGTCCACACGTCTCCAGAGTCACACAAATGGAACTGGACAAGTTCCAATGGGAGACGTTGGACCATCCGATCTACAGTCCGGACATGGGAACTTTTGGGAACAAGGAATCCTGCGGCTTGTTCATCAGTGGGATCGTTGTGTTCAGGCCTATGGTGTATATTTTGAATAAAGTCTATATTTGTACCCACCGTGTCGTTTCGTTCGTTGTATATATATAAAGGAGAAAAGCGACTCACTCACTGACTGACTGACTGACTAATTACGATATCTCCGGAACTATTCAAGCTACAGATTTGAAATTTAGTAGACATGTTCCTTTAATGGAGTAGAGATCAGCTAAGAACGGATTTTTTGCGATATTCTAATCATAAGGGGCGTTACGGGGGTTAAGGGGCATTATAAGTAATTGTTTCCATTTTTAAACTACTCGACGTACAATCTTGAAATTAGGTGAACAGATTCCTTTCATAGAGTAGAGATCCCCTACAAAATGAGTTCGTTGGAAATTGACCTCCAAGTGGCGTTGCAGAGGCTTAGGAGCCGTTACAGATAATTATTTCCATTTTTAAGCTATGAGATGCAAAGTCTTTATATTTGATAAATATATTCCTTTCATAGAGTAGATATAAACTACAAGATGGGTGGTTTGGGGAAAATAGCCGCCCAAGTGGCGTTGCGGGGGATTAAGGGGCGTGAGAGATAAATATTTTCGTTTTTAAACTATTTGACCTACCAGCTTGAAAATTGGTAGGCATGTTTCTTTCATGGGGTAAATATCCGTTACAAAATGGGTTTTGAGAAAATTGACCCCAAGGGGTGTTGCGGGGGGGGGTAAAGAGAGTTATAAATAATTATCTATATATATAAAGGAGAAAAGAGACTCACTGACTGACTAATCACGATATCTCAAGAACTATTCAACTTACAGACTTGAAATTTGGTAAACATGTTCCTTTTATGGAGTAGAGATTCGCTAAGAACAGATTTTTTTTTTTGCAAAATTCGAAACGCAAGGGGCGTTACGGGGGTTTGAGGTGCGTTATAAGTAATTGTTTCCATGTTTAAACTACTCAACGTACAATCTTGAAATTGGGTAAGCAGATTCCTTTCATAGAGTAGAGATCCGCTACAAAATGAGTTTGGTGAAAATTGACCACCAAGTGACATTGCGGGGGCTTAGGAGGCGTTATAGATAGTTATTTCCATTTTTAAAATATTAGACGCAGTCTTTAAATTTGATAAATAGATTCCTTTCATAGAGTAGAGATCAGATACAAGCTGGTTTTTGGGAAAGTAACCCCCCAAGTGGCGTTGCGGGGGAAGAGGGGTTAAGGACGTAATAGATAAATATTTTTGTTTTCAAACTACTTGATCAACCTGCTTGAAAATTGGTAGACATGTTTCTTTCATGGAGTAAATATCCACTACAAAATGGGTTTTGGGAAAAATGACCCCCAAGGAGTGTTGCAGGTGGTTAAGGGGAGATATAAATAATTATTCCGATTTTTAAACTATTAGACGCACAGTGTTGAAATTTGGTAAGCAGATTCCTCTCATAGAATAGAGAGATGCGCCACAGATGCGTTTCGTGAAAATCGTCCCCCAAGTGGCGTTGAGGAACGTAAGGGGAGCATATTCTTCAATACAATCGAATTCTTAATGCTAGGACTTAAATATCAAAAATTTATACATATAATATATAACCAACAAAAATTTATAAAACATCATGAAATACCCAGCGAAGCGGGAGGGTACCAGCTAGTATGTATATATAAACATAGATAAGCCGCCAACTGAATTATATAACTGTAGTAAGTATTTCATTTTTTAAAAATGTAGCTGGTTTTTTTAAAGTTAAAATAAAGAATTAAGTAACAAAATGTAATTTAAATTTAGTTCTTTAAGCGAATAAATTTTTGCTCATATTCATTAGAATCCTCGTCAATTAATTGGTTGACTGGTTAACATGTAGCTACTAGTAAGTTTTAAAAAGTTAATTAATTAATTTTTGAAAAGTAGTTTAATTAATTTTTAAAAAATAATTTTTATACTAAAATGAAAAAATACCATGCTTAAAAAGTGATAGAAAGACAACGAAAGAACTAAAAAGAAGACAAATTTAGATTAGAGTATGCTGTTATTGTATCAAGTGGACACACATATGAAGGAATATTTGAAGAATTACATAGCACTAGAATTCGATTTGTAAAATGTACGTTTTATTCCATAGCGTGAGTCAAGAGGGAAAAATTCTGACTTTTTGCATAGTAAGGGAATTGGCTCTTGATATAATTGAATTAAATTTCCTGATGCAATCAAAAATTATTTGTTCATTATTGTGGCTGCTTTTAAATAAAATGTGAACAGTGTATATGGCCTGGTAAAAAAAAAAAACCCGCTTTTATTAACTTAATTATTTTTGACTTATAAAAAAATCCAGAATTTTTTCTTGAAAGAATATGCATCCTACATATCGATATTGCTTTTAATTATAGTTTTTAAAGGAATATATCAAAAAATGCAAGTTAATTTTTCTTTTTCGAGTTTGAAGAATGCTTTTGATTGTCTCTCAACCTGATAAATTTTCTAAGAATTCACGTGGAACGCAAAGTTTTCTTTGTCGATTCTCTTAGCAAATGGAAATTTTTCCGGTCTTTCTTTTTCGCTATATGCAAATGCGGAACAATTGATCTCGAAACACCTGTCGAAAGGTTTCGGAATTTCCCCATTTTTGTCATAAAACTGTCAGTTTTTCTTAAATTTCTTCTTTTTTTTTTTTTTGGTGTTGTTCAAACCGAGGCACGTGCCAGTACGTACATAAAAATAAATTCGTCACATTAGCTTCATCTAGTTTTTTAGCAATGCGAATTAACTCAATTATCAATCCAAAAGTAATGCATCCTCAGTTTTCTCAATGTTTTATCTTTTAAATCATCTTATTTGGTATTAAAAAAAGAGTTGAATATCGCTTGATATCTTATGAACGTATGTAGCAGGTTGTTGCTTATATAATTCCTAACGTTCTGAACTACGGTTGAGTGGTGGTCAAGGTCTCGAAGTCGTGGCCGTATTGCCTAGTCGCAGACTCGAGTTCTGATGCCAGTGTAGACCCACCATGTAGAGGGGCGGTGCTCGTTAAAAATGTGGAGGCTTAGAGTGTTCACGTTGATGTGGTGTTGGAGAGTCGAGTGGCGGTTCAGGTTTCTTCCTCATCTCTTTACCTTGATTCAAAATTACGAGACCTGTCACCAAAAAAAAAAACATTTGAATCTAGTACTCACTTGGTTTGTCGCTGGCCTTCTGCACCCAAGGTTGTGGGTTCGACCCCGGCCCAAGTCGGCGGATTTTCATGATGCAGAAAATCGACAGCGGCCATGTCGTATGATTATGCGGTATGTATAAGGTCCCTGGAGTGTCTGTTTGGCTTGGATGCTCTCGGCAAAATTAAATCCTAGTACAGGTGCCTCCCTCTGTGGAGGAAACTGGGCGTCGAAATTGTCTGTTGTAATTCGTATCGTCTATATGTTGCAGCGCTGAAAAGTGATACCAGCTTCTGGGGAATGTACTAGGTCTGCAAAGGTTTAAAATACCAACGCGCTGCCCCATTAAAAAAAAACATTTAGATTTTAAGCACCACTGAACTTCAATTGCGAAAGGAATGTCAACATTTAAAAAGAGCCAAAGTTTTGGGAAAAAGTTTTTGAATAAAAAAAAATGCTTCAAGCAGTTATCTGTCACTGACAATAAAAATTGTTAAAACTGGGCCTTTCAATACCCTTAAGTCTGTTTTTTCTTGTTAAATCTTAATAGATAAATACTGTAGGGTTGGATATGAGCATTATCACCCCCCCCCCTTTGTTATATAGAGTGGAGCTATCCACACTGACGTCATACCCCACCAACAGTTCCCGATGTAGCATTACGAAGGAAATTACTAAGATAGACCCTTAGATACGTTAAACACCAGACGTAGGAGAAAGACGTTCTCCTTCGGTGTCCACTGTATCCTCCCTTTCTTCTTCTTCAATAAATTATTGTAGTATACAATTTGATGGTTGTAGTCATTCTTCCATAACGCACTATTCTTTGTTTTTAAGAATTCCTCTTTTATTCAAAATGTTCCAAACGACTGGAATGTTGCTTGAAAGTACTAATATTTGAACACAATAGTTTTTAAAACTATATTATAAAGAAATTGTGCTTACATGCGAGTGTGGGATTTTGAATTTCTTAAACTTTGAAAATGTATAGTAAAATTTCGTGACTGAAAAAATATTTGAGATTTTTTTGTTCGTAAAAGAATTGCCTGCTCGGCTTAAATTAGTTTTTCTTTCAATTAATTATTTAATTCCAGACTTTATATACGTCGAATTCCTTATTTTATATTTAAAAATGAATACAATGGTTTCATTTTAAGTTTTGAGTCACAAGGAACATTTTAAATGTAAGAACAATTTTAACGACTCAAAAAGTTAGAAATATTTTTCTAAAATATTTTATCTAGAATCTCTAAAAATACACTACAATTTTTTTTTCCTTCTGATTTTGATGATGATCTAGAATTTTACCTTTGCTTCTACCTTCTTATATAACATACCCAGGATTGGAAATAAAGATCTAATAACTATGCTACTGGTATCTTTGCAACCAATCTTCTACCTTCATTTTTCATTAAAGATGGTTATGTAATGTAATAAAAGAGTTGCTACACTTTCATAAAGTTTATCATATGGAGTGAAGTGTAAGTTTGGAGAAACGAGATGCTATTTTTTATATCATTTGTATCATTGAATTCAGTTTCAAATATAGATGAGGTTCCATCAGTAGCGCACACAAAAATTTTTCCATGGTCGAAACTTCCTCAACTCGTATCATACCTCAAGACAACACCTATTGAATCGTCTGATTTTGTTAGCAAAAAATAGTAAAATATAAATTATTGAATTAATAATTAGCATTAACTAATAAAATAAATTGTTAATTGCAAGTACTTGATTAAATTTTACGTTATATATAAATAGGATTAACATCAATCGAAAAACCCTCAAGGGCTTTGGGGGGGGGGAGTCCGGACCCCCAGGACACCCCCTTGTGTGCGCCACTGGGTTCCATTCTTAATAGTCTGTCGGGTAGCAATGGAATGACGCTAATCTAAACTAACAAGTAAAACCATTGTTTTTGTTAGTGTTGCAACCAGTTTAGTGGCTTCATAGCTGATCAGTCACGACAATATTAATAACAGTTAAAAAGTATTTGTTCTATGGACAACGGAATCTGATGCACGCGTCGCTCGATCCGATCTGATTTGCATCGTTTCCTCGTGAAGGCGTCAACAAGTTAAATATCTCCGGAAGTTCTTCCTCACTCTGAAGATTGCCATCTTGGGAAGGTAACAATGAGAGGACGCATCCTACTTGTCAGCCCTTTGTTTTAGCAACATTTCGTTGCTGATCTGTTAGCGATTGTGATTCTGAATGGTGGGGTGGTAAAGGAAGAGATGTGTCCGCGTGATGCAGAGATACGGCTGATTTATTCGATTTATTGGATTCAAGTCTTGGAAGTTTATTCGTTTTTCGTTCTTCTTAAAATTCAATGTAAAGCATGCTTTCTAATTTTACATTATTCCTTAAAAATCATTGCAAGCTTTGTAATTATACCGGCTGGGTGGCGTGGTTGGTTTGTCGTTGGCCGTCTGCACCCAAGGTTGCGGGGTCGACCCCGGCCCAAGTAGGTGAATTTTCGTGATGCAGAAAATTGACAGCTGCCATGTCGTATAATTTTACGGTATCTAAAACATCCCTAGAGTGTCTGTTTGGCTTGGGCACTCTAGGGCAAAATTAAACCCTAGCACAGGTTCGCCATCGTCGGAGATCAGATACCTACCTCTATGAAAGAAACTGGGTGTCACCTGCGGCGATTGGTATCCGCCTGCATGGCGCCGCACTAAAGAGTGATACCAGCTCCTGGGGATGTACTAAGTCTGCAATGGTAAAAAATACCAATCCACAGCCCCATTGGATAAAAAAAAACTTTGTAATTATAACAATGCTGCGTTCGAGTAGGATTTTTGTTTGCAGATTCAATAATTCATGATTATCATATAAATTGTCTTCAGATTTCTGCTGTGGAAGCAAAATTTGTAGCCTAGTATTAGGGTTATATATTAATAAAAACTGCTTAATAAAAATGAATATATTATCTTTCTTGTGAAAAAATGCTTTATATTATAATTGTACTTATAATTAATTAAATTAATATTTATTGCTGTTCCTATTTATACAAATTTCAAAAAATGGAGATCTTCAATAACAGAGCAAACAATTGAAGAAAATGTCAAATGTTTATGTTCAGGAACATTTTAAAGGCATGGGTGAACTAGACCCAGAGCCTCGGTTTCAGTGGGGGCATCGCCCGCCTCAATAAGATCATGATAGAAGTAGTATTAATTATCAAATCTTATTCCCGGACATATTCTCCGAAAACCTGTGAATTTCGGAGTATAAGTCAACTGGCAACAATAGTAAGATTGAATTATTATGTCATGTCCGTCGACCTTGTCTAGACCGCTTACCATCATACACCAGCATTAATCATTTAGTCTAAAAGCTGCAGTCAATTTATATCTTTGTTTATAAGTTTGGGAGTCACACACATTTATTGGAGTATTTGACAACGTATTTATAGGCCTACTTTTGCAAAGGGATCAGGGTCTCGAGCAGTCTTAAGACGTTACTATTTGTGTTTTTATTTCAAAAAATTATTTTTCTAAAAACTTAATTTGATTATCTTACAATTTTAGCAAAAAATATCAAGTTACTTTCCAGGAAAACCGACACATCTGTTTAATTTTGAAATTTGTCGTTTAAACATGAAGATGCCTGTGTTTTGATTTATAAGTTTCCTTTAGTCTTCTCTTAATCCCTATCTACGAGGGTTGATCAGAAAGAAAATGTTACAAGTCGGATAAAGAAATATTTATTAACAATAGACAAAAAATACAAAAAGGAATTAAGACGAATACCTATCACATTTCGACATAACCACCAAGTCTATTTAGGTATTTATCAGAACGCAGAACTAACTTGTTTAACCTGGTAGAAACCAGGTCCCTGCTCATTGAGTCAGGTCTTGGCGGATGTTTTCACGGAACTGTCTTGGAATATCGCAGCACATATGCTGCACTCTACCATAGCTCAGTCCTAGCTATGACAAGATTTCACTCAGACCCGTCGATCATTTTGAATCATTTCTTCAATTCGTGCCGTGTTGATTTCTGTCGTTGAAGAACTTGACCGACTGCTCCCTGCCATATTGCCGTTTTCGACATCCTGTCTGCCTGATTGAAAAGAGTGACACAATTTCTATACATGTTGTCTGCTCATTGCAGATGCGAACACATTCTTTGCCCTAAAAAATCGGATCACGGCTTGCACTTCCAAACGAGACTTATTTCCTAAGCTCTTGCCATTTCAATCGTCCTAAGCCGTCTGCAAACTTTCACTACCTACCCGACGTCTGTACGACAAGTAGCACCATTTGTCTCCAATCTGGGGAAACAAAATTTCTCCACAATAGGTAGTTTTCAAATGCTGTGGCTTATAACCTTTTTTTCTGATCATCTCTCGTATTATGTAGAAGAAGTGGGACATAACAGCTCATAAGAAAGCCAACTGGATCAGAGTTTTTTTTTTGAAAATCGGAATTTTTCACGCAAAATGTAACGTTAAAACATATTACTAAATATTTTACATAGAGGGACCCCAATAACTATATTCTGTGTTTATAATTATAACAAGTGTTATCGAGTAAATTCACTAATCCAGATCTGAAAAGCGTATAGATTGAATTTCTATGAAATATTGTTTTTGAGTTCATGCAGCCAGACACGGAACCTTTGAATCAAATCTTATAGCTTAGTTACAGTAAATGCAAGCAAAATGACCCTACTTTCATTCTACATTTTATTCTACGACCTGTCATGGACGTTTCACTGTAGCATTGCCAAATCGTCCAACAGATAACAGGAGCGTAAAATAAAACATATTTTCTGTTTTAGTTCGTTTCCTTGGAAATCCTTCTAACCTATTCATTGAGTGTCTTGACGACATATTTTATTCTTAACAAGGGCCAAGTTTAACCACGCTACACAATAGGAAAAAAGAAAGAAAAAAAGGAGGTTGTAAATTTAGTACGTTTGTTTATTGCACAGACATGATAGCGAAAAGTGAGATGAGGCGCAATCATTAGATAGTCTGTCTTTCACGATTACGCCATCAGATTAGAAAAAGTGCTTTTTCCACATTTAATTTTTAGATTGATAAACTTGATTCTAAACTCACACATGGCTGTAATTAGAAAGTATTTTTATGAGAATTAAGAAAAAATCGATTTTAGTATTCAATACTTTACAAAGAATTATTTTATAAGTTAAAATAAAAAATAAATGAAATGAAGATAAATATGGTTGGTATTAATTCTGGTAGAATGCTTTTATATAGGTATAAATAAATCAGCCTTTTTATGATAAAGTTGCTTAAAATATTTTAGTAATTTTTATTGAACGTAGAAAAATATTTGATAAATAAATAACGGTGAAGGAAAATATAAGAATCAATTATTTAACGTTCTTTAAACCAGTTTCTTCTCTAGTGTTTTCTTTTATTCAACAACAATACTTTTCTTTACGCTATTTGAATACTTAACTGTCAATTTATTCGAATCTACTCATTGCTAAAAATTGAGATTGATAAGTAATTATTCTATAATCACATTCTATTTAAAGAGAATAAATTTTATTGATTTATTTGTTTTCATTAGCGAAATTCTTTTTTTAACAAGATCAATACCATTTTAACAATAACGATTTACATCACTAATCTCTCGTTATTATTAAAATTTAATTATTCTTTTTTAAAAAATAAGTTTACATTGCTAATCGTCTCACCTTTATGTGTGTTATGTAATTACAGGAAAGCAGCTCAATCGGACGTGTATTCTACACTTAAGAATTTAGACTGTATTGTAAAAAAGTTTTGGAGAGCTGGTAAATGGTGAATGATGGTAAATAGCCAAGCATTTAAAAAATAAAAATAAAATATCGCTCTAATCGTTTTTTTAAATACTTACTATTTTATTCTCCTTTACCATTTTTACTATTTTATTCTTCTGCGATGACAATAAAGTATTTAAAGCAGGTTATATTTTAAAGGGTCTGCCAGGAAAATGAAGAATCTTTACAGAACAATGATACTTCACAAAAAATACAAATATTTTTATGCTGAAAGTAGATTTCTAATTGTTCTCCCGATATCGTATGGAATTATTTTCTGATATTTTTTTTAATAAATTTATTTGCAAAACTCCTCATGCTCCACATTGCATAACATGAGGCTTACAGACGTAAGTGGTAACAACATTATAAAATAATAATACAACAAAAAACACAAATAAGGGGGGAAAACATAATTAAGGGGGGACATTAATTAAGGGAAGAAAACACAATAAGAAAAAAAAAACATAAAAGAGCCAAATCTAAAATAAAGGAAGGGGGGAAATACACAAATATAAAGAAAGGAAGGTATCTGTAAAATTTTAAAAATCTATACAGTAAACAAATTTTCTCAAGACATTAAGGCTTTCAGAACAATTGACTAACAAAGACAAAATGGGTGGCCAGGGTTCTGATATTGGTAGTCGATGGGTTCCAAATGGGTTCCGATATTGGCAGACGATATTATGTCTGTTCTTAATTCTGGAATTTTTAAATCACATAATCATTAAGAAATTGTTAGAAGTAAAATTTTTAAATAAAATAAATATTTGATTATGTGGATGATATATGTATGTATATATTATTGAATATGGATATACAATAATATATAGGCCATGTGCCTTTTCTTTTCTCTTTGGAGCTTTTTAAAAGTTTAAGAATTTAATTATTCTCCTCATTGAAATAAACTACATGCGGATAAATATTGGCAGTAACTTATGCAGTTAAGCTTAGTGGTTTTTTTTTTGTTTTTTTTGGATAAACTATTTATTGGTTGTAGTGACCTTGTTTCTTATCGTACCATTATTTCAGGGATTTGTTCGACACACACAAACCAGCTCTCTCTACAAGTTTGCATACCTGTCTACATTTTTGTCATTCCGATGTCTCCGAGCTCTAATTTCTTTTTTATTGTCTCATTTATATTTTCTTTTTTTAGTCTATTCTTCTTATGTGCTTTTGCTAATCCGAATCCGAAATATTGCAGTTGGTAAGGTATCCGACTAACCTAAAATTGTGAATTTTGACAAAAATTGTTAATTTTCGTATGATTTTATTTTATAGGCTATCTTATTAGCTTTATAAAATACCAAGTTTATTATTTTACGTTCACTAGAACAAAATCTACAAGTGTTTTAGTAAAAGTAAATTCCATACAAGATGTCCATTTAAGCAAGATATGTCATACTTTAAAACGCGTTTTACTCGAAATGTGTGTGTTTTTTTTAAATACTCAAACGGGGCCAGCGATTGCTAAAAAAGTTTTGAAAATACTTCGCTGAGATTTTTTGTGCATATTCTGTATAATAGTAGAAGTGTTTCAACCTTCCGATTTATCATTCACTGTTTTATTACAAAATTTACAGTCCCTTATGTGAATATAATCACTATTTTGTAAGCAATTTCATATAATAACAAAGATAAAGTGCTCTAGTTTTTGTAAAAATCAAAATATCTCTTATCCTGAAGTCCATTTCAAAAATGAATAACATAGCAACACATCAGAAATGAAAAACTGAAAATCTGTTTATAAACTTTTAATACAGAATGGGCCGCGTTTATGTTATTTTTTGTCAATTTTTACCCATTTTACTAATAATGATTTCTTTTTCTATTTCTTAATTTTAGCATATATTTCGCAAAATGTACTAAACAAATCTAAAACCAACAAAAAAAACTCCCATATTTCCATTTTTTTGTTGTGCAAGTAGTCGGTTACCTTAACTTTTTGTATTTTACTAACCATAATAAAAGGGAACTAAAAAATACGGCAATCTTAAAGATAATTTTTTTAAAAATTGTGATTAAGTTCCTTAAATTTATCCAAATGAAAAGTTTAACTATAAATTGAAGTGTATTTACTCAGAAGATACTCAACCAATAGATTTCGTATAATATATTTGAATGAGACGCTAATAAGTAGGAAAAACAAAATGATGTAAACAAATTTCAGAAGGAATTAAATATGAACAAATTTCTTGCGAAGGTAATTAATTTCTTAGTATAATAATTGACTTCAAAAATCTGAATTAAAAAATATTTCCAGGTAACTATAAAATGGCGGTAGGAAACTTAAGCTCGGCATTTATAGAATCAAAACTGTTGAAAGAAAGGTAAATGTCAATGTTTAAAAGGAAACTATCTTGTAAAAGAAAAAGAAAAAAGAAACGAAAAAGTAATTTTCTGAATTTTTTTATGGGCTTCGATTTATCAAAAGAAAATCACATTCCCCCCTTTTTTTAGAGAATTCTTTTTAATTAATTTTTTTTCGAAGTTTCATTAAATTTAACACATGTGTTGTTTGAATATATTTTTTAACATTTGATTAGAGAATATTCTATTCGCTTGCTTATTCGAAGATAATGAGAGGAAGTTACGAAAGGTTGTGAAGCTCAAGGTCATGGCTGCAAACTTTGCTTTGTAGAAGTTGAAAGTGTTTTGTAGAAAGTTAATTAAGCATCCCAAAAGGGAATTCTCTAGTCGACGCTTTTGATTTGAATGGTTTTAATTTGAATGATAATCATTGAAAAAATTGTTATTGTGGTCGAAGCATTAATGTGTGTGTAAATGAGTTGTGCTGAAGTTTGTTTTCAGTATTTGAACAATAAAAAGAGGTGAACAATGCATTTTAGCTTATTTCCGTGTGCATAAAATGGAAGATAATTACAATGTACACGCTAACAGGAAGATAATGGCGTACTATATGAAGGGGGGAAAATGAGATGTATAAAAATTATGATTTGTAAAATATATTTGGGAATTAAAATATACAATTTAAAAGACTTTATTATAATTTCCTGACGAGGCGTTTTTGATTACAGATTATAAAGAACCTCTAAATGGATTAGATGATGAATGGTAGGATTAAAAAAGGAAATTAAAATTGAAAAACTATTTTTTGTGTGGTTCTATTAAAACTTAAATAATAATAATACAGTCGACTCTCGATAATTCAATCCTTCGATAATACGAAACTCTCGATAATTCGAAGTATATACTCAATCCCTAGAAAAACTCTTGATATTTCGAGCTAAACAATACGTTTTGGTACACTCAATATTTCGAAGTAAAATCTGTGACTGACCAGAATACAATATACTATAATTCGAAGTTATCTTATAAAACTCTCGACAATTTGAATACTCGCTGTCATCTGCAGTCCTATAATAAACAGGTTGGAGCTTACAAGTTTTGCGTTGTGTTGTTTCTGCGTGTTTCCCTTGTAACGTAGCCTCTTTGAGGACTATGTGTCTGCTACCCCTTCTTAGTGTTTTTCGATTCGTCAGGCGAAAAGACACTTAAATTGCTTTCATTCCTTTAAGTGGACAATAGACCAACCGTACCTGTTGTCACCCGTCCATTTCTTTCGTTTAACATGTGGCTTTGCTACACATGTGTTCCGAAAGGATGGTCCGTCATTGTGAAGAAGAGATGCTTAGGATTGTGTATGAAAGAATGTATTTTTTTATACAGGACTTTTAATTTCTGTAAAATATGGTCCGTCATTGTGAAGAAGAGATGCTTAGGATTGTGTATGAAAGAATGTATTTTTTTTATACAGGACTTTTAATTTCTGTAAAATATTTATACTGTATATAATATGTACTTTTTAAAAATACTTTAAAATGATTTTATACGTATGTACAATTGTTGTTTTATTGCATAGTTTAAAATTTAAATGTGTTGGAAAAAATTTTCTCTTTGTGTATTTTGGGAATTTTTCCTACCCTCTTGATAATTCGGAGTTTTTCATTGGTCCCTTCAACTTCGAATTATCGAGAGTCGACTGTAATAATGTTCCAAAAAATTCTTTCCTTGTTAAATTTGGCAGCCATGTTTCTTTTGTTGTTCACCGTTCTGTTGGGAACAGGGTTTTCGGAAATCGAGTCACAAAGAGATGGGTAAAAGTATTCAAAATGAAATAAAACCGGGGATTGTATTTAAAAACATCACAAAGGGATGTTTTTGAATACAATCGAAAGTTTATTGCTAAGGCTTAGATATCTCTCAATAATATAAAAACAATAACAGTCATATAACGTCATGAAATACTCAGCGAAGCGGGCGGGTAATAACTAGTTTAATATAATTATATTCAACCGAATCACACACTCCGTATTCAGTAGGGTTTACTAAAACCATTATAAAATTTGAATATTATTCAAGAATAAGTATTTCACACTCTTAAAAATTACATATAGATTGTATTTTATGTTATAGTCAATTGGTTGATAGTCTCACATCGAGGTGTCATTGCTACGTTTTCCCTTTCAGTCAGGTATAGCCGCTTTTAATCTTGCTGCACGTGTGACTTGTTGAACCTGCAGAAATGGTTCCCAAAACTGGATATATAACTTAAAGTATTTTACAGTTAATTTTAAAAAATGCACTAGCGATGTTAACTATAAAGTTTATTTAAATACATTTCAAGGAAACAGGCTTGGTAACGGTGAATTATTTTTGCGATTTGTATTTAGAGTGATTAGATGTACATAAGAAGTTCTCCATATTGGTTTTGTTACATCTATCGATATTTGTCTTCCGATTTAAAGAATCGATGATACATATTAAAAAAACACGTAAGGTTGTTACATGCAACACCTCTTTAAATTAATGAATTTGTTATGAGATGTGTTCTTGTTCGTTGGGCAAAAGCACTCGTCGACCTCGATTCGTCAACGACACTCTTTTCTTGGAAGGTGAATGTCTTTTGAAATCGCGGGTGTTTTTTTTTTTAATTGATCTTCTTAAAACTGCTGAGGGTCAGAAGAGATGTTTGTTTCTTACTCACCTTCGTTTCTGGTTTGAACTTTGGAATTCTCTAATATTCCAGGAAATGTATCTATAACAATGAAAGGAATTTCCATTAGAAGGAAATATTCTTAAGCCTTTTAAACATTTAAAGGAACAATTTACTTTAGTATTAAATTTTTGTTGGCATCATTTTATTTTAAATTTTTTATTTCATTTTCACAATATCATCTTGTAATTTGAAGTCTCACAATATTTTATTACGATTACATTATTTTTTTAAATTTTAATAATGTTCACTAAATTATTACGGTTAAATAAATTTGATGTTAAAAATATTAAATTTTCTAAGTTTAATATTGTTAATATTGGTTATAATTAGTCAAATAGAAATGAAATTATTTATAAGTCCTAGTATTATTTTGATTATTTTTTTAAGGAAAATAGGATAAACATGTAACAGATATTAAAGTTTTCTCATTTATAATCTTTTTTCCTTACAGGAAAAATGATTTCTGTTGAATTTTGATTCAGTATTTTAAATAAAAATATTCTGAGTAATTTAAAATTTCGGTGAATTTTCATTGTATTCGACTCTTTGAGGGTTGACCTTCCACAATGAAGTAAAATTCAATTTCAAAATACTTACAAAATTTTAAAAAAAATTTTAAGATTTCAAGATTTTTAAAGTTTTTATAGATTTTAAAATCTTGAAACTTCAGCTGAAAATTTTTGTTTAATCTAGTAACGAGGAAAATATAATCTCCAATATTTGACGGTTTTTGATACTAGTTACGAAATCTTATCTCCGTCTTATTTAAGATTGTTAGTGTAAATCCGGGGTAAACATTACGTCGATCGCGATCGACCGGTGGATTGCTAAGACATTTTTGGGTGACCGCTTGAAGATTTTTAGCAATCAGTAATTATGTACGGAAAATTCAAGATTGGCTAAAATACACGGACTAAGTCTTCTACTGACTATAACAACACAAACTAACTTCAGATGAAAAGGTTTTATTTTTTAATGTATTTGAATTTTTTCATAATGAATGCATCATTTTATATAACTATATTTGTGGCTATTATTAATAAGTTTGTATCTTGCGTTTTGCTTTAAACGCGGTTTTAAAAGTGTTTTTATATTTTTTATAGGTATATATATATATATATACATATTCTGCATTTATTATTAAGTTATTAATAACATTTTCCTTACCTCACCACACCTACGACATTGGGCAGTGGCGCATACAAGAATTTGTCAAGGGGGATGGCGTGGAAGGTCAACCATTCTCGTATCATAAGCCAATACGCAGCCAACAAATTTTTTTTTCATTTTACGATTGTCTTGAACAAAAAACAGCAACAAACAAATTACTGAATGAATAATTAACATTAATTAATGAAAAAATTACTAATAACAAATATTTAATTACATTTTACGTACTATATACATGGGATTATAATGAATCAGAAAAAAAAAATCAAGGGCTGTGAGGGAGGGTCTGGACTCGTGGAACCCTTGTGTGCGCCACTAACACTGGGTGGACCGCAACACCTTGAAAAAATTAGAAATAGCCCGCATACTGGAAAAGTCTGCCCACCCCTGGCGTAGATGGTCGAGGGAGAGAGAGAGAGAGGCTATGGATTTGAATTTCTATTCAGTCGCAAAACTTTTCTTGAAGAAAAATGTATTCTAAATTTACCGTGGTTTCGAAATGTTCATGTAGCGCGCTCTCTTGAGGAAGTTAAGAGTAAAATAGGTGTTTTACTTATGAGTGTATTCATTTTCATCATTTTATTAAAATTTGAAATAATTATATTCTTTTTTTTAAATGTTTCAAATGCGATGACAATCACTGGAAACTCGTCTAATAGGTCAGTGCTTCCCTACCTTTTTATTGCCGCGGACCGGTCAAGGTTCGAAATTTTACCTCGGCGCGTTAGGGGGGGGGACATTAATTGTTTATATTTTAGATTATCTTCATTTAATAATTTTAATTTAGTTGTATCTAAATATGCATACAGAAAAAAAAAGTTACACCAAAAAATGAATATGAAGTGATTTAATATGGAACATGAAATGATTTCCTTGATGAGTCACACAAACCCGAGAAAAGTACACCACAGTAAATAAAATAGAAATAATTAATTATTCCTTGGGCAGCTCGGCACCATTTGATCCACGGATTGGTACCGGTCCGCGGCCACGGGGTTGGGTCTATTAAATAGACTACCCCTCCTGCAGATGTCGAATTTGTACTTTCTGCCCATCTAAAAGAAACGCAGAATGGCGAATAATGAATACAACTATTACAATAAGGCTATTTGTGGAAAGCATACTTTTAACATTTGCGAAGAGTACAGACGTATATTTTTTCTACTTTGCTATTTTTTAATTGAAATATGATAACACTTCTCTCAAGATACACTCATTTTCTTGAAACAAATAAATGGAGATATGCTTGTTTTTAATATGTAGTCTATAAATCGAATGCTTAGTTACAGAGTAGCACTGATTTGAGTTTAGTTAACTGGAGTTGATTCGGCAAAATTAAATTATATCTCTCTAGTGCCTGCAACAAATAAAATCCACCGATTTGTAAAATTTAAAATCTAGAAAGAAAATCTGAAATCACATAAATGCAATTTCGTCTCTTTTCTTATATAGTGAATTATTTTGTTTCCTTTGATATATCCTATTTGTAACAGAGAGTATAATCGTTACACAATTAATGTGTTAAAATTGTCACGCATAAAAGGCTGAATTTGAGTGAAGTCATAATCACATGATAAATGTGTTTTCAGCCAATCAGTTCATACACCTCCACCATTGCCAATTTTTGGTTTTAGCAGAAACTTTCTTTTAAAAAGTACTTATTTGTCAACAATAATAACTCACATAGGTAAACAAAACGCACTTGATTTAAAAACACACGTATAATATTAGAAGGATCTTTGAAGAATCTTAATATTTGAACACTTTTATCAAATTATCAAATCTGAAATTGTATCTAAATCTTACTACTACACAATAACAAGTACAAATTTAATGGCACTTCTAATTTAAATGAAGAACACATGATTGTATTTAGCATGTGATCGTTATGAATTTAGACCATTGTGTAAATCAAACTTTCTATATATCAATCACGTGGCGATTCTTCTACATTGGCGTAACTTACACCCCCGCATAGCGGGGAGGGGCAAGATTCTAGGGGGATCAAAGCCTGACTGACGCCAGATACGTGTTACGCCAATTTATAAAAATTTAAAGGCAATACATTTGCAGGGAGGCCTTAATATTCTCCGTTACGTCGCTGTTCTTTTATAATATCGGTTGTGCTGAGATGTTAATATTATTTCGAATTTTGTGTAAAGAAACTTAAAATAGTGTAAATAATTTATATTTGGATGTGTAATACGTTTATATTACTTTATGTTGTATTAATTTTATTTTAAAATTGAAACTGGCGAAATCTTGGCGATAGAGCTTAGTTGGCATCATTTTTTGGCGACCAAGTTGGTGACTTGGCGATACGGTTGGTCACCATTTTTGGCAAGTTTGCGACCCTATGGATTCTTCTGGAACTTAGTGGAGAAATCTACTAATATCAAGATTTATGATGCAACGGATCTTTCTCGAAGGATCCGTGAGGCCTATAAATAGGGAGACGCTCGCCGAAACTAAGTTAGTATTGTTTTGACTAGCGATTAGTAGTCTTGCCTTGACCGTTGAAAAATCGACCAGTGTTTGTGATTACTTCGGCTGTTGAGTAGAACGAGCGAAAGCTTGTGAATAATCTTTAAACATTCTTGTGTTTTAGGCACTCATAGTTGTGTCTGAAAGCTGTTGAAGGTGTGAAGACCTTCTGATACTTATTCTCCGAATTTCGGTGTGTATTCTGTATTTCAAGGATTGTTTTCCGACAGTAAATTTCCATCGCCTGAAGAACTGTTTTGTTCTTTGAGACTGATTTGCACATAAAATACTCGAACCCCGATCAACGTAACAATACATTAAACATGATTAAAACAATTTAGGATAAATTTATTCACTTTTTAATTATTGGGAAATTTCACTGTCAAGTTTTTTTAAAATACCTTTTATGAGAAACAGACTTGTAAATGACCATTGCATACCAAAAACGGGCAAAACATTTTGCGCACTGTATATGTTACATTTTATGTGTGAAGGGAACAATTTCAGTGGCTTTATTTTGGTGCTAGAGATACGCCTATAACGTGCGCATTTCTTTAAAATATTTGAAGTGCATGAAGTTAGCAATCATTGCGCTAGAGCATGAGGTGAGCATGAACGTTAAGTTTTTGAAGTTGTTGGATAAAAATAAAGAAAAACACAGAGATGCTAATGAAAATGACATGCCTATGTCTGAGTTATCACGATTCTGCTCGAATCGTGACTGTTTAATTCAAAATGAAAAGGAATGCTGTTGTGTAATTGATAAGCAGATGACTCCAAGTTCTCTGACAGCGAAAACAAAATTGTTTGGAAGGTAAACGAACAATGTCGAGGTTGAATGACAGGGAGAAGCGAATTATAACCCCCATTGCAAACTGAACGTTTTGAAAATTTTAATATTGGGTGATATTTTTCAGTGACAATTTTGAAAAGAAAATTATTTTGTAACATTAAAGATAAATTATTTTTTTATCAATATAAACTGAATAATCTGCATTATAAAATGAAAAACCATAATTGTGCAAATACGCATTCGCCAATCACGGACTCGATGAAAGAAAAAAGTTAAGGAATAACTTTGAGAAGCTCACAGAACATATACATATATCGATCCCATTTCGAAATAAATGCGATTTTTCATACAGAAAGTTATACCACAGAATATTGAACCATTTAATACCTCGAAAAATCTAGAATTTGTTCGAATTTTTTACATACTTGATTTTGAGTGCATGTAATTTCGTATAAATTTTCAACTTCTTTTAACTTTGTATTTAAAACTATTTTTGCCTAACACTTAAGAACTCAAACTAGAAATACTTTTCCAAATAAATACAGATCTTTAATCGTTATATCGTACACTAATATTTCTAAAACATATATAGAGAATAACACATCTCTCTTTAATACAAAGCATTTAAATTTTATTCAACTGAATTTTTTTCAGTGCACGGTATGCTTGTCAAACATTTTATCTTCCAAACTTAAATATTAATCGCATTTTAATAATTAAAATTAAAATTTTAAGGTTTTTGAATTTTTTATTAAAAATTTTAAGAACATAAATTTTAATTTTAAATTTATTTTATTAAAAATAACACTATACATATGGCATCTGAAAAATTATTTCCTGTATCCAGCCCTGCTCTAGGTCAGTCTTGAATCTCCCAAACAAGGATTGAAGCATTTATTTTCCATATTTACACAAAGCTGTAAATTTACTGTTTTTATTCTGTTATATTCACAAAGTGTCCTTTTGGGGATAATCAAACAATAATTTTTAGTATGATCAATATTCGAATGCATAGCAAGTTACAATATGCGAACATTCATTTTTAGTGCACAAAATCGTCCTTTGATTGATTTGTGTAATTCTTTCTTACAATACTTAGTACCACTGTAATATTGTTTGGGAAATAATAGTATTTTGCACTCGCAGATAAAAAAAAATGTAGAAGATTTAAATGTGTTCCTCTTTTTGGAATGCTTAATAGTAAAACATATGTGTGCCATTAACCGTAAGATAATTTTCCGATCAATGAAGCGAGTAATTCGCTTAAAATGTCTAATTATGTTTGATATGGTGATATAACCTACAGCTTCTTTAGATTTTTCAGTGATTAAAATGGATATTCTGTCAAAGTAAAAATTTGATTACAATGTGCTTCATGAAGGTAACTCACTTGGAAATTTACCAAAATTATCATTCCTTCTTTTTGAACTAACGAATTTGCATGCTGAAGTTCTAATTTACTAGAATCGTTCTTATTGGAAATTATAAGAAATGTTAGATAACCCAGTGACGGTTATATCCGCAACCTTTTCACTAACAGTCCTCTTGGGGAATTCCCCTGGTCTTTAAAAATTATTTTATTAGAAAGTTTCCTCCAAAGAAGAGAGCGTGAACTTGTAAATTATGATTTCTGTATAATGTCTAGGCTTTCAGGTTTGAGAGAGAGATGGGATAGATTACTAGCGGAGCAGTGATTAATCAAATTGAACGTGAATCGCGGATATTTAATATTTGATAATTGAATTACTTAAGGTGTCGAATTGTCACTGGAGATTTAATCCAGATTAAATAGGGAAGAAGTCAGAACTATTGTATTAAGTAAGTGTATTAAACATTAAAGTCTCCTCATATCTCACGTACCTCGTTAATTGCCTTTTTTTTTATTGGGTGCATCTCTTATCCTTGATCGATTGAATTTGAGTTGTGGTTAATATTGTGAATAAATTGAAGTTTTATTGATCATGGCTAGTTTTCCTTCCAATTCTCCCACACCTTTAGGCACTTAGGCATGATCGTTATAACCCTGTTCCTAAGGCAAATCAATCTTATTTCCCTTTTACTATATATAAACAAAACTTCTTTGATTTTCTTGATGACACTCAATGTTCTTTTTTAAACTATTACATTTAGGATTGAATCTATTTAGAAAATTATGTGATAGATACTACTGTCATTATATCGCTTAAAGTAGGGATGCCAAACTTACAGCCTGCGGGTCGCATGTGGCCGTAACGAACATTTTTGCGGCCCTGCCTATATACTCAAAGATTATATAATAATGTATTATCTTTGCAATAATGCAACATGAGAATATAAATCTTTAGATAATACTGTATATCGTATCAAAAATACGCAGAAAAAATTCAAAGCTGAGAACTGAATTTAAAACAAGATTTGAAGATTCTACTTCTTTTGAAGACAGATTTTGTTTGTTTTCTTCGATTTTCTCTATAAATATATTCAGCCATATGCAAATGGAGGTGATCAAGATTCATTGCGACTCAAATTGGAAGGTAAAATTCATTGAAGTGGTTCTGCCTGAATTTTACTAATATTTACCAGCCTTGGTTTGAAAATACTCGAAAATATGCATGTGAAATTATTTCCCTGTTTGGAAGTACCTATCAGTGCGAGCAATTATTTTCAGTTATGAAAGGAAATAAGTCTCATGTTAAAAAACGTATTGATCACTACGAACAAAATTTCTCCCGAAATGGGAAAGATAGTCGCAGAGAAAAGATGTCAAGTGTCAGGACGTAAACATTAAATTTTTCTTGCTCTTTTATATGTGTTTATTATAATGTATTTTTTGAAATAACCCTACGTTTCTAAAAATATTGATTTTTTTTTGTTTTTTTTTGTGGCCCATCTAAAGTTAAACCTTGTTTGTTTGGCCCAAGTTAGCCTTTGAGTTGATATCCTTGGCTTAAAAAATTAGATTTGTAAGGAATCAATTATGTGTATTCTGGAACTGTATAGACAGTTCTGATTACGTAACATTTCAACATCACAATGTAATAGATTTGAATACGTTCATTTTTTTTTTTTTTTACAAGCGAGTGTGCATCCAAAGTGACAAATTATTGTTCCGAAGTACTTTTTTAAAGTACTTTCTTCTGTAAGGGAGCACAAGAAAAAATATAATAATCTCCAAGGAATTATCCTCCTACTAAACAATCTCGCCAAAACATTGCTTTAAGAGATAGTCCGTTCATAATTACTATTATTATTGCCAGGTAGGTTAGGGGAAAGTGCAGCAACCCTTCTGAAGTGGAAAAAAAACAACAGATCTATTTAAAGTAATAGATTTATCGACGGAGCCGTAACCCGAAGGTATTATTCTATTTTCAATGGAATGAGATTGTGTGGCGGGTTTTGGTTCTGGCCTGAATTTCTCACGCTGTTCCGAGAGAATTTTTTTTTTCGTAACGTAAGAATGATTTCGAAAGCAAGAACATCGGCTAATGTTTGCTCTTGATCAATAAGGATGCATTTATTTATTGAAATAACAGCTAATAGAGAGAGAGAGAGAGAAGGTGATAATGTTTTTAAATGCGGAAAGTGAGAGAAATACTCGTTTGGTTTCTTTTTTTTATTTGGATGATCAATTGAGGAAAATAGTTGAGGTGGACTCTGTGTATTTATAGATCTTTATTTGTTACAATCGTTAATGCGCCGAATTTGAAAAATATAGAAAATGCATTGTATTTGATGATTTGATAAAAATAAAATTCAGCAAAAGATTATTAAACTTTCTTTATACTTTTCAACGACTTAAATTTAGACATTTTAATGTGAGCTTCGTTAATAGGAATCAAAAATAGAAAGTGCGAAAAATTTTTTAAGGTTTCTGTTTCCTTGATAATTGTGAAGGCAGGAATTTATAAAAGTAAAATCAATTCGCATCTGCTTTTGTGTACAGAATTAGAAATATGTAGACGTGAATGGTGATAAGAGAAATTGAACTATAATAATTATTCATCAATTGTTTTATTAAATTGTACTTAAGATTTGTAAATATAAAGTGAAAATGCATTCAGAATTATTAACTTAGTTCTTAAAAAATATGGAAGTTGTAAAATAGTAACAACAAATTAACATGGATTGTTAAACTAACTGTAGCACTTAAAACACAAAGAAATATTAAATTTTTCAAAAAAAAAAATTCCCTTCAAATTTTGTTTTTCCGCGAATAAAAAAAATACGAAAAAAAGTATGTACCAGCAAATTTAAATGGCGGTAGTTATGAGGTTTCCCATTAAAATTAATTTTCTCTCTCATAAAAGTTTAGGGTACTTATATATACGTATTATATCTCCAAACCATTTCGACAAATCAAAAGAAGTCGCTAAATGCCGCGATTTACAGCTAAAAATGAAAACCGTTTCTGCTCACTTTCAAACACATCAGAAATAACGATGACAGCATTTGGCGACAATTCATGGATTGCGATGTCCTTTCGTTTGAGGAAACTCGTCGACGGTATATAACGCGTAAGTACCAAGTTTAGATTTTAAAATTATCGACGATCAGTAACGTAACGTACACCCCCGCATCGCGGGAGGGGAGGGGGGACAGAGACTCTAAAGGGCCCAAAGCGCTTGACTGACGCAACGTATTTGGGCCAAGGGCCCTAAATTAGAGTTTGCAAGGGTGGGGCTAATATTCTCTGTTACGCCACTGTCGATAATTACATACTTTCCATTAAGAACTTCAAGTTTTTGGCCATTTTTCAAAGAATAGGTCATCTATGAACCACAAACACATTAAATAAATAAATAATATAATATAATATAAAGCTGATGTACTAACGAAGGTAAAAAAAATACGACGTCAGAAATGAAATATTATTAAAAGGAAGCTGTGTATACATAAATAAAATAATTTTTCAAAAGGAACATAGTTACACACATTCACATCTTGAAAGCATCTTTCACTATATGCCTCATATATTTTTTAATACTTGATAAAATAAAGAAATTAAAACCACAAACTAGGACACATGTCACAATAACTTCCGTCATTTCGTCTCTTATTACGTTCGTTTCGCTTTAGAGTGGGCAGTTCATGCGAACAGTTTCTCGGCTTGACCGTGGGTGAAAAATATACACAAGCGCCTGATCAAATAGTGGAAGGTTAGGTAGTGTTCTGCACAAGACATCTGTCTACATCTCTAGAACTGTCTTTCCTTTAGTCATTTTATGGCAAAGGTGCGAAAATTTCGCTATCGAAACGACCTTGAGACATAAGCGTTTTTGACCTTGAAAGTACTTTTCATGTTTTTTTTTTAGTAATTATCTAGAAAATAGTAAAGGACTAACGCTATGACTTGAATCTTTGGCTAAATCAACAGATTTGCTGCTGTCATCTCGACATTGCTAATTGTTTGTTTTTAATCTTTTCCCTTTCCATAAAAATTAATTTTACAATTACATTGAATTTTTTTTAAATAAAATTTATCAATTTTGATAGGGTTAGGACTATTTACTTTTTTATGTGAGTTTTATTTCGATTCATCCAAAATTCAAAGATATATATTTTTTTTAAAAATGGGAGTGTGATATTAACGTCGCATTATATGGCAACACGAGAACTATTGTCGACGAACCTCATAGTTTTGAGCCTCGGTCAAGTGACGAGGACGATACCTGAGCTAAACCTCCTATCTCCAAACTACCACGCCACCAATGGGAGGTCTTTGCGTGCATCAGTCCTCTTTACGCGACGGGTATTCAGTGGTACCAGGACACTGGCGTAGCTAATTCTGAGTGGGTCCTGTATCAAAATTCCTTCGGGGCCCTTTTCTAGATATGAAAGCCCTGTTATTGGTACTGTAGTTGCACAAGTTGTAGGCCCTGCAGCTTTGGGTCCCGTATCATTGATACGGCTGATTCGGCGGTAGCTACGCCCCTGTACCAGGACTCAAACCCACCTACCACGAGTTCATGACCATAATCAGTGGCGTAACGTACACCCCCGCATTGCGGGGAGCACAGGGTTCAAGAGGGCCCAAATCCTAACTGAATCTAAGTATATAAGTCCCTTTGTAAGATCCGGTTTGGGACCCAAAACCTAGCTTTGCATGGGGCCCCTAATCATTTCCGTTACGCCACTGACCATAATCACTAGGGTACCGCAGCTACAAAATATGGTGGATAGATGTAATGTTAAAAAAAGTTTTTTTATTATATTTTATAGGGTTGATCTCTCCAAAACGTATTCCTTGTTACAAAAACTGAAAAAATGAGATAGGATGAATTTTGCAAGAAAGATCATCTGGCAATAGAATGCTTTCAAGCTATTTTTCAAGACGTAGAGAATATTTTCAAAAAAACCCTTAAAAAAGAATAAGCAATAAAATACTAGTTTTTATCGACGCCCTAAAATGAACATTTAAAAGTTATTAAAATCTTGTTCAGTAATCTAATACATCTCCCCTCCTCCATTTTTTTTAAAAAAAATGCTGATGGTTTTGTAGAAACATTATTTCGAGCGCGAGATCTTTTTTTGAATGTCGCATTCTTAACAATTTCTTCTGATGTCTGAAGGCATGGCAAATCATAACGGAAGTTGTATTCTATTACATACATGACTGATGCCCCGGTTTTTCCCATTTTTATTCCGTCATCGTTGGGAAGGGATTAAATATTCATCTACTCCAGAAAAAAAAAAGAGATAAATTCTTTTCATTTGAGCTTACATATTGTAGATATTTTAATAACAGCGTAATGAAACAAATGATAGTAAGATACTTTTATTTTCCTAATTTCTTTGCAACAATTTTGAAATAATTTTGTAGAAACCTTCCCCAATTACAGCTGTGTGTGTGTGTTTTTAGTTTTCGGTGAGAAACATCTCGTTCGTCTAAATTTCTTCACGAGCACAATCGCGTGCTATTAAGCAGTAGTCGGGTAAAGTAGCAGTATAAAGCTAAACCCGGGTCGTGGACCGGTATCGGTCCATGGATCAAATGGTACCGGACCATCCATGGAACATTAGTTTATTTCTCTTTTATCTTCAATAGTGTACTTCTCTCGGGTTTGTGTGGCATTCCACGAAAATTCCTTAATATATCATGTCAATGGCGCACACAAGGAGGGGGGCTCGGGTCCGGACCACCCTCCAAAGCACTGTTACAAAGAAACTCAAGATTATTTGAAGCTTGTTGCAAAATTCAGTTAAAAAATAGAAATTTGTGACAAACGATCAAATACAAATAAAAATCCTATTGAAAAGTAATGACGCAAATGCCGCTCGAAATGAAATACGTCATTTATTAAAACACGCAAAACAAGGATGACAAGAAAGAAACCATCGATTTTCGTCATTCATAGACTTTTCCGTGCTGAGTTGTTTCAAAGGTCTTTCAATTTGCCTTTAAACATTATGCGGAAGAATCCGAATGATATCTAATGTGGCACCATAAACATCATTTTTAACTCAATGCAAATATTTTCTTAAGATAAGTAGAAAGAATAAAAAAGAAAAATCACTCAGTCGGAAGTGCATATACACAATGCATTTCTTACACATATAAGTTGTTAAGAAACTTGCTAATAGCTGAAAGTGATGCAATCTTACTACACCTCACTGTATTGAACATTGGTCTTCATTGATCATAGTGGCTATTAGACGACCTGGTCCATACCTTTGCTCTACAAATCCAAGCATTAAACTGTCTCCATAAGTTGCACAGAATACTGAGCATTACATTGGGGTATTTGACAATTCGCAATAGAGACTACCCTGCCTAAGTCACGCTAGATTCACCCCCTTTTTAATTGTTTGTGCTTTTGAATTTCAATGAACGATAGGAAAATATACAACAAAAGTCATCGCTAACGAGTGAAACGCGGAAATTGACATCGCGCTTACAATACTTTCATCTAAATGCACAGTCCACACGCATGTGTATGCTTATACAACAGTCGCTAAAAGTTTTTATCTTGATTTGGAAGCTCTAGTTTTTCCTTTCGGTCACTTTTTCAAGAACAAAAAATGCAAATTCTTGGCACATCAAGATCTCCAGCACCGTTGTTGAAGGCATCTTTTGCAGCATGCCAAGAACGCACAACCCAGAAGCCCGCCTCTTAGCGCCACAGATCTTGAACAACAAAGAGCTTGTCGCGACTCTAAGGTCGCGAGTGTAGTTTGGGACTCCAAATAAACAGACATTATTATAAAAATAACTAATTTTATTTTGGTTCAAAGAATTTACGAACAATCAAGATTTTAAACCGAGGGAGCATTAAAATTAATTTCCTATCTTAAATTCGTAAGACAAATAATTAAACACTTAACTGAGAGTGATCTGATGAAAGATCGTTCGTCAGATCTCTCCTCGGTCAACGATATTCCTGTCTAAACCTTCTTCTCCCTTTCACCAAGGCTTCAGACAGTCACTTCGTTTATCTCACTTCAATCACAGCGTAATGACTAACTCTAGCACTCACTTTGATAGGGTTTAAATAGCACTCAAATTAACATAAAATCAAATTCTCTCCATGAAAGGTGGTTTAAAACTCTAACGACAGTTATAGAAGTATTTCACCAAGAGGATTAGCGAAAGAACGCAAGTTTCCTGAATTCTTTTAAAACTTCAGATATGGGCTTGAGAGCCCTTACGCTTGGGGATATTTTGCTGTCACTATCTATGATCATTCTCTTTTACTGTTTTAAACACCACTGTAAATCAACATAAAAGCAATTTTGATCTTGAAATAAAAGGCTGTGTTTCTTCCCATTCCATTCGTGATATAGTTAAATTGTCAGAAAATGGCTGAAATGGTATTGACGAAGAACATATGAAAATTAATGCTCTCAAATTCTACAAAATAAGCAAGGAATATTTGGAGCAATGGACTTAGTTTTGTGAAAAGTATCAGAAGTATTTGGATATCTCCATGGACAGAAATTCAGAATGTAATGGATTTATTTACTGTAAACAAGAAACAAAAATATTTGATGAGTATTCTATTATTTCTACTCTATAACAAAAAAAAGTGTCAGAAAGGAACACGAGAAATGTTTCAACCGAAAGTCATTGTTTTTTTAGAATTGTTTAAAACACTTTTACACCAATCATAAAAGTTTTAGTATCGTTATTTACCTACTATTTTATATCTCCCCAGTCACTAACACAACAGTATAAAGCAGGGATGGTGAACCAATGCCACGTGGCACAATCTCTTGGGCACGCTACCGATCAAAAAAGATTTGCATTTTCATTCAAAATAACAAAATTCACAATGAAGTATTACGAACAAACGCGAGTGATCGGTTGCGGTGCATATCTTCACCGGTATTTAAATCATATTTTCATCTACCTATGCCGGGCAATCATTATTTACAGAGTTGAATAACATTAAAGACTCGCTTAAAAACCGTTTGGCGGATGACTTCAATTCAGTATGTATGCATTCTGCTAAAAATAACATCTTACACAATCCTAATATAGTAAGTTATTTGTCATCTAATCTGCAACAACGAAACTAACGTTACTTTAAGGAATCCGACTGGTTGCGACAACTTTTTTTTATTTTAAAAAAGTGGTATGGGGATTTTTTTGTTATTTTTAGATTTGTTTAGTGCTTTTTAAGAAAAATGTGCTAAAATTAAGAAGAGAAAAAGAAAGTATTATTACTAAAATGGGAAAAAATAGGTAAAAATGAACAAAAAATAGCATAAACGTGGCCCATTCTGCACCAAAGGTTTATGAACAAATGTTCAATTTTTTCAATCTAATGTGTTGCTATATTATTCAATTTTGAAATGACCTTCAGGATAAGAGATATTTCCTTTTTTACAAAAACTAGAGCACTTTATCTCGGTTATTACATGAAATTGCTTAAAAAACAGTGATTATATTCACATAAGGGACGGCAAATTTTGTAATAAAACAGTGATTGATACATCTGAAAGTTAAAGCAATTCTACTATTATACAGAACTTACAGAAAAAATTTCACAGCTAATTATGTTCAAAACTTTTTTAGCAATCGCTGACCCTCCGTTTCAATATTTTCAAAAAATCACATTTCGAGTAAAACGCGTTTTAAAGTAATCTTGCTTAAAGTAATGGCATGCTTTTACTAAAACACTTGTAGTTTTTGTTCTAGTAAACGGAAAATGATAAACTTGGTACAATTATAAAGCTAATAAGAAGGCCCATAAAATAAAATCATGAAAAAAAATTGTCAATTTTTGGCAAAATTCACAGTTTTAGGGTAGTCGGATACCTTGATGTGAATTTGTTTCTTCGTAGCAAATAAACTGTTTTGAGTTTTTCGTACTTAGTTTAATTATTGTCCCAATGATATCACAAGTCAAAATTATTTGACGGCATATCTACACCTAATTAAAAAAAAATTTTGAAAAAAGGGCACATTGATCCATAAAAGTTCGCCACCCCTGATATAAAAAGGGTGTTTTTTCTCTTGTAAAAGAGTTGTGAACGAGCGGGGGAAAAAAACATGATTGGAAGTTAACCATCAAAATAGTTTTTTGAAAATCTGTCTAGAATTTCATTCTTATTTGAAATCAACATATTTATTCTGAAAAAAATATTTAAGACAATATTAATTGTATATTTTTAGGTGTTTATTCCTCTTACAACGAATAAATAAGACATTGGAGAAATATGCGTTTTCTCTTGAATAAATTTTCTGTTATCTCAAAATTATTCGATGTCCCAGTTTGAGGGAAGGAATAAATGAAAACACAATTGCATTAAATAATTTTTTTTTAAAGATGCGTGCCAATCTTTACAGTATCGTTCCTTAGAATGAGTTGGTGCATCTGTACATAACTGCATACTCGTAAAACTGTCCACACGTGTAATTCGCTTGTAAATGACATGGTATCGTTTATTTTTTGCTTGCTTTTTGTATTGTGTTTTATCTTAAAAAAGAGCCGACTGTATCTATTTTCGTACGCTCGACTTTTCCCTCTGTTTTGTCATT
Organism: Trichonephila clavata; assembly: GCA_019973975.1. Classification (NCBI taxonomy): domain Eukaryota; kingdom Metazoa; phylum Arthropoda; class Arachnida; order Araneae; family Nephilidae; genus Trichonephila; species Trichonephila clavata. The sequence continues at coordinate 77,598 of BMAO01001962.1, forward strand.
AAAATTTGAATCATTCTGTTCGTAGTTTGCTCTTATTTTTGTTCCTTTATTTATGATTTTATTCTGTTCTTTTAATTCCATTTCTCACAACGAGCCTACGTTTTATATTTCTATAATCGGTTTATATAAATATACACAAAATTAAGAGAATTATATACTCTGCAGTTTCATATATAAAGTTTTTCTCAGATCTAGTTGAAAACAGGGAACAAAAATCATGCCAAAGAATGAAGCTACTGCCTTTAATATTAATATCGCTGACGCTGATTTATAAATTGAGATTCGTCCAGTCTGGATTGTAATTTAATCATTAGTTAGCGTATTTATTTCTTTGCACTGTGCATTTATTTCGCCATTTCTATCAAATCAATTTATATGTTTGTTCACTGCAATCGAGTCTTTTTATTATACTTCTCATTTGTAAAGTATGCAACACAATTAGCTAAAATAAAAACAACTTTTTTAATACCTTATGCATGAAATTCGGCATACGAATACCACAAAATGTGTAGCAGCTACACTCTTGTACTAATTACGCTCATCCCGTGATTTACGCGGTACATTTTTTTTACAAGATTTCACTTATACACAGTTTTTAAAATACGGAATTGAAAAAAAAATTGTGCAGTTATTTTTTAATTCTGCTCGCTTGGCAACATTGGTGCTTATATTTCAAGCCAATTTTTAAATCCATTCTATTTTTGATTACATTTATTTCTACCTATAAGAATGCAGATTCTCCATTTTGTATGCTTTTGTTCATGTAATTTAATGCAGTAAATTTTAAGCAGCAAAAAGGTGTACATCATTGGAGCTCGGGTTTTTTTAAAGCCACATTTACCGGTTACTGATAAATAATTTTAGTTTTTGTAGTGTTTACATAATTATATTAAAATATCAACGTTTTTATCGTGTCAAGAGAAAATAGAAGGTATATTTTTAGAAAACAAAATCAAAATTTTAGAGCGTCTGTAAAAGGAGAAAGAGTAGCATATGTTGCTTAATTTATTCCATGAATGAAGCCACAGTAAACACAATAATAGAAAATGGAGACTCAATTAGAAAAAGTGTTGCAGCTGAATCTTCTTTGCGTAAAGAGAGAAAATTTCCTAAGGTATGTTACAATGTAAAATATGGATAAAGAATTAATGATATGGTTTGCAGATACCACTCAAAAGCAGATACCAATGGATGCAAATCCAGTTGCAAAGTAATTTTATTTTACGTTGAAATAAATGAATGTTGCAAATTTTAATTTGTTTTCGAATTAAAATACTTTCCGGCTAGGTGGCGTAGTTGGTTTGTCGTTGGTCATCTGCATCTAAGGTTGCGGGTTGAACCCCTGTCCAAGGATTTTCATAGTGCATAAAATCGATAGCGTCTATGTCGTGTGATTATGCTACATGTAAAAGATCCCTTGAGGGCCTGTTTGTCTTGAGTGCCATATGCCAAGTTCGCATTTTCAGAGCTCAGGTGCCCTCCTATGGGGAATAAACTGAGCGTCAAAATTACTTGCAGCAATTGGTATCGCCTATATGGTGCCGCACTAAAAATTAATACCAGCTCCTGGGGAATGCACTAGGTCTGCTATGGTAAAAATACCAATCCGCAGCCCCATCGAAAAAAAGAAAGATTTGCATACTTTTACATATAACATTTTACGATTCTGATTCACACGGTTTTCTGAGCAACCTATCTTCCGTATAAATTCGGGGATAGGTATACTGTTGAGAAAGAGAGAATCAAGAATGTTGAATCAAAATTAGAGTGTTGCAAGGATTACAGGATCAATTTTTAGCAACTTTTTGCAACCTTAAGGATTGCAAGCAATATTATAGCATACGTTTTGCAAACTCATCAAGGAAATAGTTGTGCGTTACAAATCTATATTAGTTTTTCTCTTCATTTTACATAGATTAAATTGACTTTCAGTTGAAAAGTATATATATAATGTTGTATTGTAATTATTTACTACTGAAAACAAATCTCGTCATCTTACCAATAATATCTGAAAAAATGTCTCGAATTCCTAATTTCTAAATTACATCTTGTAAATATTTAGAACTTCAATTAGATTTGATGTGCAATTCTCCTCAATTGCTCCAAATGTTATTTTTTAACTTTATGCCAGCATTCTAATGACTTAACTATTGGGATGAAATGAAAAATTGGGTGCCATTTTTTTTCTCACCAAATGTGATACAATTTTGAGTGACATTTTAAATGGTTATTTTTGGAATTATATAAAAGGGAAATGAGTTTTCAGATAAGAAAGAAAGATACATTTTTCTAACATGTGTTTACAATCATTCACGCAATGTTGGATATTTCTAGAATTCCCAGGAAAATGTCTAAATCATTTCCTATAATGTTACACTGAAGTAAATTTAATAATGTGTTACATTATCTAAGGTATCACATAGATACACGACATGACAAATGATTCTATTTTCCTCGTTATATATGTATCACAGCAAAATAATTAGAAAATGATTGATATTGAAAGTGCTACATCATTTAAATTTGGCTCTTTCAGATAACTCGTGTCTAAAGTGATTTTCTCAGAGACATTTGAGTTTTTATATTTATATTGTAGCGGACAAAAGCCAGTAACAGCCTCCGGTCAGGGGGGATCACACTTTTGTCTAGTGATCATGTTACGCAGCAACGGGTACGAGCGTAGTGGGTTATATTCTCCATATATTTATTCTCGATGCTTCTATGTATTAAATAATTATTTTAATGCATTAGAACTATTTTGGGTGTAAAATTCGACACTTTGCTTGAATTTTCATATTAATAAGCATTTTAAAACTATTATTGTAATATTTTAACTGCGAACCCCGATAATTATTTATTGAAAGTTTGATATTTTTCTGAGAGAACACTATCAAATCTCCATTATTCAATGTTCTACTCAATTTTATTTCAGTTCTATAAACAAAAAAAATAGCAATTGCTAAGAAAAATAATTATTAAAGAAAAAAAGCATTTAAAGATATCTCACAAATTGAATTAAAATGTTTTGATAAACTTTCACATTTTTTTTAATAAAAGTAGTAGCAAAGACAATATATCCATTTAAGCGACGCAAAAAGTTTTATCAATATGACATTGTTATAATTATTATTACAAAACAAAACAAAAAACTGAAAAATTATTGTGTACATTTGTAACTCCTGCAATCCGCTTAATGCTTCGATTTTCAAGAGCATTTATGATTAGAAAAAATATTTCTGCCTAAAAATCGTTCTTTGTTAACATGATACAAGATCCTAATTATTTTCAACAATGAAATAAAAATCGTCTGCTAAAGAATTATTATCTCATGAATCATTATAATAACATTCTTTTTCATGAAAGAATTAAAAAAAATGTAATTGAATGCAAATTTTTTTTTTATTTTGTTTTTAAAAGGTTAAGAACACATACAAAAGTGCATAACAATGCCAATGAATAAAAACTTTCAGAGTGAAAATACTGATTCTAAAATTCGCAATTTCTTCCATTGTTTTCTCTCTCTCTCTCTTTTCTGCGACGATTATTTTCAAATATCTCTGACTGCCGAAAGTGAGTTGTTAAGTGCTGAAAATTAATTGTCCGAAATCTCGGAGCCAATTGACTTGATTATCAGCAGATCTTCTTGATAATTTTTTTCATACCTAAAAACGCTGAAGACCATTTAGAATGACTCAGGTTGTTGAGTGGATCCAATGCAAAGTTCACGGTCATTCATAAAACGTTTTGGTCATTTTATTTTTCCCCGTATGCTGCAGTGTTTCATCTGATTTCGCTTTTGGAGTGTCAAATAAACAATTATTTTCATTCCCGGATTGAACAAGAGTCAGCAATTAATTCTCGTGTACATGTGGAGTGACAGAAAATCGCTTTATTTAAACGCTAAATGTGTATAATCAAAAAATTTATTTTAAAAAAAATGAAAATAAATATTTTTTAAAAATATTCAATTTTTATTTGGAATAAGAAGTTAAGAGAGTGCTTTTTTTGTATCCTCGAGTTCATAACTGAGATTTAATTTGTCCCACTTAGCGAAGAATTTTAAAACAAATAAAGTATAACTACATTAAGTTATACTAACTTTCATTAATATATTTTTGTTTGATTTAATTAAAATTCACCATGCCTTATTTTTTAATTAAGAATTGAAATAATAGAGTTGGGTAAAATGTCCATAGAGGGAAATAGAATATTAATGTTTCAGTTTAATTTATCTAATCAAATTCACCGAGATTCAAATAAATTCATTGCTGATTATTAAATCGTTTTTCAAAAATAAAATGTTTGAAGTTTTTCATTGAAACTGAAAGTTCCTCATTTGTTACAGCAGTAAATGATGCCCGATGGAAAACAATTGACAAACATTTATATGCGTCGTTGTTATTGAAAGACTATTTGCCGCCCATCCGGTATAGTCATCAGTAACGCTGACTTCTGTGCCATAGGACCTGGGTTCGAATCCTGAAGTCATGAATGTTTAAATTTGCAGTGCCTTCGCTGCATGGGGTACTCTAAATAGCCGTCGAGCCGCAGTTCTTCTCGTAAGGTAGGGAGAAGAGAGGTAGTAGACCCTTGACCACCTCCAGGGAGTTTCCCTGTCAAAATTGTGGTTGAGCCAAAACGAACTGTCATCTGCATGGTGCTCAAAGTTCCGACTAGCAACAGACGTACATTCAGTCCTTTGCCGCGATGAATTTCGTTGAGCCTCGATCTGACACCGTTAGACAAGTGGCAAAAACAAAAGGCTATATTTTAATCACAGTTACAACTTGTCAAATTTAAGTTCTTCAGTTATAATCATTTTCCAGAATATTTAACTGTACTTAATTAAAAAAATTAGTCCTTGTCTAATAAACACGTATCAAACAAACACAAATATATATCCTTTGAATGCTTATTAATTATTTTCTCGATGTGGTATTCTTGTTGCATTTTATTTCATTTATCTCACGCATTCCATTGATTGCTTGAAATAAATACTTACTTTTTTTAAGATTAAATTTTCCCTTTTATGTTTTAAAAGATTGTTAGAACATCATGATAATATTCATTCATTTTAATTTTAGAGCACACATTAGATTTGTTTGGAAGGAATTGTACTTTTATTGTTAACCAAATTCTATTTTTATCGTTGTTTATTTGTATGTTCATTTACATGTCGTACTTTATTTCTATTCAACTCTTATTAAATGTATTTTGCGTAAAATAATTATTTTTGTCATGCCAATAACTATGCATTTATCCTTTGCGCGATGGAGACATGTTTGTTTTGAATGTTGTTCGTGTAAAGAATCTGTGGAATGCGTCAGCACAAAGCTGCGGGTATATATTTGAAGCTTTCTTCATAAAGTTAAAGTGTGTTTACAAATTCAAGATAGTTAAATCCTGTGTGTCAACTAGGGCTTTTTAAAAAAATCTGAAAACCAGTTAAAAACATTTTGTCGCTTTTCAGTTACATTTCCGAATCAATTGTTATTTTTACTGACATAGTCAGAAAGACAAAATCAATCAGGGATTATAAATAAAAACACTACATGATTATTTAATACGCTAATGTATAAATTTTTCAATTAAAAATATCGAAGTAAAGTTTGCTACAAGCTTATTTATAAAGTTAAATACTATTTTTGTAGATCATAACTTGCTCATAAACAATAAAAAAATTCCTAAAATTAATTATTATTCATTTTTTATGCTTTGATGTACATAAACTAGAAGTAAAGAAAAATTTGTTCACAGTCTTAGTTAGAAAACAAAACTGTTAGTAGTGCTGCTGATATTCTATCAAGAAAAATGAGTGTCCTTAGGGTAGACACGTTTCCTTCCAAATGTTGTGAAACCGATTATTTCGTCTATTTTCATATAAATTGCTATATGTTACCTCTTAATAATCTGATTTTTTCCCCTGGAAACATGCGTATGTCATTTACGTAGAAAAGATTTAGTCTTTTTTTGGCTTAAAATTGTTACACTTTTAAGCCAAATAAGGAGAAATCAAGAGCATCCGGAAATGAGAGATCTTGAATGTATCGGAAATTAACTCAGTTTCCGGATTCGTCACAATTGAAAAGCATTGATAAACGGAAAATGAGCACATCAGAAGTGGGAAAATTCTTAAATGAATTCGTTTAGATTATATTAACCTTACAGAAAAGAATATTTAAAATTCTTTGGCTATTTGGCGACATTTCGAAATCAACAACAAAGCCAAATTTATGTGATGGAATACCTTGCTTAAAACAGAAATTATACCAAATGGGAATTTTGGATTCTATCATTCGTATTTTAAATAATATTTATATAAAAATATTTTTTTGCTATTATTACATGGACCCATATTTTGAATACTGCGGTATGTTTAAGTTAAAAATTTTCTTAAACATACTGAACGAATTTTCGTAGCAATCTTTTAAACAGTACGAATAAAAAATACATTTTTTGTTCAGAAATTTAATAGTTCTAAAAAATATTTCGCAGGTGAAAAATTCATTACAGAATAAACAGAAATGATTTTACTTTCAAGAACTTTGTTATAAATTTGGAACTGCATTTACAAACGGAATTGAATAAAATACAGAAAAATTTTAAGTATAAATTTTATAGGTCAGTCAAATTAATTTTTTTAAAAAATAATGTATGATATTTTTTTTTTAAATTTAAAAATATTTTTAAGTGTAGAAACTGAATTTTAATTACAGGCTTTTCTAATAAATAACAATTATTTTAAACAAAGTCTTTCTAACCTAAAATGATATTTGGAATTCAAGGATTTCGTTTTTTCTTACTGTTGTTCGTAATCATTTCTCATTTTAGATTAAATTTAAAAAAAATAGTTTGAATTTTATCCATTTCGCTGTTAAACTGCTTACGAATATTTTAACACATCGTATAAAGATATTTTAACATAGTTATTTTTTATTAATAATTTTGTCTTGACTTAATAAATAATCCTAATGTAATTGAATTTCCTTTTGGCTGCGTTTTAGCTTTTTGTTTAAGCTGTTTTCAAAGTTATAAAAAATATAAAACTTTTATTTCAGTTGAAGGTGTTTTTTCCATTAAGAATTCACCACCAATTTCATTGATTTTCTGAAAATAAAAATTTAGTTCAAGAAATATTTAATATAAAAATGTTCCCATAAAGTTGTGGTTTAACCTAGTTTTAAAAAACGCATTAACAATAAAAGTCAAAAGTGTAACAAATCAAATAGTTTTAATATGCATTAAATATGACAGCAAAAGTAGTACTTAAATATTTATTTCTACATTCGACGTGATTAAATTAGACCATTGTTTTGCTATTATTGATCAGCTTCAGCCATTGTTGAACTTTATAACTACCAATCAATCAAGAGTAATAAATTTATTTAATGGTCGATAGTAGTTCATATCTATCATAATACATAGATTTAAAAGTATTAATTTGATTTTAGGTTTAAAAATAGAAGTATATATCGTGATTATAATTATAATATGTGAGACACTTATTTTTGTGATGTTTAAAATAATGAAATTCGTAAATTTTGTTGCGAGTACGAAAGTTTTTATTGGTTGAAAATACTGTGAAATACACGTTTAACGCGAAAATGCTTAAGACGAAATATCGGTTAAAACGAAATAATACAACGGCCCCGACGAACTACTAGGTATTTTCATACATTTTTTCTCTTAACACGAAACGAAAATCACTTAACACGAAAAGATTTCCCTTCTGAAAATAAACAAAATACGGACAACACCAGCCGGATTGGACTGCCCTATTGTATTATCGGAAGAATTCATTGCAGTAGAAGATGATAATGTGTGTACAGCCCCAATTGCGGCATACAAAGACATTTCAGAGTTTGTTCAAAGCACAAAAAGTATAATTGATGCAGATTCCGCGACGATGAAGATGAAATGAATAATGCAGCTCCTGTTCCCACATCATCCAAAATGAGAACGTCATGATAAGTATTCGCAGTTATTTAGACGCACATTCCAATGTTGAAAGGAATAACAAAATGGGCGGTGCCGAACAATTTGTTGACAATTTGAGGCTAAATAAAACAATGCAGAGAAAAATATGAGATTATTTTCCAAAAACTCAATAAATGTTTTGTTTTTCAGAAAATTTCAAAATCTTGTATTAAATTTCTTTAAGTTCTTGTGAATGTTTTTGTTTCATTGATTTTTATTAAATATGTGCATATATACATATCCATGTAAATAAAATAAACTCTAATGAAATTAAATGTGTTGTTTGTCTTGTGGGGTTTTTTTTGCAATATCCTTTAACACGAAATTCTTTTAACATGAAAAAATATTTCAGTCTCTTCAGTTTCGTGTTCAGCGATTTTCACTGCAGTTATACTTACGCACGAATACATACACTTTTCAAATGTTGAAGCTCTTTTAAATAAATTTTATTCCGTCTCTTTGTATTCCACCATTGAGTGTTTATCAACGCTGCCCATCACAGTAGCATGAGGTATATTGGTCATGGACCTCGTAATTTTAAACTACGGTCAAGTGAAAAGGTCGATACCTGAATCAGCACCTCTCTCTCCAAACTCTCTTCTACACTACTCCAATTTAATCACCTTGAGTCTCGATAGATTCAACGTTCATCAGCCCCTTTACACGGCAAGAATCAGTGGCGTAACGTACACCCCCGCTTCGAGAGGGGTGCCAAAAGCCGGACTGCCACCAACTATGCAATCCTTTGTAAGATCCAGCTTGGGGCTCAAAACCTGACTTTGCAGGAGGACCCTAATATTCTCCGTTACGCCCCCGGTTACGCCACTGGCGAGAATCTAAGGCACCAAGGCATGACAGAGATAATGTTGGTCAGGAGTTCGCGATCATGACCACTCGGCTACCGTTGCCACACATATTCCTCTAAATGTATATTATTGCAATTTTCAATCCTAATTTTACCTTTTCCGCATGCATGCACAGTAACAATTCTGAAATATATGCTCTACGCTACTGTATATTTTTCAAAAAAGGTGCGTTTATACTGAGAAGGTTACATGTGTTTCTTAAATTAAGCAATATTTGCGAGTTTAGCTAGACAAGGAAAAGAAAATAAATTGTTCTCGTTGCCGTATTGGCAAAAATTAAATGCTTTAATACAGAAGTATTATTTATTCTTTTTCTATAAAACGTTTGTCATCTGAATTAAAAAATAAGTATATTTTAAATAAGAAAACCATTCATTTACTTCTAAATCGTTATTGTCTGGAAACTGTATGCTATGCTTTTTAGAGATAAATTTCTTGCATTTAAGTACCGAATTTTAGTTAACATTACATTTAATAACCAATCTTGACAACCATTTTATAAATAATTTTTTTATTAATAAAGTGCAAATTTAAATTACAATTTAATGAAATATATTAAGAAATAATTATGAGAGAAGATACGAATTTTGTTTTGTTTAATACTGTTTTAAAATAGATGTATTTCAAACACACAGAAACAAACGAAATATAATAGGTATGGTTATATTCAGAGTTATAATCACAATATAATGTTCACCTGCCTCTACTTTCTAATTTCCGTTAAAGTTAAAAATACATAGAAAAAAAAACAAAAGCGTTTTTTTTTTCTCTTTATAATGCACCTCCTTTACAAAAAGGCTGTAATAACCCAGAAGCAGATGTTTTATTAGTGATAGCAGATGCATTGTACTTCCTATCTCTACGCGCTCACGTTTAAAAGCAATAATTCTTGTATTACTCCCAAATTGGTTATAATCCTGATTTCTTTTTTTATGGTCAGAAAGATTTATTTTATATATTCTAATGTGATTTAACTTTCTGATAATTTCAAATCAATTCATTTACTTGATGAATTTTAGTATCAGCTGTATGTATTCGTTGTAGCATATAATATTTGTTGCAGTATTACTTGCAGCAAAATATATATTGTAGAAGCTGAAGAAAAGCAAAATGTCTTAAATTTACTCCTAGTAATAGTTCGTCAATCTATTGATTAGGCTTACAAAAACTAAAAGCATTAAAAAAAATACCATATTTTTTTAAAAAAAATTCTATAAAGTACTCATTTGCTTATTTACATGTTAGGAATTGCACCAGCTTTTCCATTAGAACAAACAATGTAATTCTAAAAGGTTTTGTTTACACAATATTTACAGAAAAGGTGCTTAAGTTTCAAGTTTTATAAGAATGTCTCAGCGACGTTACCGATAATTAAAGGCAATTGTCATCAAGAAAATAACAACAACAAAAAATAAAGACCATTCAGTTATATAAAAAGAAAAATGATATATTTTTTGAACAAAACAATTCTGTTACACATACCGGGAACTTCCTTCACTTTTCTACATAATCACCTTACATTTAAATATTTATTCTACCTTTTCATGTGCTTCAGAATTTCCATGTTATACCAATCTGCCGTCAGTACGTTAAGCCAGGTGGTCACTGCATTCTGAAACTTTTCATCACTTTCGAAACGTTTACTGACCAGAAACTCTTATCATCTTTCCCTCATCTTAGGGATAAGGCAAAAGTACGAACTATTAGTGTTTTGTTAGAAAACAGAACTGGAGGTAGAAAAGTATACCATAAAAATTCTGGAGTTCGTAAATAATACAACGAAGGTTTAAAGAAAGTGGTGATTATGTAGAAAATGAACGAAGTGTCAAGTGTGTAACAGCATTTTATTTTGTCCAATAAATATTGCATTTTTCATTTTGTAAATAACACGAAAAAAAGGCCTGCTAGTAATTTTTCAACATATAATATCAAAAATAAATACTGTGTTTTCTTCTATAGAATTTAATTAATTTATTCTGAAACGATCAATTTACGTATTTGCGACCTTTAAAATTCATAAAAAATATGTTCTTTATATAATATTCTAACGAATATATTACATACAATCTTAATATGTTCTTTTAAAAAAAACTACCAACTTTTTTAATGTCGTATAATTATGTTTTAAAATAATGGTATATTTATTTCAATTCTATGGATTGATCATCGTCATTACACATTTAATATTTTATTATTATAATTATCATATACACTACATCTTTGATTCAGTTTTTGTTATCAGTTTTTATCTACCTTGATGAATTCGAACTTGTCCTTCAAAACTGCCGACAGAGGAAGCCATGACAATCAGTTTTTCTTCGTGCCTTATTTTCATCATATTTACTCAGTTGCTTAAAAAAATTCACTAATCAGGTTATCATACTGTTACTACGAATAGAATACCTTATTTTAAATTTCAATAAAAGGAAAATTGTTGCCACTTTAAACTCTAAAATACTCTGTAAATAGTTACTGAAATTAATTTATTTTCGAATTGTAACATTTTTTGAATGCTAATGAACATGAGAAGAAAATTCTTCCTAAAGGCGATATAAAAAAGAAAAAAGAATAAGCAATTTTCACACAATTCCAGTAAATTAAATACTTTTATTTATTTAACGCATGCATAACTTTTTTTTAATAAAATTGATTTAGAATTATTATTTTTTTTATTTTTCAGTACATTAAAATTTGTTCTGAAAAATATAGCTGGAAAGATTCTATAAACATTATGAATGCCAAAGTTTATTTATATAATTTAAGTTTGCATTATTTTAATATTATTCGCCCTTGCGTACATTACTTTTTCTTTTATGAAACGTTTATGTGAGGTAGTGCCATTCACTACTGATTTTTTCCCCCGTAGTTCTTGTGTTTGAACATTTTTAATGAAAGTTTTGTTTCTTTTATTCTTAGGTTGGAACCTGTTATTCTGAGTCGCGGAGAAGTTGATGGCATTTTAGAAGATGATTCCCACAAAACTGGAACTTATATTTTGTACGAAGATTTAGAGAAAGAGAAAATGTACTTAGCTTTCAAGTAAGTTCCCTAATCATTGCTTTTGTCAATACTTTTACATGAGTTTTAAATCCGTATAAAAATTTGCACGATAATAAACGTGTTTGGGGGATTTCATGTAAATTGTACTGCATTCAGAAAAATTACCGCATCTGCAACTGAAACGTGAGGAAAATTATGCATAGAACTTTTTTTTATACGTTGATTAATAATCATTATTATTTGCTTATGTATAGCATCATTCCTCGCAGAAAAATTATTCAGCCTTTTTTTTTTTTTTTTGCTGTTATATGCAACATTTCTTTGAAAATTATGGGGTAATAATATATTTTTTGCTAACGAGGACTCTACGTGATCAAAAGTTACAATGTGTATATTAAACGTAGGAATTTTAATTCAATTTGAGTTATTTTTACAAATTTATTATGTGTACTAATGTAATACATATTATGCTTAGAAAATATATGTATAACGTTGTGGTGATAGATGGATAATTATGAGAGTGATTAATATTTTATGTGAAATTTTGCATTAAATAATAAATTATTACCTTTCGGTTATAGTTGAGTAATTTTAAAAACAAAATTCATTTTTATTCCGTTGTTTTTTCACATAATTAATACATTAAACAAAAATAAAAAGTGGAACGCAAGGAAATCACCCAGTATTATGCAAGGTTTATTTTTATACGTCAGGAGTTTTTGTTGCATTTTCTTTGGCGTATAAGTACTACTGAAAAAAATTAAAATACAAGAACTTAAATTATTAATAAATTGTGATGCAATTTCAGTGTGAATGTCTTGAATTGGACAGAAAAAAAAGGCTTAGATATTGATATCATATATATACTTCATTAAATTTTTAATAATTTAACCAGAGATAATACCGTTTAATCTGCTACATATTTCTATTTAAATTAATTTTTATTTCCTTGAGTAGAATTTAATTCATATTTTATATGTATTTTATTGAGCATATCAAAACCAGAGTTTCTGCTCCGTATTGTAAAGTATTTAGTTCTATTTAAATTTCTTTTCTTTATTTCAAAATACTTTTTAGTAAATATTCAAATTGTAGTTATTGTTTGATTGAAAATTCATATCGTCTACTTTAATAATTCATATAACTTTTTATTATCAGATTACTTAATTTATTTGCTGATGTATGTAATCGTTTGTTGTATAAAACTAAGTTTCTTCAGTTGACATCTTCTGTAATTATTCCAAAAATTATTTTTTTAGTTGGGGAAAAAATCATAATACATAACCGACGCTGGTTGAATTTAATAAGTAATTAATTTTTGTACAATTATCTGATGTTATCGTTCATCTGTAGATCTTTTTGATTATTTGATGATTGTAAAAATAAAATGCGTCTTTTTGGAATATAAACTTTGGCTACTGTTAATCATTTGCATGAAAATGAAAGAATTGCTCATTCGCTGCTTTAAAATTTTAAAGTGGAAGTTAAAAGTTTCACTGTCGTAAATTAACATATCTTACAGCAATGCGAGCGTATGTCCATGTTTTGTATTTGAAAACCTTTGACTTGTTGTAGAGACAAGTAAACAAAGGTTACTTTCATTCAAAGGTTACTTAAAGATTCATTAATATAGGATTCAAATTGTAATACAGTAATACCTCGACTTAAGCGATTTTCAGATCTCGTCAGTTAGTCTTTTGTTTAAGAAACTCAGGAGGAATCAGTGTCAGAATCTGATTAAATTGGTAATGTGATTGAAGTTTTTGATCTTGACAGGCAAATAAATTTAGAAGTAAAAGTGATGACGTTTAAGAACCACTGGATTCCCAATCAATTAGGAGCTGACAATGGATGAGCTCACAGAAATGCATGAGCAAGAGAAAGACATTGTGAAGAACTTGACCTAGTTCAATCAGAAGAATAAATGAAGGTTGGGAATGTGTGACAGAAAGACTCAATTTAATTAAAAAAAAGGGGCTTTTTTTTAAGTGAAACTTCTTTGGGGACAGGAGTGAATGGCAAATTTACCCAGTTTTGCGTAACAGTTCAAAAGCCAACGTAAGTAGTGATTCCTCCTTCCCCCCCTCGAAACGTCACCATGGTGTGGAGATAGCGAGCGGGAAGAAAAGAGAGCGGGGGAGGTAAACCACGTGACTTGCGTCATATCCGTGAAAAAGTTGGACGATTGCTAAGGGGGAATTGTGCATCAAAAGTATATCTTGCTGCTATGGACGAAAGGCGCTTAGGCATTGGTGACATTAAGTGGTTACCCTTGCTACTCTCGTAACGAACTCGCGTGGCGTATTTTCGTAGTTTTTATGTAATAAACGTGCCATTTTCAGCGGATAAACGCACCCAAAATATTACCATAATATGGCTCTTCCCGTTACGGGAGTGTCTGGAGCATTCTGTATATGGCACTAACGTCGCGCCAGAATTGCTACGGATAGCGTCTTGTAAACAAATACAGTGACTTCTGTTTGTGATCCATTAAGTTTATATTATTAATTTCTATTTCCATTGAATCAAAATTAATTCTGGTCAGAATGCCTAAGACAAATGCAAAAAGAGGAAAAGAGTTTCGTGAAAGAAAAAAAAGCTAAACTAGCGGCAAGTGCAGACGAAAGTCTATATATCATCAGGTAGTTCTGTCACAGCTTTTATAATCTTTATCCATAAAGTTTTAGTGCTGTACACATCACAGACTGCTGCAATCATTCGATCCGATGATGATTAAAAACCGATTATCTTAACTGGAGACCTTAATGTTAGTTTTGCTTCAGAAGAAGCAAAACCACACATTGAATTCTTAAAACGGACACTGAATTTGACAGTGAATACTGATTCTAGAGAAGGAAAAACAATATGTGGTTTCACTTCTATCGCTTTTACACGGACTTTTTTCCTAAATTATTATTTCTTTCCACCTCCGGCCCGACCAAAAATAATTTATAAGTATTTATATGCGAAATTACACCCGGACTTATCACTCAGGCCCATCTGTGGCGTAAGTTCCGGGTAGTACTTGTACTTCAGTTTAATACTATAATCTCAATTGATTTTATTTGTACATACACCTTGTTTTTCTTTTCATTGAGTAAAACCGCATTAATTTCATGGTTACCGATTTCAGTCTGATATGGTAACAGGAATTACCATCAATCGGATTAACTGTTTAGAATGGAAAAATCTACACTATGTATTTTGAATATTTCCAGAAACAGGAGAAACACTTTTTTCTCTCCCTGTTTCTAAGAGCTCATTTCGATTTCGATACGTAACAGGGTTATTTGCGATCTATTTATGATATTTTCGTGCGACACCTCGCGAGATGAAAGGAAATGGGGTTATTTTAGGCGCGTGTCCATAAAAACAGCCAGAAACGTGATCTCAGTGAAGGTTGACCGTTGTGAAACAAGATTGCGTTGACCTACTCATAATCTTCGGAGGCGTTCACTCGGTTTTTGTCACCACCGCTGGGAAAAAGACAAATGATTACTATCTTTAATACTATTATTATAATTTTTTCGTTTTGCGGCGTGATTTTACTATGCATGAGTTCAAATTTTATATGTAGGAAGATAAAATATTGAATTTTTAACTAAACATCTTGAAAATAAACAGTAGGGAGTCAATTATTTTAATAAAAACATATTAATGAACTTTGTACTAGAACTACGGTCGAATAGTGACGGATTTCCTCATTAAAAATCACAATTAAATGCCAAAAATAACACAAAGCCTTACTAAAATTCTACGTCATAGCTTGGGAGGCGTTAGGTACAATTAAGAAAACGTGCAGTTGTCGTGGTGTTCGATACAGCATTTTACAGAATCGAAGTTTGAATCTGAGATTTTTCGATAACTCCATATCCATTAATTTGAGACAGGTTCAAAATCGAGATTTTATTCTAGACAAAATGGTCTCCAAGCTGAATTTAAATTCAAATATTCATCAGGATCCGGCATAGAGTAAACTTTAATTTTCTTTAAGAATTCTAAAATAAAAACAAACGTGAGGTATTCTTAGAAATGGAATTTTACTATCAATATTTCTTTTTTGTTTATTAGAATACTCAGTACTCAGTTATGGAATCTTAAATCTGATTTTTTAAATCAAACAAATTTAAAAATCCTTAAAATTTTGATAAATAATATTTTAAATTTCTTATTATTACTAGTTTTTTCATTCCTCAAATGAGTTAACTCAGTCTTTCGCAAATTGTGGGGCGCCTCCAGGGGAGGCGCGAGCATATTGAAAAATCGAAAACAAAAGATTATTTAAAAAACTTATTAATTTAAAGAAAATAAACAAACTGAATACATTCTGACATAATAAAAAATAAAATTAATATTTACACTGATTTAATACACTTATAAATGTATCAGTACTGCAAATACAGTGTATTTTATAGTTAATTAAAGAATACTACGTAAAGAAAGAACACAAGTTTAATAATTATATACAAACATTAAGATTTATATTGATAATTTGTACAGCTTATAATTAATCCCTCAGCTGCCAATTAAAAGTTACGCGATTCGCTCCCCCAATGCCACCGTTTTCCACTCAGGCGGGCGAATGTGATGTATTGAGGGGGGGGGGGGGCTGTACATCACATTCGCACTGCAAGAAGCAAATCCTACGAAAAAAGTAAACCCTTCGAAAACATTGTCTAGGATCAGAAAAAAATTGTCACAGAAAAGATCGTACTTCGGACAGACGTATATTTACGTCCGGGGAAAATAACGCTTTGACTGAGTGAGGCGTTTTTATATATCGGTGGCACTTAAGAGGTTTATAGTATTAGTAATAGTATAATTGAGTAATAGTAAAAGTATAATTGAATTCAATACAATGTTATTGTATGGAGGGGGGGGGGAGTGATAAAAATTATGATTGAATATTGGGTCGCACAAATATTGAAAGTTTGAGAAGCAATGCCCTGCGATGATAATTACAAAGTCTAAAGTTGTTCCTATTTTACTACCGGAGCCAACTTATTTTGACCTGTACTGTATTGTTATATTTCTATTTATTATTTAGCCTTAAATTAAATTTTTATTTATTCAGAGAACAATCAATAGTTACATATATATATATATATATTTATATGATAAAAGAGATTATTTTAATTTTAACATTCTTAAAGTGCCTTACTGGAATTCCAATTTATCTATATTTATATATAGAAATATTATTTTCAATTATATTTATCGTAATAGCGTATTAGTTAGTGATAAATTTAATATATATTTAAATTTTAATAACTTTATTAAACATTGTATGGAACATGGATACCCTCCTAAATTTATAAAAAATTACCTAACAGTTAAATAAAAAATATGTTATTAGTTGTACAGTTAATCGATAGATGGCGCCTCAAACTAAGTAAATTAACAATTTTATATTTTATTTAAAATTAATTGTATATGTCTGGGTGGTACTTTTATTTTCTATAAATTTTAAAATAAAATATAGAGTTTTTAAATGCGTATATCTATAGTATTAATGCTATTTTATTAAAACTTAATAATTTTATGCGTTACTGTTATTGTCCATTGCCCGGGAATATGTTTTTTTGCTATACTCACGTTACCTACTAGTTTTAACTTTGATTTTAAAATATTTTAGTAATTATTACAGGCTATAATAGTATCGTTTTACATTAATAGATTATGGTTTTATTTATAATAATAGTTAAACTACTCTAGAAATTTCTTGCTTTCCCTTTGGCGCAGAGTATTGGCAAATTCAGATGAAGGTTGGCTGGCCGAAAACATTGTTTAAACCTGCAATCCTGGTTCTTAAGGCCAGGAGTTTGCTCTAGTACTACTGTGGCTAAGACTATTCTATCATCACTATAGTTATCTTAGATTTTTAACTATTGTTTGTATATTTTTGTAATATATATATATAGATAGATATACAAGTCTTAAAGCGTCCAACTAAATTCGCTCAGCAGTCTTCAGATGTGAAAGGGCCAATACATTTATCTGTTCACTTTAATTATTCTTAAATCCTGCTGCTTCGTTTGGTGAGGCAAGACCAAATTAGATACAATTGTGAAGGATCCTACATTAATGATTCTGAAAAATTTAATCGCGTCTTCCGTTTGGGTAAGTGTTTCAAGCTAAAAATTTAATATATGCTTAAGAAAAACGTTTCTTTAAAGTTAGCAATCTTTTCCATATTCCTGGAACTATGTTTACGGAAAATCAAAGAACCTTGAAAAATTTCCTCAACGAATAGTTCATTCTAAGAAGACGATGCACATATTTTATTTGAATATTTGGAAATATTTTCAAAATAATTCCCATGACGGATGAAACGTTTGTTCTTTAGTATGTTTTCTTGCATCATTTAGCTTTGAAGAAGATTGATATATAAATTTCGACATTGTTTCGGGAATTTAAAAAAAAATGAGCTCTAAGAATTGGAAGTTTGAATACAATGTTTTTCTTCTTTTTCAACAATTTTAATTCATATCTGTGAGGAATAACTACTGATTAATAAAGTAGGATGTCTTTCATTTAGTTTTTTATGGTTTGTTTTCAAAATAATTTTAATTTTCAACGGTTTTTAAAATTTTTGATATGATTTGACTTGATATCTTAAAATTCTATTCTTCTAAATTCGGTTGGTTATAAGTTAAAAGAGGCGAAAAATTTCTTGAAAATATCATGATAAATAGAGAATATATATCATATTTGAATTTAATAAAGCAGTAATAAACCTGGAATAATTTCATTGAAATTGTTAGTTTATTTAACAGAAACATTGTGTATCGAACTTTACATTTAAAATTAAGATTATTTTCATTAAAATGAAATATGCAAACTGATAGTATGTATAACTGATAGTATGTAAACTGATAGTATTTTTTTTCGGCAGGTGAAGTTCATATTTTTATTCAAAAATCGTATTCGGTTGCAAAACATTACATAACTTTAAAAAAATTATCTGCTTTTAAAGGTTATTTAATTATCTGGTTTCTGTAAGTTATTTCTAAAGCAGAATTTGTAAAAAATAGTACTTCCAAAGTTCGAATTCTTTTCTTAGTGTTTGTAGTATGGCAGTCTCATTCACATGTTGTGGACGATGTAACTTTATGGTTATGTTCACAACTCGTGGCCGGCGTATCACGAGTTGGAGCTCAAAGCCACTGAATATCTGCCGTGCAGAGAGGTTGACGTACGTTTAATCTGTCGAGGATCAAAGTCCTCTCGTTGGTGTGGTAGTTAAGAAAGTGGGTATCATATCGATGTGGTTTTCTTCACTTGGCCGTGGATCAAAATGACGAGGTCCGTCAACAGTAGCCCTTTTTTGTGTTGCTTTATAGTTCTACGTAAATAAAACTATATCTGTCTCTTTCGGCACCAAAGTGTCTGTCGTAAGGGTTTGGTTTCAAGCAAAAGTTTTAAAATCAATTTGTAAAGTAAAATTCATGCGTATTAATGTTTGTCAAGGTGATAATCCATGATACTCTTAAAAATAATTGCAAAATATCGAATATTTTAAAACAAAATTATGATATCTTTCTTTTTACGATGAAAAACCTGTACGTAAGGAGAAAAATGAAAAAATAAATGTTTATGGAATCCAAAGCTGAAATATTTCTTTTTTATGTTTTTTTTTTCGCTTTGAAGAATAATAAAACAATTAAATTTCTTGCTACAAGACAAATGAGAATTCTGAATCCATCATGGAATAAAAGAGAACTATTCCCATGGTGAACGTCTCGTGTTCAGAATCGTCTGGGAACCGGTTCCCATGTCGTCTTCAGCATTCGCGTGTCACACAGCAGACGATTTTATGCAAGGGGTGTCCGAGGGGGAGCGAAATTTGAATTGACCTCTCAGGTTCAAAATGCATTCCGCACTCTCCAACGGCGAAAAATGATAATAATAATTAAAAAAAGAAATGACGAGAAGAATAACTAAAGATGGAACGCTCTAGTTGGACGTGCTCGGAATTCGAATGAGAATTTCTTTTTCAATGTCAGAAAAGAAACGTTCTGGCTGAATAGAAACTGGAAAATTATTTGTTCGTTTAAAAAAAATTATTATTATTATTTTCATTCTGTCTGTGGTTCTGTTGAATCGAGTACAGAATTGTCAGCGTTTTGTGCTTAAATGCAAAAATATGCACATCATGAAGATGTTGCATTGTTCTTTGTTGAATTCATGTAACATTTTTTACGACTGCAATATTGGGTAGTGATTAAATATGAAGATGACGTTGAGTTGGTGCCCAACGTACGCTCTCTTCTAATTTCTATATTATATCAACGAGATCTTTGAGAACCATTTACAATTAATGTTACAATAATATTAAGGAATGTCAAAAAAGAATTTTATTTCAGTTAAAATTAATTAAATTGAATTTATTTTACGTTAATTAGTTATTCTAGAACCCCCGGATGCAGCCCCGGTAGCCTAGTGGTTATGGTCACAGACTCATGGTCAGCTAGTCATGAGTTCGAGCCTGGTGCCACTGATGATTTTCCGTGTAGAGGGGCTGATACGCGTTAAATCTATTGAGGCTCAAAATCTTCCCATTGGCGTTGTGTGGTATTTTGAAGACATGATGCCAGATCAGGTATCATTTTAGTAATTTAACAGGGGTTCAAAATTTCTAGGTCCTTCGCCACTCGTCTGTATGCATAACATTAATAAGCACTCACTCAATGGAACCAGGATTCTTAAACTGCGTTATTTCATGGATTTTTTTACCATTGAATTGAAAGTAGTGCGTCCTTTCTAAGGTGGACATCTGTCAATGGATCCTTTCTGTTATTCATATATGTAACACGCATACGAGGTATGTTTCAAAGAAGTAATGAGTTTTACGAGCATAAGCAGAGTGAAACTAGGGAGATATGATAAAATGTGCACGTGTGGATTTTTTTGCTTTTTTTGCAGAATCTATTAATTACACCGATGAGTGAAGAAGTATTAATAAGCTTTGATGAAATAACAGGAAAATTGGAACTGCTTTACCACATTTCGTTTTATGTCAAATTTGATGATTTCCGTGGAAAGAAAAACCAGGATAAATAAATAAACATTAGAATGTTACAAAAAAACAAATAAAACAGGGGTTTCAGTTTAGAGAAGACATCAAATAGAATGCAACATATCAGATCCCATATTTACAATATTTTTTCCATATTTTTTCAATAATATTAAAATTAAATTAAATCAAATTGCCATATTTACAAGCATAAAAATGGCTAAAAATTCATGACGGTACGACTCAAGTTCAACATTATTATAACTTGTATCAATTTTTTTCTTGTATCAACAGTATCTCTTGTTTCTTTCCTTAACTTTCTTTCCCTTACTTTAAATAAGTTTAACTATAATCTAGCCTATTTTTTTACTAGAACAGATCTCAGGCGGGCATATGAAATAAAAATAATCACCCGTGTGAGAGGCGGGCATGTGCAAAATGCCGGTAACTTTCACTCGTGTCAGACACGGGCAAATGCGTTAAAGGGTTAAAGTGTTTGAAATGTAACTTGATAACAATAACATGTTACCTTTGTATACATATACTAGCCGTTACCTGACCTCTTCGCTGGTTATTTTCTGATATTGTTTTAACATGTATACTGTTTATACATGATTGATATCAAAGTCCTAGCATCAAGCGTTCGATTGTATTGAAAAACATATTTTTAACCCTCACCTCTTGATTTAAAAAATGGAATAGAATTTAAATTTCTAAAACTGAAGCAGAATTTTTTAAGCTCTCGAACACCCCCGCCCCCTCCCAAAGTGGATTTCCGCAAAATCCATTTTTAGTGGATATCAACAAATTAAATTGCTTGCCAAATTTCAAAAAAATCTATGTCTAACAGCTCAAGAACGGAAATTTTTTATCAATATGCCCCGTAATTCCTCTTAGGAGTCAGTTTCCGCATAACGGTTCTTACTCAACCAAAAAAAAAAAAAAAACATACTAACCAAATTTCAAGTTTGTAGTTCTAATACTTTTAAATCGATAGAATATTTATCTATAACCCCTCGTGACTCCTCTTGGGGAGGGATTCTCGCGGGAAAAAAAACCCGTGTTTTGCGGATCTCTACTCCATGAAAGGAACATGCCTGCTAAATTTTAAATCTGTAAGTCAAACACTTCAGCAGATCTCACAATGAGTGAGTGAGTCGCTTTTCTCTTTTATTCGTATAGACACACTAGCCGTTGACCCGTTGGCTTCGCTGGGTATTTCATGATGTTGTATGAATGTATACTGTTTATAGATAGATTATTGAGATATCTTAGTCCTAGCATTGAACGTTCGATTGTATTGAAAAACATTCTTATAACCCTCGTCCCTTTATTTAAAAAAAAAAACAGTACTTCTAAATAACTTTTAATAAATTCTAAAATTGAAATAGAATTATCTTTAACACTCCCGTAACCCCATCCGGCAAAGTGAATTTCCGCAAAACCCATTTTTAATGGGTCTCTTCTAAGCAATATAAACATGAATACTAAATTTCATTTCTGTAGATGTAGTAGCTCGAAAACACGATTTTTTTTTATATCAAAACGTCACAGTACCTTCCCGCTCCCTTCCCCATGAAAGTCGATTTCCATAAAATCTGTTCTTAGCGGGTCTTCACCCTATGAAACGAACATGCTTATGAAATTTCAAGTCTGTAGGTTTAATAGTTCCGGAAATATCGTGATGAGTGAGTTGCATTTCTCCTTTTCACATATAAAGAAAGTGGAACAATTTTTTTCTAATTTAAATGATAATCTCCGCAAAGAATTTAACAACATACTACAGGGTAGAGCAGTCAGAATTTTTAAGTTTCTAAATCGCAGACAAGAATGTGGTTTTTTTTAAACCTGAACGCGAAACCTTAATGATACCTATTATTTCCAGTGTTGCTTTTTCTTTTTCATTTGCCAGTGTCTCGACTCGCAATCTCCTTTTTCAAACAAGTTACCTCTTTTTATATCGCCATTTATTCTGTTCTCTTAAACTGCTCCTTTTTGCGGTAAAGTAAACCGTGTGTGAACCGAAAAACACTGGAGCATGGAAGAGGAAACGGTGTTTGAGCCCCTCTCCTCCTTCAGTTCTTCTTTTTAATTTGAGGAGCACTGAAGCACAATCCCGCAAATGCATCTTCAAAGTCCCGGCTTCATGTAAAAAAATCCTGAAAAGGTAAAATAATAAAAACAATATAAAAATATACAGTAGAAACTATCGATAATTCGAAGTTGGTGGAACCAATGAAAAACTTCGCATTATAAACAGTTCGAATTATCAAGAGGGTAGGAAAAAACTCCAAAAATACACGAAGAGAAATTTTTTTCAAACACATTTAAATTTGAAACTATTTAATAAAATAACAATTTTACATTTGTATAAAACTATTTTAAAGTGTTTTTAAAAAGTGCATATTATACAGAAGTTAAAAGTCCTGTTTTAAATTGATTACATTTATGTATTAAAAACGATTATTAAAAGAATTCACACTGAGCATAATTAATCCTTTTTGATGGGAAAAAAATCTGTTTTCTTTAAAAAATCTGTTTAAGCTGTTATCGGTTCCCTCAGATACTGTCCCCAACGCCATTGATTCTTCAAGGAAGGGTCCAGTCTGGCCCATGCCCTATTTGGTGCCACATGCCATATATAAGTCATACAAATAAGTCATAAATCGTCATCTCACTCAGACGCAAAATACACAATCCTACGCGCGTCTCTGCTTCACAATAGTGGACCATCCTTTCTGAATACATGTGTTGCAAGACCACATGTTAAACGATAGATATGGACATCAGACAACAAGTGTGGCCGGTCTTTTGTCCACTCGAAGAAGGAAAGCAATAAAAGTATCGTTTTGCTTGAGGAACCGGGAAACGCAGATAAGTGATGGTTGACAGATTGTCTTGAAAAAGGCTTCAATGTTAAATATTAGTCAAAATATGAAAAATTCTCTAAAGGGGTGACATATTAGGTTTTTGCAAGCAGGCGGTAAACACCCAAGGATCGGTACTGGAAACACAGTTCAGCTTCATAAGCTCTTGCGTTGTCAGCTCTTGAATGTGCTCCTCCACAAACTTGTCTCGATAGCCCTTTGTTATTATATCTATCTCCACTCCCAGTTTCTTAGTTAAACACACAAGATCATTCGCTGCACGATCCACAAGTACTGTTTTAAACCCCTCTCCTTCGCTCACCCCTCTGCATACCAATGCAGTCCTGCCAATGTTATCAAATGGCACATACTTCGAAATTCCCAGTTTTTCGTAGAATATGTACGGGGACAACATTCGATGAATAAAATTATTTGGATCGTGATCTTCTTGAGAACGAGTCGAGAACGAGACGAAGTCCACCTCGAAATCGAGGCCCAATTGGTCCACACTTTTAAACATTCCTGGTTATTTATTTATTCAATTTCTACTATTAGCTCACTCTCTCTCTCTCTCTCTCTATTTATTCAATTCTTGCTATTAGTTCTCATACTTTCTCCATATTTATTTATATATATATTCATCTTGTTCAAATATTCAATCGTTAATAAAATTCTTTCTATTCATCCAATCAAGTTCAAATTTTTTTTTAACTTGTAGTGGATGACATTTGATTTTAATATAGTTTTTTTCAAATATTAATTCATTAATTACAGATCAATTAAACAAATTAAATTATTTACCGGTTTTCTGCGCCAACTTAGATTTATCTCCATTATTGTAACAATGTAACTGTTAAAACAATGACAAAAGTTGGCGTCGAAAACCTGTTTTGCAGCCAAACTAACCAAACCAGGTGTGCATTGTTACAACAATGCAGACAAATCATGTTCTTTTTTCAATTCCTACTATTTTAGTTCACTCTCTCCCTGTATATATATATATATGTATATATATATATATCTTGTTCAAATTTTTAATCGTTATTAAAATACTTTCTATTCATCCATTCAAAATAGGAATTAACTTCAAAATGTTTTTTATTTTTTACAATTTGTTTTGCTGTTTCTGTGAGATGCTCGTTAAGCAGGGTCCCACTGTATTTATAATTTAAGATTTTAACTGTGCATTTTTTCGCATGTCTTCTCCGCCATTACAAAAGAGAGACAGTGGCGTAACATGGAACCCCGCAAATACCCCAGGCCCCGCATCGTGGGAGGGGCCAGGATTCTAGGGGGCTCAAAGCCTTATTGACTTCAAGTACGTATTTAACTAATTTATAAAATAGTAAAGGCACAATAAATAAATAAAAGTAGTGACTGACTGACTGTGCAATGAGAAGGGGCGTAGCTACCACCGTATCAATAATCAGCTACAAGAGCCCCAACATTTGTAAGCAAAAATTGTAAAATGTTGTCAATAGCCTGATTAAATGTGCTCGCATCCGAAGGGATTTTGATATAGAGCCCGGCTACGCCAGTGGCTAGGAGGCCTTAAAATTCTACGTTACACACTCAAGAGAGACATGTTATATCTGAGTTTCTGTTTTCGATGAGTAAGTGTAACTCTAACCTGAAAATGCATTTGTTCTCCGTAAACTCAATTCATTTCAGTAAAATGTGACCAAGTCATAAAATATCGATTTCTCTGTATATATATTGCAATTTATTTAAACACATAACATTTGACCTTATTATTTTTTTAACTCGCCATAACATCTGTGATTCACAATAGCACAGATAGCATTATTTCCAAATAAAAATTTACTGGCCACATCCACAATATTGACTTGTCACTGAAATAAATATAAACTGAAAATAGAACAAAAAGATCTCTCGGAGCACGTTTGGAAACGCGTCACTGCAGGTGTGAAGCGATTCCTTCGCAAGCATAAATTTTCTGTTCGATACATTTGCTGCGAGTAAATATTTCTCGGATGTCACAGATGAAGGAATCAAAAGAGGAAGAAAATATACCCTTCAAAGTGCAACCCGCGAGGCAAAGCTGTTATATACAACAGGCCGTTTTGCCCCGTAAAGTCACGAAGGTCACCATGACGCGACAGAATTTTTGCCATGAGTTATTAGATTTCTACCTGACGGAACAGGGTTGCCATGAGATCGCACAAAATTCCGCCAAAATGCCATTTCCGATTTTTTTTTTTCTTTCTAGTCAGAATATTTTAGGTGGTGAATAAATAGTGAGGTGTTTTCTTTTAGGGAAGATGAAGTATGCGATTCGCTATGTAACAATAACAATTTTCGCAGACGATTTTTTTCTCTCCTTGTGATGTCATGATCTACAAATAAATCGTGGAATTATCAAAACGTAAATCCTGTAAGCTTATTTATAGGTCGAAGAAAATAAATTAAAATCAAAATGCTCACTACTGAAAGGTTGTCACGTTTTAAATAAGTCAATTTTGCTTAATTTTCTATTTTATTGATTAACATTCACAATGTGGTAACCGTAATATCAGTAAGAGGGAAGGTGGGAAATAACTACAAGCCTTTTATTAGTGAAAAGACATAGAACATTAAATTTTTGTTTTTGAAATACTACATCCCCCCACACACACATACACTAAGTTTCATAATTTATATAGATACTATTAATATACTCAATAGCAGTGGTGTAACATACACCCCCGCTTCGCGGAGTCCCAAAATTTTAGGGGGCCCAAGGCCTGACTGACGCCTAGTACGTGCCTTTTGTAATATCCGGCTTGGAGTTCAAACTCTAATTTTTCAGGGGAGAGGGGCTAATATTATCTGTTACGCCACTGCTCAGTAGAGATTCGGTTATCTCCTTTTTAGGGTAGAAAACTAGGATAACAGGCAGAAAAGGAATTCATGATCATGGAACTTGAATTCCGAGCATATATAAATTTGATATTCATCATGTACATACTCTACTCAGTGGCGCAACAGCCCATGAGGCCAAGGCCTACTGTACCCATCTCAGTATACGTGATCATTGGGCGCTGGGTGCATGAGCAGATATTCTGATCACGTGGTCAGCCTGAAGCGAAACCCCAGTGTTTGGTCTACAAGTAAGCTTGGTTCTCATTTTATCGACCCACTGATGGGATGAAAGGCTGAGTCAACCTTGCCCAGCCCGGGGTTTGAACCTCGGACCTGTGGTGTGGAAGCGCGATGCACTAACCATTCAGCCACTGGGCTTCATCATGCACATCATGCTTTTATTAACACTTTCATCACGGCCTTGTCCCACCCTCGGCGCTAAGTGTCTGCGCCGCTCTAAAATTGAAACAAAACACAAATTCCTTTAAAACTTGTTTATTTTACTTTGAAAATAATAATCGATTGCAATCAATAACAATTCTCACTATAATGATTTATTTGTGGATCCTGAAAGATGAGTATCTCATCCCTCGCGATGAAAGTGTTAAGCTGACGAGAAGTATAGAAGCTCAGTTTTGGTTATGTCTGAGTTCTCTGAAAAAATTCGATTATCATTTTATTATCCCTATATAAATAAAGTTAAATAATTTTCTATTTCATTCTTGTAAAATATCCTATAACAAGTATAATAAAAAAGTATCAAGTTTTGAGTGAAATTTTATTAATTTTTTTCGGTTTTTCTCTTTTTTTTTATCACTAATCAGTTTCATAACCAACGATCAATTAAGTATTTTAGCAAAAAAATAGCCATTGTATACTTTGCAATTTTCTCAATGAGCGCTATAAATATTATTATTTAATACAAATTATTATTTAAAACGTTAAACAACGGTTTTTAATCGATCTAAAGGGATGATTTTGAATGACTAAAATTTTTAAAACTGTCATGGAACCATTAATATTAGTCGTATAATTGTTTCAATATAAACTTTAGAACAATAAAAACTTTTTTTAATTATTCTAAATAAAATATTTAATTGTGAAAGTTTGAAGCAAAGACTGGCAAATATGATCATTTTTAAGCATTCGTGCGATAAACAGCAGACGATTCGCACGAATAAAATATTTTTCGTTTTGAAAATTCGTTACATTTACACTATTTTTGTAACAGTTGTTATTTTCGTCCCCCCCCCCCTTTTTTTTTCGTTTTGTTTTGTATTACAGTGGAAGAATAAGGAATTGCGCTTACACGCTTACACTATTACTCTGTTGTCTTTTGAACTATGTTTTTTTGGAACTTGCTTCTTATCAGTTATACCAATGCATTGGATGACGTTCAGATACAAAACTTATTTTAAATATTTGTTCACTTTTAGTATCAATTGATAAACTACGACACGATAAATCATCCATTTTCCCTCTATATCTCACAATCTATTTCATTTTTC
Organism: Trichonephila clavata; assembly: GCA_019973975.1. NCBI lineage: Eukaryota > Metazoa > Arthropoda > Arachnida > Araneae > Nephilidae > Trichonephila > Trichonephila clavata. The sequence continues at coordinate 105,694 of BMAO01001962.1, forward strand.
CCCCTCTGTATCAATAATATTTGCATTATTTTTTGAACTGAAAACTCATATTACAAACCAAAATTCCAGTATTTTTAATTGTATTTTTTAACGAACAATAACTTTTAAAAAAAATGAATCCAGATGTGTGTGTGTGAAAGTTTTGTTAATACATTGTTTGTGAATTCAATACAAAGTATGTGTGAATATGATTCTTCCTACAAACTTAATCTTAAGGTATCCGACTGGTTGCGAAAACATTTTTTTTAAAAAAAAAAACGGAGATAGGTGGATTTTTTTGTTGTTTTTAGATTTTTTTAGTACATTTAAAGAAAAATACGCTAAAATTAAGAAGGAAAAAAGAAATTATTATAACTAAAAAATGGGTAAAAATTGACAAAAAATAACATAAACGCGTCCATTCTGTACCAAAGGTTTATAAACACATTTTCAATTTTTTAATTCTGATGTGTTGCTATGTTATTCATTGTCGAAATGACCTTCAGGATAAGTAATATTTTAGTTTTTGCAAAAATTAGAGCACTTTATCTCATGAATTTTACTATATGAAATTGCTTACAAAAACAGTGATTATATTCACATAAGGGACTGTACATTTTGTGATAAAACAGTGATTGTGATAAATCTTAAGATTAAAACACTTCTACTATTATACAGAACTTACATAAAAAATTTCAGTTCATTATGTTCAAAACTTTTTGAGCAATCGATAACCCTGTTTGATTATTTTCAAAAAATCACATTTCGAGTAAAACGCGTTTTTAAGTGTGACATATTGCTTCAAGTAATGACATCTCCTTTTACTAAAACACTTATAGTTTTTGTTCTAGTGAACGGAAAATGATAAATTTGGTATTTTTATAAAGCTAATAAGAGGGCCTATGAAATAAAATCATTAAAAAATATGTTAATTTTTTGTCAAAATTCACAATTTTAGGGTAGTTGGATACCTTAAAAGATGTAAACATCCCTTTTCTAATAAAACATAGTTCACGAAAGTTAAAATTAACATACATTCATGCTCTATATTTGAATATAATATTCGATAAAAAATAAAATTGAGAAATTTTTATTTATAAAATAATTATTAAATTGGCATGGGTAATTAATATTGGCTTTTAAATGGTTTTAATTGTTATGAATAACTAAAATTAATGGTAATAGCAAGTTACAAAACGCAATTACAAATGCTACACCAGCAAAATTGGAATCCAGAATATATGTTCTATTCGTATATAGCAGCATAGGTGATATAGGTGATTGAGCAGATGTTCCGATCAGGTGGTCTGTCTGATGCGAAAACGTCAGTGTAAAGTTCCCACCAAGCTTGGTACTCATTTATCGACTCACTAAAGGGATGAAAGGCTGAGTCGACCTTGCCTAGCCCGAGGTTTGAACCCCGGACCTTACTTACTTACAGACCTGTGGTGTGGAAGCGTGATGCACTACCACTCAGCCACTAGGCTTCTTTGTTTTTATGGGTCCTCTTTTTCTTCCGTGGCTGTATGGCCGATAGCAAACTAGTCAAGGGGTTATGAGCTCGTGGCCTGCATTATCGAGTCGCGGATTCGAAATCTAGTGCCACTGAAGACCCTCCGTGTAGAAAAACGATACACGTTATATATGCTTCAAAATGTTTCCCACCTTTCCACTAATCATGGCAAATGTATTTTTTTAATGCTCAACTAATACAAGATAGGGGATGAAGACCTCATCAGAGATCATGTGCCCCATCAACCATTCTACCGTTATATATGCCGAGGCTCAAAGTCTACCCGTTGGTGTGGTGGGGAAAGTTGGAGAGAGATGCGCCAACTTCATTTGACCGTGGTTCAAAATTACGAAATCCTTCATCAATAGCCCATGAATAGCTTCGATCACTAATAAACAATTAGCCAATCCACCATTTGTGATTTTTCTTTGCTTTGTTTAGCAGCTTATATAATATTAACTATCAATAATAAATTTTTTCGTAAGTTAAGTATAAAATGTATAGACCTGAGTTTTTTTTAAAAAATTGTTTGCCTTTCCATTTAAAAACGTTCTTCATTTCCTATCCTACTGAAATTTCATAAAAAACCAAACATTTTTGTTTCCATAAGTATTAAATACATTCTTATAAAAATAAATACTCTTTTCATGAATTAAATACAGTCCGTCCTCAATTTAACGAAGTCGCTAAATCCCGAAAAAAAGTTCGTTATGCGGAAAAATTCGTTAAATAGAGATTTATTTTTCCCCATAATTTTTTTAAATTTATAAACACTATACATTATTAAAAAAAGTAATTATTCGCACCTTTTTTTGCAAATTAATATCTATTTATTTTGCATATTCCACTCATCAAAAAGAATTCTGATAGGAAAGCGAGGGGGGGGGGGACGTTATCCGGAAATATACTCTGTATTTTCAACTTTAAAAAAGTAATTAGATATTAGGATTAATGAATTTTAATAAAATTTCTATAATTTTAAGCTTACAAATAATTTTAAACATACATATTGTTTAATCAGTAATTTTAAGCGTATATTAGAACACAAGTCCTTAAATTTAATTACTGGTAAAGTCTATTAATTTTGTTTCAGTTGTTTGTTTGAGAGAAAAAAAGTTTTCTTTCATAATACGCATCGCATCTTTGCGATGCATCAAAATCCCCTTCAGACGTATTTTTTAAAGCTGTAAATAACGTCGAATTGTTTCAAATAATTTCATCATAAGAAAAATCCAGATATATTTTAAAAACCGGGAGAAAAATCGAATCCCAAGAGAAAAAATTTGCTAAATTGAAAATGCACTTCACTATTTGGAGGTTATTTTGCAAAAAAAATCGTAAAATGTTCATGGTTCCAGGTAAAAAGTTCGCAAAATACAGGTTCGTAAAATGGAGGTCCGACTGTATATTCCACACACACTCATTTCTAATCTATTTATTTATTTTCTCCTCACTAAAACGGGATTTCGTTCACATCATTTGTGATTTATTTAAATAACTTAAATGCTTTTTATTTATTTATTTTACATTTTCCCAAAAACACTCATAAAAATATATTTCGTTACTTGTTCCGAAACACTTGAGGTACCTTAATGTAAGGGGATAGTTTCAAAACCAAAACTGTCCCTCGGCATGAAGTCACAATGTGCGTCAATGCTAATGCATGTTTGTGTCGAATGCCAGATGTTAATTTGTGCCGGTTGAGACTAGTTTTCTGGTTTACGAAATTTGTTGTTACCACAGCATAAGAAAGAACACATCAATAAAAAAAACATAAATGCGTTTCATTCTGGGACTCTTTCGTAAGTTTTAACTTCAGAAATATTTACGCCATTTTTTTTCCCCTATCAATACCAGTAAGATCTCTTACTGCTTTCCACGTCTTACCAACAAACATTTTAATCCTAATGATTAAAATGTTTAAAGGACAATTTGTATTTCTAGCTTACGAAATATGAAAATATTTGATAAAAATAATTTTTTTTGTGTGTGTTATAAAAACCTGTGGTTTGGAGGAAAGATAAAAGAAATTTCTTCTATAATATTCAACAAAATTTTGCAATTTTTTTTTTTATGTTTTCAACGTACCATAAAATCCGACGTATAACGCGCCCTTTTAACACGCACAAAAAAATAAGATTGAAATTTAAGGGGACGCGTTATATGCCGGGTACAAAAATGAGAGCTTTAAAAATAAAAAAATAAAAGAGATGAGCATAAAAAAATAGGCTTCTACTTATATCGAAATACTGTTTATTTAAAAGAAATGACATTCTTTATAAACTTCAGGTATCCGACTTGGTTGCGACAACTTTTTTTTTTTAAAAAAAAAGGAGATATGGGGATTTTTTTGTTATTTTTAGATTTGCTTAGTGCATTTTAAGAAAAATGTGCTAAAATTAAGAAGAGAAAAAGAAATTATTATTACTAAAATGGGAAAAAATAGATAAACATTGACAAAAAATAGCATAAACGCGGCTCATTCTGCATTAAAGGTTTATGAACAAATTTTCAATTTTTTCAATCTAATATGTTGCTATATTATTCAATTTTGAAATGACCTTCAGGATAAGAGATATTTTCTTTTTTACAATAACTAGAACATTTGATCTCGGTTACTATATGAAAATGCTTAAAAAGACAGTGATTATATTCATATAAGGGACTGTAAATTTTGCAATAAAACAGTGATTGATAAATCTGAAGTTTAAAACAATTCTACTATTATACAAAACCCTTACAGAAGAGATTTCTCATAGTTAATTATGTTCAAAACTTTTTTAGCAATCGCCGACCCGGTTTGATTATTTTCAAAAAATCACATTTCGAGTTAAACGCGGTTTAAAGTATGACATCTTGCTTAAGGTAAAGGCATCTGCTTTTACTAAAATACTTGTAGTTTTTTTTCTAGTAAACGTAAAATGATAAACTTGGTATTTTTATAAAGCTAACAAAATGGCCCATCAAATAAAATCATAAAAAATTTTTTGTCGATTTTTGGCAAAATTCACAGTTTTAGGGTAGTCGGATACCTTAAAGGGTTGTAGTTTTAGAAGTATACTATTTCTTCAAAATCTTGGGATAATAATTTGAACAAATGATTGCAAAACGTAAGAGCATTGCACACTTACCTTTCAGGTTTCTTCGTAAAAAAGGGGTACTCGTTTTACTGCGGATATACCTTAAAATTGAAAAATACAGCTCGAAAGTAAGTACGCTGACGCGTACACCGGATTTTACGGTATGTCCCTTTTCATAATTTCAATAAGATATTAGCAAAATTTATACTGGAAATTGTTACTGCATTTTTCTGTTAGTATGCTTGGATTGAATCAGTATAGCTCTGAGGTTGCACGAGGACTGTTATAAAATGGTCTTATTATTTTGAACCACACTACAATGATGAAGAGGATGCTTGAGTAGGTCCCTCACACAAGACTAACTTTTGCTTCACACCATTTTAATCCATTCTTGATTTGAAGTAGCTAAGTACATTCGGAACCGTAATTTTGAAAAAAGTGTATAAATGGATAATTTCTTAGATATTTAGTGTCAGTTGAATTAAAAAATACATATAAAATTGTTTTAATATTGTTATAAAAAATAATTACTTAAATGCAATTTTTTGACAAAGAATGAAGAAAAACATGACATATTTTAACGACTTTTTTTCCCCCATAAAAGGAGAATAGATTGAAAGTCCCCCATTCCTTTTTCATTTTTTGCCAACAAATTGCAATTAAATAATTATTTCTTATAATAATATTCTTAAAACAATTTTGTATGTATATTCTAATTTAACTGACTCTAAATATCTAATAAATTATCTGTTTATACATTTTTTCAAAATCATGATTCCGAATGTAGTTAGTCACGTACAACAGCTCAGTTATGTGACCGTGATAGTCAAGTTGTCATGGTACCCCCCCCCCGGTGTAACCAAATGGTAGGTTCTAGTCCTGGTGCAACTGGAAACCCACCGTGCAGTGAGGCTGATGCAGGTAAAATCTTTCGTGACTGTAAGTCCTCACGTTAGTATGGTGAGGAATTTAGAACCAGCTCAGATGTCATCATCATTACATGACCACAGTTCAACATTACGAGGTTCATCGCCAATGGGGCTAGTGTGCCTTCAAAATGCGACGTCATTAAATACTGATTCCCCATAGCCTCCAATGCATCTTTATGAATACCTCAAAAACTATTAAAATTGAAATCGTATGATCGATTGAATATTGACAATTTCTATCTGATTTTCAAACATTTTTTATTCCATAATTATAAAAAAAAAATCTATTTTAGAAGTTAATTAATATTTATTGAGTAATTAATCTATTAACATCGTAAATTAATTTCCTCGTAATCGTTAGTTTTGATATCAGTTGTACCCAGTTGCCATAAGAACTGCGAAAAAACATGAAGAGTATCCTTTTTGAAAGGGGGGGGGTGTACAATGTCTAAACTAGCCAAATCCACCATCAAGCTATTAATATTTTTTCTGACGAGCTATATTGTGATTAATCTTTATAATTACAAGAAAGATTTAATAGAATGCAAATTGAAACAAAGACACATTTTTTGTCGCCATTAACATTTCACGTATTAAAAAACAGAACAAAGTCAGTGAAATATGTGAGCAAAAAGAAATTTCTAGAAATTGTTTTAGGAGTGTGTTGTTTAGTCTTCGTGGGATAAATCAAAAACATTCTGAAGAAGAAGACAGTTCGTCCATGCATAAACATCGTGGGAAGAGCTCTTCTGTAGAACAAAAGAACACCTCCAACCTTGACAAAAGGCATTAAAGTGGATTGAACTGACCATTTCTTTTTAATACCTAGAGTCAAAGAAACCGTGAAAAGGGAGTTTGTAAAAACACTATATCAACAACATTAAGAAAATCGAAGTGAAGGCTTAGATTAAAGCCATCAAATTAATTTCGTGTATATTCTCGTTGTTATTGGTGTAATATTGATATAAAAATATAATTTTTTGTGAAATTTACTTATGTTGTGAACCTCTATACAAAGCATTTTTTGTATTTAAACCATATAAATGTGAAACAAGAGTCATCAAAATTTTTAGCGCCCAGTTGTCTTAAAGGGCCTGCACTATATACCCCCCCCCCCACACACATAGAATTTCTTCGTAAAATTGAAAAGGAAAAAAAAAGGAAAACAAATTTTTTTAAGTCATTTATATCAGGAGAAAAATTAAATTATTGTAAGGTATTATAAAGTTATGAAAATCACTTATTTTCTTATGTATTTAAAATTATTAAATGCTTAAAACCAATTTCGACAAATGTTTATGCACCATCCAAAATATGTTACTATATGTTTTTGGAGTAACAATGCAAGATATATATTTACTCACTCAATGTTTCAAAAAATTATAATCCAATATCGCTATGATAATTTTTTTTTGAGTCTTTCATTCAACATTCAAGGAAAGCTTACAGAATTAATAAATATATGGTATAAACTTAGTTTCATATATAATTTCTCGAAGCAACTCACGCCAAAATAAAAATATAACTGAATTACTAAACTAATTAAATTTTGTACTTCATCTCATTATTTTGTATTTACTGGTATTATTAATTCTTGTAAATATATACATATAGGTATCATAGCCCTCAACCTAAACATTTGCAAATGTTGTGCTGTGGTTTTGAGACTTTGCCCTTTATTGTCATGCTTATTTCATCTTATGACACTAATAATAATATTATATGATTATAAATTATACACACATATATGAAGGGGGAAATATTTTTGGTTTTTATAAATCCCTAGACAAGTATATCTCAACATTAGAAGGTCACGAACTCGTGGCTGGCGTGTAATGAGTTCAAGCCTTCTATCGCTGAAAATCCGCCATATAGAGGGGGCTGATGTACGTTAAATCTGTCGAAGCTCAAACGTCCTCCCGTTAATGTGGTGTGGAAGTTAGGAGAAGGGGTGCCAGATCAGGTGTCGTCTTGTCACTTGACCGAAGTTCAAAATTACGAGGTCCGTCGAGTAGCTGAATAGTGCGCCGTTAGTATAATTCTTTCAACAATGATATAATTCTTTCCTTTTTTTATCCATAACAAATATTTTCCATCAAAATTTTTTAATGTGTTTACGTTGCAATTTTCTGATTGCGAAGTTGTGATGTTTAAAACAAAATTATACGAGTGTTATTAAAATTCATAAAAACGTTTTGAAATGGATATCATTTAGGTATTGATTATGCCGTAATGTCAAAGTAATGTTCATTTTTGTATCTTTTCAAATTTAAATTTTTGGCCAGCATTTGCAATTTGTATAAAATTAAGAATTTTTTTTTCTTAAAAAAAAGTTTTTTATTCCCTACAATTTTAATTAATGATTAACATATAATACCAGATGCAAGATATGCAAATGAACAATAACTAAAAGATTGGTAATCAAACATTCTATTTTTTTTCCTCCGCAGGACTTCGGACAAAAAAATCGCTCATTACGCCATTGTCAAGATGAACGACTTGTATTATTTCAATGATTTCCCCTTCCCTTACCTGGAGTCCATTGTCTTGTATTACAAGAAGTACAAATTCAAGGATACCAAACTAACAAATCAGGTGAGAAGCGTTTAATATGTATTATTCTGTATATCCTTTCAAAGAAGGCTTGCCACCTCAATAGGTTCACTTTCACCCATAGAGGGACTGTCCACTAATTTAACTTGAGAAAATGGGATTGATTGAAAGCTGATTCTATAAAAATTGAATTGTTTCAAATACGAGAAATAATTTACAGCTAAATAAAAATCTATCAAGCTTTCAAGTCACATGATAACTACAATCACGTGTTTCTAAACAATCAGTTCATAAACCCATTTGACGTCATAGCCCCATGATAAATGAAAATACGTGTTTCCAACTTAACCAGTTTAGACGCTTCGCTGTTGCCAACTTTCGTTTTTTAAATGAAACTTTCCTTTAAAAAGTTCATAATTGTCAACAGTAGAATCCTAATACTTTTAACATCTTTACTAAATTATCAAATTAGAAATTATATATGAATTTTGTAAGTTGAAAAACAAAGACTCTTAACAGCTTTGAAAAGAATGAAGAACATGTGATTGCATTTATCATGTGACCGTCATGAAAAAAGTTCATCTATTACGCTTAAATATTATTCAAAATTTAAACAATTCTTTCAATTGCATTGTTAAATAACTGAGAGAGACTCACAGTTTTCTATTTTTATGAGTGTATATGAATGAGCATTATTGCTAAATTTCAGCTTTTATTCTGAGTTTTACATAATGTTATAAGTTCATGCTTTTATTTTATTTTTATATTAATACTTTTTTTTTACATTTATATGTCTAATGTTAAACCAGGGGATGGTGGAAAAATTCTATTTTTGCCCACTATTTCTTTACTTATTTAATGCTATTATGCCGTTGTGCTTTCCTTAAATCTGTTCTATGACTAAAAAAATTCATTTTTTAAAGGAGAATATTTAAATCTGTAATTTTATCGTTGACACAAATAACAATCCAAAAAATTTTTACATGTCGAACTTCGGACCAAAGTAAAAAGAAGAAACGCAATGAAGATACAGTCCCTTTTTTAAATAATACACTGGAGCATTGCACTTCAATGTCGGACAGCAAAAAAAACATGGAATTATGGGTGATTATTCGCAGTATGTAAAAAAGAAGCGGATTAAGGACTGCAAAAGGAAGATAAATATTATTTTTTTTCAAAGAAAGTAATATCTTTTTTTAAAAGAAACCGTTCTGAGAAGAGATTTTATATGACATCGAGGATTTGAAACTATGAGGAAAAGTTGCAAAAAATACACGTTTTGAAAGAAAAAGAAAACAGCTGCAAATGTTAAAAAAAGCAAACTAATTACATCGAATTGGGCTTCTTTTATATTCTTCGTTAAGAAAGGTTATTTCAGTGAATGATTAAATAAACACTAAATTAAAAGTAGTTCATTCGTGCATTTTATGAATACTACGAAGTCGTATATTTAATAAGATTGCTTTTAGAACTTTTTGATTATGATTTATTTATATAAAGGGAGGGGTGGTGGGTGGTGACAGAATTTGTTAGGACTTGAAATCAACATATATAACTGTTTTCCAATTTTACTATACTGTTAGTTTTCGGGAATGGAACAATTAAAAAAATAAAAGCAATACATAGTAATTCATAATTCTATATATTAAGATAAAGTGAAAAATATATCATTAAAGCAACATGAAGAAGATTGTATTTTTTTTAATATCAAAAACATTCTATTTATGCATGAATTTAGACGCAACATTAAACATATTTTATCGGCTTTGTTTCCACTACAGTATTTGTAGTATGAAAATATGAAACAAAAACAAAAACTGAACAAACTTTTTAGTATTTTTCAGTTCTTTTTTCCACTATATAAAAAAATGCGTTCACGATGAAATTTGTGTAATCCGCGTTTAATTTATTTCTTGCTTTTAAACTGATACGTTGGGGGAAAAAATCAGTCTTGCTTGGGAATATTCATTTTTTTTTCACTTATCGCATATTTCATTTTCTACTGAATATTTCATTTAATATTGTAAATTTTTCTATGTTAATCATCTTGTTTTTTTCCTTAAAAAAAAAAGCACTGAATTCACGCATAATGTTTAATTTCTATGCCATTTCTTTGAAAAAAGAAACATAATCTAAAGAAAATTTAAGTTTCTTATGAAGGAATGAAAACTATTTCACAGTCACATATAACACGAAGATGTAAGAAATTTTATCAAGCAATACAATTAGTGTTTACATTGTAAGAATAATTACTAAGAGAAAAAAATTTACTACAAAGTTTTTAAGAAATTGTTCTCATTAAATGAAGCGTTAGTTTATTATTAGTTGATCTTCTTCGCCTATTTTCCATTTTCAATTCGAAAGTATAATGAGTGAATCCTGAGAAAATTCTACTTTTTTCTTCAAACTTAAATTAATGCATCGATTTTTGAATGCAATAAAGAGTATCCAAAAGAGCAAAAATTAATGAATGCTTCTCTGCTATTACATTTTCTCCCACATGTTAGAAATATTTCTAAATATATCTTAACCTATAAATGAATCTTTAAAATAGGCTCGAAAATGTTTTCATAAATAGAAATGAAAAATAAAATGTAATTCCAGAGAAACTGTCGTGAGATCATTTGCTTTTTCGAATGCCTTTCATTACATTCAAATTTACACACTATTCTAGGTTTTTAGAAAAGTGATCACATGTTTACGACTGTTCAAAATGACAGGTAGAAGAGAAACTTTAATAATGATTGAATGATTGGTCTCCAAAGTAACTTTGAAGTTTGTCAAGAAATTCTTTAAATAAAATTTACTCGTTGTTGTAATTAAATGTAAAAGAATGCAATAAAAATACTGTACTGTGGGAATTTTGCATTTATAAAAAAAATTCAAGTTGTTAAAGTTATCGAACAATTTTCATGTAAGAATTCAGATTCTGATGAGAGAGATTTTGGATGATTTTTTCACGCTATGCGTATGCCTTTAAATTATTTCAAAAGTTCATTCGATGGTAAGAAAAAAAATTATTTAGCTGTTGACTTTTTATTTAAAAATATGAATAACGTAATAAATAGTTCGATAACATTTTCAGAGAGTAATTCATTTTTTATCAAACTACTTTCTCAAAAAACAAAAAAACAAAAAACAGACACAAAACAAATTGATATTGAATTCTTTAAAAAAATTTATTAAAATAATTGAAAGAATTTTTCAAATGAAATAACTTTTTTTCTTACCAAATAACGTTTTAAGCTTGAATTAACTGTGCTAAATTTATGACGGTCGCGTGATAAACCGAATCACGTGTTGTCTATTGAATTCAACATTGACTTGTAGTTAGTTCTACTTGTCAAACTTATAAAATTTTAGATTCATAACTAGACAAAGATGTTCAAATATTAAGATTCTTCAAAAAGTTTTTCAAAACTAAAAAATAATAGCAATACTTTTAATTCAAGCACATTTTATTTTCCTATGTGCATGATTATTGTTTACAAATTTTTATTTTTAAAAAAAAATATTCTGCTAAATGCAACAGTTGGCAACAGCGAAACGCTTGAACTGATTGGCTGGAAATACGTGCTTGTAGTAATCATGTGACTATGACGTCACATAAATTTAGTCCATTGGTTGAATTATTTCAATTATTTAATAATAATGATGACAAATTATTTTATTACGCACTATTAGCTAAGCTTCAACATGATCTCGAATGATATCAACTCATTAAAATGGATAATAATGTTTTATAATAAATGTATTGCTCTCAATTAACAAAAAGGACGAAGTTGTTTCATAGCAGGTTTTTTTTTTGTCGAGATTAATATATTTTTTAAAAACTACCAATGCATAAATATGTTAATGAGAATGATTTCCATTCTTTTTCGGTCGTCGAAAACTGAAAGATTTTAAAGTGTTGATGTATTCCGATAATATCAAACAAAGAACATATCAATACCGCATAACATTCATATTAAGTACTGTCGTATTCTATTTGGATGAAACAATTTGGTGTTCTCTAATTTAATAGTAAAATTGACTCGTAAGATGCTTTCACTCGCTTGATATTAGATAGCCCTCATTCGAATCAAAAGAAATGTTATCATTCGAATATGAAAGAGATATCAATTGAAAATTAATTGAATTTAATCCTTTAAAGGGAAACAAATTTACAAACAGAGCAAATCAAAATGAAATCGTTTGATCAAACTTAAGAAAGCATTGTAGCGTAAATCTAAACGAATGGAATGCTACAGACGATAATAAATGTTGCCACCCAAGGCTTACAAACTTCCGTATGATTTGTTTAATTTAAGATAATGTTTGTATTCTGAAATACATGGTTTTACTTTGTTTTTTTTATTGAAGTATGGTGTCACCAACCTCTCTCTTATAATAGATTAAAATACGTGACTAAATTATTTGATTTTTGATAGGATTTGTTTTACTCTATGCGTTTTTTTAATCTTAGTTGCTTCTTTATAACATATATTAAGTGAACTTATTCGTAATTTATTTTTTCCTTAGCTATAAAATAGATTTAGAACACTGAGTTTATGTAAATATCAATGTAAGTTAAGATTATCTTTTAAAAAAATGTTTCTTTTATAGTTATACAAAATTTGAAGCGAAATGAATTGAATGAAAAATTTGAGCGATATTTAAAATTTCAATTTTTATTTGACGTCTTAGAACTTAGGCCATTCTTTCAAATTTAGAAGGGAAAGTTAATTTAAAATCTTTGATGCGTTTTTGTTGTAAATTGGGGGGGGGGGTATGTCACAAAAAATTAAAATAATCATTTATAGCATAATTATAATTTTAACTTACAATAAATCTCATTTTAACTCTATTTTAAAATGAGATGGATATTTAATTTTATTCTATTAGGTTGCGGTTAAAAAAATTTTAATAAAATTTTCAATTAAGTGTAGGATATTTTACTACTTAATTCGTTTTGAAATATAACTAAACTAAAAAAATAACTTATTTAAAATGTTGGTAATAGATGCAATATAAACTAGTATTTGTTTATTTTTTTAACAAAGGAAATTGTTATTATTAATTAGTTTTTTATTTAAATCACTATAACATTCTTTTCTTTTATCATTCCAGGCCTTTTTGGAACCTTATCTTCGAACTCAACAAACCAAAAGAAAGTCTTCTAGGTCTCTTATATCGTCTTCAATGGACGACATTAACAATGAGACCATTGAGCATGACAAAACCTGGACTTACGGCCATTACAAATCATTATCTACTAGACTATGACATTGGTGCAAATATTTTTTCCTTATTTATCATGTTCTGCACTGGAACGAATTTTCATCCCAGATATGTGGAAGCCATATTCCAAAAGGCCATTGGTTGCGATGGCTTCAAGTTCCTGTAAAGATGTGAATAGCTAGTTTTTTTCGGTATTAAACTTGTCGTAAATTAAATATCGTACACGAAATTATGATACTAGATGTTGTTAAGTGCCATTTGTAAAAATGTTGCGAGGTTAGGTAAACGTTCTACCTGGGAACTGATGTGATTATGAATATCTAGTAGTGTTCTGTGTCATATACATGCCATTCAAAACAAATGTGTTCTTCGTGCTTTTTATATCGTTTGTCAATATTAGCAGTGATTTATATTTATGTGGATTTATATTGGTTAGAGTAAAGTGTTAGCACTATGTTATCTGTAAATTTTGTTGGAAAAGTGTGAGCTGAGTTGCAACAAATGTTTGGTATAATAAGATTTTCAAATCTGTTCTTATTCGCTTAGAATTTGTTTTGTAAATAGAAAGCATGTTCAAGAAGTGCAAACCCAAATGAGTTTACAGAACAATTAATTGCATATTAGACTTCTTGAGAACAGCTGTTTTGTTTAAAATGAAATCATTTTGCTGAAAGATTATGAAGCCTAAAAGTTGCACTGTTACGTAACAATACTTTTAAGCTCATTTTTCTGGAAAAGACGAAATTGTTCTTTAACATCTGACACTAATCAGCTTATTGAACAACTAAAGTTTGACAGAAAAAATTCTCTAGGGATTCCACAATAATAGATGCAATTAAGATATAAATGTTTTCTAAACCATTCAGAGTTACCATACTTGAAAGCTATGTCATTTTATATAAGGATATATCCATTCCCAAAAATAATTCCTTTATAGATGGCGTTGCTGTTCTGCGAGAAATCTCTAAATATTTGTTTGCAGATATACTGTTCCTTCAAACATTATTCCTAATACTCTGAGATTATGAAATGATGGTTTGAGCATGTAGTTCAAAAACTCATCAACACACTGCATTGTAAAGTTCTCCAATTATTTTATAAGGCAATTATCACATGAACTGCAGTTAAATGACTTTGTATCGAGTAATGTGAGAATCAGTTAAAGAATGACTCTGACTACTTAAAAGTACAAGGAAAGAAAAACGATGGATTATTTAGGAAATACATTCGGATTACGGAAAATGGTAATAGAAGATTTGGTTGTATTTTCACATAATACATCTAGAGTAATTTGAGATTGTTGTTATTTTTCTGATCTAAAAGTGCCTTACATTTATATAAATAAATATTGTTATTTTTAAACATTTTGTTGTTTGAAATTACTTAACATAACACACGCACATTATATTTCTTATCGCAATAGTAATATTAAAAGCAAACTATTTGCCATTCCGATGTTCTTAAAAAATCTACAAATTAAGGATGCAAGGTTTCCTATAACAGCTTATTGTACTGACTGAATTTTGAATCATACCGAAATATTCGCGTATTAAAACCAAACTTTTAAAGTAATTAATGTAATTTTCACGGTAAGTTTAAAAATAAAAGATTTCAAAATCAGCTGTCTGTAGAAATGGTGATTATTTTTATACTGGAATAAATGTAAAATAGATCCAAAATTTTTTAAATATTTATTTCCACGACGAAATAAGGAGAAATTCCAATAACTTACGGAGTTTGAAAGGGGGAGGATTATCAGCCTTCGAGAAAAAGGATTCTCCTGTCACGCAATAGGAGCTCGTGTGCAACGAACAGTTCTACAGTGAATGCGAGTTTGGAAACAGTGAACCGACGAACACCGGACAACTCGAAAAGCTGGAAGGGGACGACGGAAGGGGACTTCAACGCGCGAAGATCGACACCTGCTCCGCATGGTGGTGAATGATCATACAGCTTCTTCCAGGCAGTTGGCAGCACCTTGGTCTACTGCTACAGGTGTACTAATGACGGTTTCGTCAATTCGTCGACGTCTGGTGCACCGTGGATTGCGTGCAAGGGTGCTTTTGTATAGGATCCCCCTCACGGCAAACCATCGACAGCTGCGTTTGCAATGGGCTTATGAGCCCAGAGTTTGGCAAGCGGATTGGCACCAAGTTGTCTTTTCAGACGAATCATGCTTCAATTTGTGGGACCACGATGGCCACATTCGTGTTAGACGCTATGCCGGTGAACGCTGCCTTCCAGAGTGCGTTATCGAACGACATACGGTGGTATTCTCAATCGCGAGTTATCCCCGAACCGGAGGTAACTCGCAGATTGGCGAAACATCATTATTCTCAATTGCGGATCGCGCCAAATCCGCGGATTATTCATCCAAAGGTTACTCACCGATTCTAAACGCCGATTTCGGAGGGTAACTCGCGGATTTCGCCACCAGAGATAGCGGGCTACCACTTTTTTTTACCAACTACGCTGCTCGGTTGGAGCTAAAACTGAAAAATTGTAAATATTTTGTATATGTAACATTTGTTTTCTGTTCTATATTGAAAAATATTGATAAATGTGTGTGCATATATAGTGTTTTGAGACAAATACAATCAGATTAATACCAATAGTATAATTATTTTTGTTAGATGGAATTGGAAAAGGTTCAGTAACATGTTCTGTTTTAGATAAATGTGACTAATGAGGCTTAAGATTCCGTTAACAAATTTATTCTTCACAAAAAAACTGGATTTTTCATTCTAAGATTTTATAGAAATCATGAATTAGGAATAATTATTAGACTTTCGAAATTATTTAAATTAATGATTATATACATAATCTACATTCTATTTTAACCTACCAAAGGGTTGCTGGAAAATTTTAAATCAAAAAGAAAAATAGATTAGGATATTTATACTTGTATACAATCAAAATATAAATTGAAATTTTAAAATAATACGAGTTTTGAATTCTCATTGTATAACATTTAACAACAAAACACATTTTCTGATAATATTACCAACTTTATTTGTACCATGTGCCCCACTTATTAATAATAAGAATCTTAGCCCTCAAACTATTGATAGCCACATTTTCAGGCAGCATCACACCAGAACATTTAAAGTGTAGAGCACAATAATTCAAAATGGCAAAGCTGAAAATAGACATTTGATTTTTGTTAGAAGTATCTATTCCTTGTTGATTTTAATTGGTTATTTATTCAATTTGTCAGCTGGGAAAGGTGCTCAGACCGTTATGTGGATCAATATTTACTTATTATCGATTCTTTTACTCGACATTTCAAAAGCGTGTTAAAAAAAAAACAGCTGATCGAATGTTTCGCGCCAAGATACACAAAATGTAAGCAATACGTCACGTGATTATCAGTGTCCAATCACAACGACTTTAACATCTTTCCCACGCATAACTCACGGATCAGGTAATCGTCAGTTGGAGAATAAGAAACGAGAATTACCAGAGAGTTACCCTCGAGCGGGGGTTACCCAATCCGTGGGTTACCTTTTCAATAACTCGCGATTGAGAATACCACCGATAGTGGCCTAACTCTCGGAGTTATGGTTTGGGGTGCAATTTCGTATCATGGACGATCCGAGGGTAATCTCAATAGCAAAAGGTACGTCCGTGAAGTGCTACAGCCCAAAATCGTTCCCTTCCTTCAAATCATCCCTGGAGCTATCTTTCAGCAGGATAATGCACGCCCACATGTTGCAAAGACTGTTTCAGACTTCTGTTCAGCCCAACACATGCAACTTCTTCCGTGGCCTGCTTATTCACCGAATATGTCGCCTATTGAGCACGGGTGGGATTTGGTTGGTCGGAGTCTCGCTCGTGATTCGCGTCCTGCAGCTTCAAAAGACGAATTATGAATCAATATGGCATTCTCTTCGGCTAGCAGACATTCAAAATCTGTTTGATTCCATGCCACGTCGTATAGCAGCAGCACTTATTGCAGCGCGTGGTGGCTACACCAAATAATGATTTCAAACACTTAATTTTTTGTTTTTTTTTTTTTGCTTTAAAAATTTCGTCATTTATTTGTACTAATACAAGTCGTTTGTGCATTAAATTTCATTTAACACTCTGATGATTCCTTCATCAGAAAAGTAAAAATGTTTCCTTGTGATTTTTTTTATATTCCCAATGAGGAATATACTAAAGTTTATCTTACGTGTTTTATTGCATGATTTCTATGTGCGTGCAACACATCGAGCCTATACGAGATTTCTAACTACGCTCTACGTTGCATTGTAGGAGCAACATTCTGATTGGCTGCTGTAATTCGAATTTTCAATTCAACAGTGTTAAGAATTGGAGTTTGGTAAACAATGTTTTTCACGTTTCCTCACAAGAAGTCCAACGGTGTTATGTCCAGAGGTATTGGGCCTCCCATTCCCCTCCATCTCCCATGAAACTTTTTATCTTAAGTCTTTCTCACTTTCAAATTCCTGTGTGGTGGTGCCTGATTTACGCTGTACATGTATTACATATATAAATTCGATAAACCATGATATACCTTGTGCTTGTTCTTGTAG
The DNA here is from genome assembly GCA_019973975.1 of Trichonephila clavata. Lineage (NCBI taxonomy): Eukaryota > Metazoa > Arthropoda > Arachnida > Araneae > Nephilidae > Trichonephila > Trichonephila clavata. The sequence continues at coordinate 123,506 of BMAO01001962.1, forward strand.
TGAAGCCATTTTGAAACGAGAATGTTGTAAAATGGGGATGTTGAGCCATCTAGTTTGCATTGCATTAAACACAAACTTTATTCTTATCTCTATGAAACGTAAGCAATCGAAAGGGAAAATCTTTGTTTTATTAGTATTAATTCATTTTTGAAAGTGTAATCATACTTTTCGAGCACCCTATAAAATGTCTATGTGAAAATATTCAGAATTACATTGGTAAGTTTGTGCAACAACTTTTGAAGAAAACCCAACTTTCCTTCAAGCGTTGTCATTTGCAGTTTTTGGAAAATTATATACAGTTGCAATCCCAACCGCATCCGATGTTGATGAATCTTTCCAACAATTCCAACTATGAGTGGGCCAGTAATAGATGAGAAATATCGTGTTTACTCGAATCTAAGCAGCACTATTTTTCTAGGTTAATGCTACAGAAAATCGGGTGCGGCTTAGATTCGAAGGCAAAACATTTGTTGGGTGGGGAAATTGAATTTCTTTCCATTTCAAAAGGAAACATGTAACCATCCATTCTGACCAGTATTCAATGTATCCTAAACATCGTTGTCTGCTCTTATTTAAGAAATTTTTTTGTGTACACTTTCTTTCAATCACCTAAGCATCGAAGATATCGGAAAAAATCAAGACAAGTCCAATATTACACAATTATGAAAAGGGAGGCAATTTTATATGTAGAAAAAAAAAACGGAAACATTGCAGAGGCCACAGAAAATCTCACACAGATGAAACAAATATACATCGATGCTTTAAACTAAATTATATAATTGTTGCTTGTAAAAGTTCAACAGGCTTTAATAATTCTTCTCTCCTACAATACATTCTTTTAAAAAATGTAGTCTAAGAAATGCACTAGACGGCACGGAAGAGTAAGAAAATGGAGACATCGGTATATCAATGCTGAAGTCAGCTGTGATAATGAAAGTGACGAATCATTTTCGAAACATGATACTGACGGTTACAATAATTATAAGTTTATGTATGTAGTTGAAAGAGTTTTTAATACTAGTAAAATAAATTAATTATTGACTTCTTATTATTTCTCATTAAATTTTTTTTCAATTTTCTAAAGTATCAAATGTTGATGAACCTCTCAAACAATTTTTTTTATTTTTTCTCAAAAACGTGTAGCTAATTGAGGGGTGAGACTTTGAATCGATGGAAACATTTTTTTCAAAAAAACCTGTTGAGAATTAGGGATGCGGTTTAGAATCGAGTAACTACGGTATTATTAATTAAAAAATTCCTGATCTATGTTGAGTTTGGGAGGAAAAATAACATTTTTCATTTTATATCTTTTTTTCTATAAATATGAAGGAGAAGAGCGACGTACAGAAATTAAACTTGTTAAGTAGAGATCTGTTAAGATCGACTCCTAAGGGGGAAGGGAGGTTTTGGGGGAGGGGGTGTTATAGATGAATTTTCCCATTTTAAACTATTAGACCAACAGAATTCAGATTTGGTAAGCACGTATTATTTGCTGAGTAGAAATCCGCTAAAAACGGGTTTTGTGGAAATTGATTCCATGATAGAGTAATGGGAGTGTTATAGACACAAAAAAAGATTTCCATTTTTTTTAAAACTGTTAGATCTAAAGTCTTGAAATTTGCCAAGCATGTTTTCTTTGTAATATAGAGATCCGCTAAGAGAGAGTTTCGCGAAAATCGACTATAATGGGTAGAGGTAGTGTATATCCAATATTCTGAAAAGGAAACTAGTTGATATTTTTAGGGCACTCAATTTCTAAGGAAGGAATTTTAGGGAGGTTCTACAAGCAAGACATTTATATCAATGGGCTACCTGCGTGATCTGTCCTCTTTAACTTGGGTTTTCTTCCGTCCAGCTAAACTGGCACTTTGAGCTATAACAACTCTACTTCGAAAATGAACGTCTCTACTGATGAGAATATAAGTACAGTATTTACTCGAATCTAAGCTTCCATCGATTGTAAGCCGCACCCCAAGTTCTCAAAATGGTTTTTGTGAAAAAATGTTGTCATCGATTGTAAGCCCCAATTCTCTACACGTTTTTGAGAAAAAAAATTGTGGAAGAGGTATCATCAATAACCGATACTTAAGAAGTTTTTTTAAAAAGTTTAATGATAACTAATAAGAAGTAAATAAATTTTTTATTTTGCCAGTATTATAAACTTTCAAATACATACAAGAACCTATGTTGCTGTTGTTGTGTATAACAAAGTGCAAAGGTGGTAATAACAAGACTTAAAGATATAGTCAAATATTGCCGAAGGCGTGAATCACGGCCTTGGCAACATCCATGGCCCGATCCGAGTATTTAATGTCCATGTTGCAGTCATTATGTATTTTAAAAAGGGCACTAACAATGGAAGGACAGAGAAAAAGGAGTTTAGAATCCAGTTGGGTGCCTGGGCAGTGTCTGCATTCCACATATGATATGGAACCATCGGGCAGAATCTTCATGCCCATAAAATGCATGCTTTGTCCTTAATCTAGCTTTTGTTGTCGTAATTTCTCGACTGTAATTTAATTCTGGCAGCGAGAATTTTTTTTCTTGGGTTTGAGCAGAGCTTTTGTTTTGCGACTGCGTTGGCATCAAAGACCGTAATAGATGAAGTTACAGACTCAAGTGTTCGGGCTTCATTGGCAAGGGAATCGGCCATCTAGTTCCCTTCGATGTCAACGTGGGCCGGGATCCTCTGGAGGGTACATGATTTGCCCAATGCACCAATGGAGAATAGATGAGAATTGATTTCTTCAGTGAGCGCCATTTTTTTCTTGGGGAAGAAGAACCTATAATTACTCAAAACGTTAGCATCATGCTTGGAAAATGATTTGTCATGCCCATTGTCACAGCTGACTGCTGGCATCAGCCATATTCCCACATGGTGTCGTTTTCAATGCCATTCAACGCATTTGTTACATAGCATATTTTTTAAAAGAATTATTAAAGGCTTGAACATTCGCAAGCTAAAATTATAACATTTTATTCACTCCATCGACGTATATTTCTTTCATCCGCGTCAAATTTTCAGTGAACGCTGTTCTGTTTCCGTTTTTGAAGTGAAACTTTTTTAGGAACGGGAGTGAATGGGAAATTTACCCAGTTTTGCGTAACAGTGACAAAGCGAACGGAAGTAGTGATACCCCCATCCCTCCGAAACGTCGCCATGGGGAGGAGATAGCGAGCGGGAGGAAAAGAGAGTGGGCAGGGGGTACACCACGTGACTTGCGTCCTATCCGTGAAAAAGTAGGACGATTGCTAAGGGGGAATTGTGCATCAAAAGTATATCTTGCTGCTATGAACGAAAGGCGCTTAGGTATTGGTGACATTAAGTGGGTACCCTTGCTACTCTCGAACTCGCGTGGCGTATTTTCGTAGTTTTTATATAATAAACGTGCCGTTTTCAACGAAATAAATGCACCCAAAATATTACCATTATATGGCTCTTCCCGTTACGGGAGTGTCTGGGGCATTGTGTATATGTCACTAACGTTCGCGACAGAATTGCTACGGATAGCGTCTTGTAAACAAACACAGTGACTTCTGTTAGTGATCCATTAAGTTTATATTATTAATTTTTATTTCCATTGAATCAAAATTAATTCTGGTCATAATGCCTAGAACAAGTGCAAAAAGAGGAAAAGAGTTTCGTGAAAGAAAAAAAAAAGCCAAAACTAGCAGCAAGTTCAGGCGAAAGTCTATATATCACCAAGTAGTTCTGTCGCAGCTTTTATCATCTTTATCCATAAAGTTTTAGTGCTGTACACATTAGTGACTGTTGCAATCATCGGAACCGATGATGTTTAAAAGTTGATTATCTTAACTGGAGATTTTAATGTTAATTTTGATTCAGAAGAAGCAAAGTCACTCATTGAATTCTTGAAACGAACACTGAATTTGACAATGAATACTGGTTCTAGAGAAGGAAAAACAATGTACGGTTTCACTTCTATCGCGTGGCTTTCCACGTTCTTTGTTTTTCTGCAATTTTTACTCAATTCAATACGCGGATAAGACAAGCTAAGTTCTAACTTAGCTAGTTCATAACAAGCTAACAGCATAGCTACTCATTAGCTAAGTTCAAATTTAGCTCTAACGTTTGAATTAATAAAAGCACATTATAATGAATAACTATTAGTAATCCTTACGTTTCCGATTTAATGCCTTCTTCATTCATGCTGCTTTCAGTTCTCCCCGAGAACTTCAATAATTAGAGAGTTCTGTACTTCAACCAACATGAGGAAGATGTACCCCGACTCCTTCTCTGGCAACGAGAGAAAAAGAAGAAAATTGCAGCTGTGAAATATCTATTTCTTAATATGAAATAATGATAAGAAAGTTTTAAAAAAATCATTAGTGTAGATACATTTTAACGTACCGTAAAATATTATTTTTAATATTGTTTCAATAACGCAATTATAACAAGCGTCGCTGCGTTTAAGGATATTTAAGAAACACGAATAAAATCCGTTAACACACACACAAACACGAGTTTTAAAATATATCTATATATACCTGTTTTGAAGTAGTTTAACCGAAGATACATTAGACATCGACATTGTCTGGCAACAGAAAATTAAAAAGAGTTCCCCCCCCCTTAGAAACACAATACTGCATTTATTTTCATTGTTTTATTCTGTTTTATTTGATAAAAATTGTGATTTTGCTTAATTTAAAGAACGTTACAAACACCAATAAGATTTTAAGGTATGGTTTTTAGAATTTTTAATAGGTACATTTTAAGAGGGCGATTGGCTGTTTTATAATCATTACTGTTCTAAGCATCATAAAGGCGACAAAGCAGTGGCGCAGCCAATGGGCTAGGTGGTGCCGTGCACCGGGGCCCTCAAGCTCAGAGAGGCTGCTAGGACCCTGATCACCAAGCAAGCCGAACTTGCTATAATTTCTCCCACCTTTCAGATGTAATGTAAAAGATTACAACACAACTGTAATTATAGTAGCTCAGTTGAAATTAATTTCGAACCTTGTGGGGAAATTCCCTAAATTCTTTCCTTTCTTTGTATAGTGTTGCAAACACTTCACTTTTTGAAAAGTTTATGTTATTTTGAATTTTTTCATTTTTCTGTAAACTGTTACACAGACTTGAAAATGAACTTCGTGAAAAATCTCTCTTACCATACTTTTAATTACATTTTAAAAAACCTGCACAGGGTGCGAAATTATATTATATTTTTTCAAAGTAGTTTCATTCTATTTTTAATGGCAATATGATTCATAATAAGTTAGTTTTCCTGTTTCAATATTTCCCTATCAACTCGTATCTGCAATAGACTGCCGTAATTTTGCTCCCCCCCCACCCTCCTCTCCTCTTTTGCAGAGGTTTTTTTTCAAAAATATTTAGAATAATTAATATTTTTTAATTATTATAATTATAATCATGCGTAATTTTTGGAGCATTTTCCAGTTTATGTCAGTGGACCATTCTGCAGCTCTAAACCAAGGGTACTCAACCTTTTTTTTCTGCCAAGCCGCATATATATGTAGGAAAAGGATGGAAGTTTGTTTTTATTTCTTTTCATTCTTATTTGAATTGTAAGAGATGGCGCCACTAATGGAAATCACGTGAATCTTCGCTTCGCGATACTGTGATGTCATATGTCTATGATGTGGCAGAAAAACTGGGAGTTGCACGAAAGATTGCACGAAGGTAGGTCGGATGGAATCTGTCTCTCCGTTTTTTGAGAGTGAAGGCGTGTTTTCCGAATTAGTATGGTGCTATCTCGGTAGTAAAATTGCTCTTAAGTTAATTATTTGAAACCTCTTGTACATAGTTAAATGTTTTGGTTGTGTTTTAATAAATTAGGTCATTTTAAGTCTCTGTGATAATTTAACATTAAAATTTGAGCCTTCCCTAGACGCCGTCCCACATATATGTTAATTATTTCATGTGAGACTCATACAAATGATGACTATTTCATGCGGGCAGCAAAATGAGGAGGGGGGAGGAGAAATGCTTTAAGACCAACATAACATAGAAACTTAAAATGTTGAAATTGATCAAAATAAAAAACTCCTAATTTGCTATTTTAATTATTATTTTTTACATTCTTCATTTTTGTAACTGGATTTTTTCTAAATTGAAGCATTTAAGAATCACTCTTTCACAATTTCTACATCAGTAAACGGTTTCATATGATAACAAATGATATAACAAATTTCATAGAGTGCCTTTGTTATCTATGTGGCATTACCACTAAAAAAACACTTTGTGTTGTTGTAAATATTGTTCAAGAAAATCTATTTATCATCTCTTGAAAGATCTTCGAGGAAAAGTGTCATTGAACGATTCCTGTTTATTGGTATTTTCTAAATATTTCGTGACAAATCAAACAATTACTGAACCATACTTGTTTTTCATTACAAAATAGTCAACTTCCCAATCGTCTTGAAACAATCTATTTTCTTCGAATATTTTACGCTTGCAAGATATGAAAAATAGTTAAAAATTAGTTCGACTCATAAAATGGTCGCTACTCCACTGCTGTCTATTATCACTAATCTGAAAAAAATATCAATTCGCACCCATACGACATCGACAGCAAAAAAGCAAAATTGATATATTTGATTCTTTAACAAAGAATTTCCCTCCAAATTTTCATAAATGAATGAATTTCTCAGAGCAATGGGCCATGACTGGGCCACTTAAAAAGGCCCGGTGGGCCGCAGGTTGAGTATCACTGCTCTAAAACCTCTGGAGAGAGTTCGATCCTCCCGAATAAATTAATACCTAGGGATTCTCCAATACGTTTTATAGTATAGCATGTCGTTTATCCTCCCTTTTAATTAGGGATTGCTTGTTAAACATGGGCTTCACGAACCCGGGGTACCCTAGTGATCCTTCTCTATTTTCGACCCTCTTTCTTGTCATTCAATTCATTCTTTCTTTCTCTTCCCGTCTAGACCACAGATATTAAAACAAATGTTTGGCGCAGTATAGCCGAAATCGGCTCTTGAGCCAATAAACCCCAAAATCACTCACTCACTCACTTAATTAGGGATTGCAATACCGGTATTTTGAGTCATTTGTACAGTTTCGAAATACCGGTATTCATAAGTTTAAATACCGGTTTTTCGGTATTTACAAGAAATTTTTAATATCTTCACCTACTGAAATGGACGACAAACTATTTTATTTATAATATATTTTAATAATGGAGAGAGATAACTAACACTATAATATAAACACAAAGACGTATACTATTTTGCTAGGTTGGCGATCCCTGAACATATAAGAAAAAAATTTTAAACATCTTTTTTCACTAAGGCAACTAATGAGTTGCCTTAGAACTGTAGAACCAGCTAGGAGAAATAAAAATAAGAACAACGGAATGAGCTGAATAAAGATGTTTAACATCTTAGTACCATAAACCTTGCCACTTGTGCTAACTGCCATAAACTTGTGAATACCGATATTTCTAAATTGTACAAATGGGGCTAAAAATACTAGTAATCCATATCCCGGTATTGCAATCCCTAGTTTCAGGCTTAATGAAGTACAATTGATGCATTGTTTTTAAGAGCACTTTTCAAACATTTAGCTTTGAAAAAAAAAACATTAACAACATTTCAAAAATTTGTAATAGTACCATAGACTGAATAGAGATATTTTCTCTTTTTTGTGATTTAAATAAATAAGATGTTCCTTTATTTATTTTTTTGTGATTCTTTGTATACTGTTATAATTTATAAGTTACAAATTATTTCTTTTGATAATTACACTTTCTAATAAAACTGGCCAGTAAAACAAAGAAAAACCTGGGTTTTCTTTCTTTTTCTAAAATTTCTAATACCGATATCAAGTTCTAAGAAATACCGAATACCGGTATTGAACTTTTGGTCGGATATTGCAACACCTACTCTTAACGTCAGTAAATACTCGAGCACTTACATCTTATGTGCAATTGGGAGAAGACAACCTTGAGCAAGAACAGTTGTGTACAATATTCTTTGTTAAATTTGAAATGAACATGCTCCAAATTTCTGCGGTAGCTGGGTGGTCATGAACACGAACTTGTAGTCGTCATCTTTAATTTCTCGTCGCAAGGGTTCGACTCCTGTGTGAAAAACCACTAAAATCTTCGTTCAGTAGAAATGATGCAAATTAAATTTTTCGAGGCTGCAAGTGCTCACGTTAGTGTGATGTGGAAGTTTAAAGAGTTGGGTGTTGTCTCAGATATGCGTTTTTAGTCCCTCGATTCTGGCACCGATTACTAGTTGTCAGTGAAATCTCATTCTGTGCATTCCTCGTTTTCATAACGAATATTTCCCGAATTTAATACTGGCTATCTTTTATTTTATTCTGTAAAATAATGATAACTTTGAAAGGGAATACGATTCTTAAAAAAAAAACTTTTTATCTCATACTCGAATGAGTAAGTGAGGGATACTCATATTGTACAAATAACAAAGATTGAGACGTCAGAGAAAGTGATACTACTTAAATAAGTTTAGTTCTAACTTTTGTCCATAGATGGCAGCAGATTGTGATATTATTTTGTTTATGGGTATGTATGTGGAGAATCTTAAAATTTATTACATTTCAGATGAAATTCCGTAAAAAAAAAAAGGAGACCAGAGACGTTTTAAGGCATAGGCCAACTGGACCCGGGCCCAGGGACTCATCTTCGGTGGGGACCTCGTTTCGTTCTCTTTTAAGAAGATCATGATCTGGATAATTTTAATGGTCACATTTTGTTCCGGCACATATTCTCCAACGGAGTACGTGCTCGTTAAATCAGTGGGTCTGAAAGTCTTGTGGGCGGTCGCAGCAGAAACCGCGAGTGCAGGGGGCTGGAGAATATCCCCCCCCTTCAGTTCCGTGCCAAAATTCTGGAGGTGGAGATAGGCGGTGTCGCCATCTATCGTTAAGAAGTCCAACCTGTCTCACAGGCAATGGCAACTTTCATTCCTTCCCTGCGGGGAGGACACGACAACAACAACAACAACAACATATTCTCCAAAAAACAGGGAATTTAAAATTAGCATATAAACTGGCAAAAGTGGTAAGACTGTATCATTTTGTGATGACGTTGTCCAGGTCTAGGCCTAATACCATAAAAAATCATTCAACTCATTTAGTCGAAATGTGGCCATCGGTCAAGCTGTTTTGCGCCTAGGTTTTTGTGATTGTGAGTCGTACACATTTGTTTGTTTTAGAATACCATTTGAACGAGTATTTGACAATGTATGCAAAATACTGTCTACTTTGAAAGGTCTCAGATATGGCCTACTTTTACATAGGGGCCCAGGGCCTCAAAAAATCTTAAGATTTCTGTGGGCCTCAAAGAGTTTTAAGACGTTCTTGACGGATATATATCATGAATTTTTCACATAAATGACCACTACTATGAACATTTTAGTAGATTCTCATGGATAAGTAAATTTTTGGTTTTTCAATCACAGCAATTTCATTTTAACTCGACAGTTAGTTTTTTAAAACAAACAACAAAGTCTGTAAAACAGAAAATTACGCAGTCCATTGTCCTTGGGTTGCTTTGGAGTGCACATTGCAAAAGATCAAAACTGAAACATATAAATCTTTAAATTAAAAGCAGAACTTTTGTAATTCAAAAATTTTAAAAATATATATATTATTATTATTTGATTTATCTAATTTGAATTTTGGATTGATCTAATATGATGTAATTCTCTTTTGAAATATTCGGAGCTATTTCGATGCATACATGGAAATGTTTAATATTTCTTATTTTAATGATCTCAATGTTAAATGATTAATTGTAAAACATCCTGGAAATTTAGATCGATTTACTTATTTATTTTATATTTATAGTTATTTCTGAAACACACAACTTTGCACATATATATTCAAAAAAAAATTATATGTTTTTTTTAACCACCAAAGTTTGTGTGCGTTTGGTTATAGGGGATGTAGAACAATACTGGCTATCATCCCTCTTAAACTTCAGAATTAATGCATATCAAAATGTTTTATTTTTGTAAAAAATGTTCTAAATGTTGATTTATTAGCAACTCAAAATATTTCTGTAAGTTGTGGTACATATCAAGAATATGCTAGAAATTATTGCAATGGTATGTGAATCAGCCACAACTTAGCAGAATGTGATCCGGATCCCTTAGACCTTCCTTAATACGTATGAGCTGTAAATCGCATTCTCCTGTAAATTAAAAATTTGTAAAATTCCTCGAGGAATAATCAGTTTGCTGAAAGAGATCGTAATTTGAAAAAGTTGGAGTGCCTGTTTCCCGCAGGAAATCTTAAACTCCTATCTGAATGACTGTAATAGCCAGAGGCGGATTAAGGTAGTTGGAGGCCCTTGACGGTAAAAGGTTTTAGGCCCATGGGCTTAAGAGTCGAAAAAATAAAATAGTGAAAAGGGAGTCGCTTACTTTAAATTCTCAAAATAAAATGTATTGCTATAATAAAACTCATCAGCTAAAGAAAAGTCTTAACTGTATATAAAAAAAATTAAAAACCTATCTTACAGTTTTGCTATACAGTTTGATTTCTCTTTGGCAAATTCATCAATTATTTTTACCATATCTATTTTTTCCAAAACATTTTATTCTTTACATAATATGGCTATGTTGTTCAATTTGTCTTTTCTCCTATAGTACTTCTTAAATTATTTTTAACACGTTTTAAAACTAAAAAAGATCATTCACCGGATGCATTCGATACCGGTATTCTTAAAAATATATTTTCAACAGTTTTTCTACATTAGGATTTCTCTTGCACCTCGATAAATTGTATCTTTGTTTTCTTTTCATTTTTTGTTCCAAGGTGGCGTGGCTGGTTTGTCGCTGGCCTTTGAACTCATCAAGCTTGGGGCCCCTACCAGCGCTGGGGGTTCCTGGCGGCCGCCAGGTCCGACACCCAGAGGCGGATTAAGGTAGTTGGAGGCCCCTGGCGGTAAAAGGTTTGAGGCCCATGGGCTCAAGAGTTGAAAAACTAAAATAGTGAAAAGAGCCGCTTACTTTAAATTCTCAAAATAAAATGTATTGCTAATAATAAAACTCAACGGTTAAAGAAAAATATTAACTGTATATAAAAACAAGATATCATTGGCATGGCCAAGTAATTTTAGCACGTTTTTCACATGTATTTTACAATAAGGAAACTAATGAACTTTTTACTAACAGAAAGTAGTACTGTACTTTAAAAAAAAAAATATTAAATTTAATCATGATTCGGCTCATCTAGGGCACAAATGCGACCCAATGCCGAAAATCCGAGGTCAATTGGTTGCTTATTGGCTGAGAAAAAGGTATGACAAAATATGGAACGAAGACGAAGACGATAGTTGCGTCCTAATAGCGCTTTTGTTCCACTACGTGAAAAACGCGCTAAAAATAAAACCTTACTAAAGAGCTTACAGTTTTGCTATACAAATTGATTTCTCTTTGGCAAATTCATCAATTATTTTTGCCATATTTATTTTATCCAAAACATTTTGTTCTGTATATAATATGGTCATGTTGTTCAATTTGTCTTTTCTCCCATAGTATTTATTAAATTATTTTAATAAGTTTTAAAACTGAAAAAGATCTTTCGCCTGATGCATTCGAGATAACGGTGTAGTCAAAAATATTTTCAAAAGTATTTCTACATTAGGATTTCTCTTGCAACTCGATAAATTTCTAGGGGTTTTCATTATATCTTTTTTTTTCTTCTTTTTTTTTCTTGAACCACAATTTATATAGTCAAAATTAAATGATTCAATATCGTCTTTGTAGATTTCCTTTAATTTTTGTGTAGCTTTCTTTTTAATACACTGGGCTTTCACCAACAGTTATGGTCAGGAGTGTGCAATTTTCTTTGATTGATGGAGCACTCTCGAGGTTAATTCACACACCCTGACTGCAAACTAGTACGCCAGTCTGGCTATACAAACTGTTGCACTGCTATTTATAAACATCATTCAAGGGGTGTTTACCAACAGGATATCGTGCTCCCTCATCCCTGTTCTAATCCAACAGGCTCTATAGAAAAACGACGTGTTGAGTTGGCCTTCTAGATCACCAGATCTTTTTCCAATCGGCAGGAATGGGACATCATTGAACGCAATGTCAGCTTCACCCACAACCAGAATTAAACAACCTTATAATGACCGACCAAGAACAACAAGCATGCAATTCCATCCCACATACTGATATCCTGTACCAGTACGACACGAGGCATGCACGTTTTCATGCTTGCATTTAAAATTGTGGCGGTTATACCAGTTTTTAATGAACATTATTTCACATTTGAAATGGCTCTACTCTCGCTTGCATGAACATGTGAACTTGAAACTTTAATCAATCTAATATGCTACCTATACATCTGTATAGGTAGCCTATTACCGATTTGTATTGCCGAAGTTTTATTAGTCGACAATATTTTTTACTTGGTTTTCGGATTTTTTTTCGATCATTGTAAAATGTACCCGAGAGTAGTCAAGCATGCCTGTAAACTGAAAACGAACTTGTTTGATTAAATAGCATTCATTTGCTTGAAATAAAATTTGGGCAAAAAAAATGCATGTGAAAAGTTTGTACAAATTGCAACAATACGAAGAAAAAGATGGCTAGAGCTGCTACACGACTCAAAAACGAGGAAATATCGGGGTTGCAATATCGGTTCAAGATTTTTTTTTTTTTGGCACGTTGAACTTATAAGTGGAATCCATCAAGCTTGGGGCCAATGGCGGCCGCCAGGTCCGCCCACCCGCTTAATCCGCCTCTGTTTACAGGTAGACAAGAGGTTCAGAGTCGAGAAGGAACTGACGCTATCACAAGTGTAAGAATTTTTTTTTAATTTGAAAACTCTTTGAACAATCTTAATTTTTTAACATATTTTCACCTATTTTTCAAATTTTAAAATTGTTTCTAAATTTTTGACGTAGAACAAGTGCAAGTCTAAAATCAGTTTTGAATTCAATGAGAACTATCACCTATATAAACACTTTTACACTTTTTGAAAAAAAGAATTACCGGAAATTATTGGTTTTTTTTCGGAAACAGAACACTTTTAGTTTCAACACTCAAAAACTAACTGATAAGCTATATGTTCAACTGTGGCTTCAATTTAAATTTGGAATAAAATTATAACATTAATATAGTGTGTGTGGTTACAAGAGACTGATATCGTAAGTCTGAATTATTACCAAACTTCTAGGGATGCCACCGCAGCGGTAATACCTCACTCTTCTAACTTCCACACCAGACTAAAGATTCAGTTTTTTTCGATGAGCAAGAGCCCGGTTATTCTGCGAGTCTTAAGAATTGGAATCTTGATCCCCTAATTTTGAATTCAAGAGTTATTCAATGAACGATGTGAATAGAAATCCACAACAAAAAAAATACCTTCTTTACTCTGTATACTTTTATGTGGTGGATCATCTTTCAAATTCAGGGAATGGTCTCTTCGCAATTAACATATAGGTCCTTTCACACTAAGGCGTAATTTATTCTAAAGCTTTTGGGTAGTTACAATGGATTTCTTCTGACAGGAAACAAAAAAACCCATATGTACATATTTACACAATAACAGGATTTTAAAAGTCAAACAAATATTGAACCCAGTAAATCAAATCCGTTATCTTAAGGTAACTGGGACGTGAAGGTGCATCAAATTATGCCTTTTTTTGTTTTGTTTTACTTTTAAAAAATAGAGGGCACTTTTTCGCATCTATAGAGGCATTATTTATGAGAAATCGATAAATAGAACGCTAGAAAATTGAATTTTAAAATTGTTAACAGATGTGTGTAAATGTGATTCAGGTACACTTTCTTCAAAATCCGTAGAGTATTTAATATGTATTGTAAAAAACTAATTTTTCTATTCGAAGAACGTAATTTTTTCTACATTAAATGTTCCAATTTATTGAAAATTGTAAATAATTTGTGCGAAAATTACGGAAAATTTAAATGATTAGTTAAAAAATATTAAAATAAAATTTTGTTTATTGAAAAGTTAGATATATCTAGTTTTGGATTTATAAATACTCAGTGGAGTTCCTAAACTATAAATCAAATGGATCACGAGGATTATTGTAAGTTAAATACACAACTTGTAAAATAGACATTTCGTTTTTCCTAACTGCTTATTGTTAACACTTGAATGCTCATAAGTAACTCTCTATATGTTTATTACTTTTGATTTCTCTTTAAAATAAATAAATATTAATATGTATTAATACAAAATCATTATTTTGTTATAATTTTTAAAAACAGAGCTCCATTTTTAAATTAGACATCCAATTAAATTCTTAAATTCATCAAAGACGTTTTTTGTGTGTATTTTTATAATAATAAAAATATGTGTAAGGAATTTTGTAATATCCTGTAATGATGATGTTCAAAGTAAAGTAAAAGTACTAAAATTTATAGACATAAAACTTTGGTATTTTAAATGGAAGAAAATGTGAATCGTCAATAACACGTGTTGATGAAGTAGGGAAAGAGTAATTAAAAAGAATTCTAAAGAATCTAGAATTTTAAACCTACAATTTAAAAACTGAGAAATGACGCCAAATAATCCAATTAATAATGGTATGGCTTTATATTGTATTAAAACATATTATTTTAAAATCATAGATGAAAATATCTTTATTTGCAATTTTCTCAAAATGCATATTTGGTGGTTCCGGTACACTTTCTTAAAAATCTGCTATACCTATAGTGCTGATATATTTTGTGTAAAAATCCGCAAATTTTCAACGAAGTTAATTATTTTTTTTAAAAAATAAACATTCACAAATTTTAGATATAACACAATTTCTGCATAAAATTTAGAGGAAATTTAAATCACTCAATTTAAAATTGTTTTAAATTTTTATAAAAATTTATATATATACATATATATAATATTAAAATTTCATTTCTTTCATTTTATGGACTGTTATGTTTACAGAAACTCCGTGAAATTTTATTGCTATATATGCAGTAGATTTTTATGCAAAGTGTAAAGGTAAGAACATGCTTGAAAAAAAAATAGTTATTGATTAATTATTGCTCTTACAAATTTATTTGTAATTTAAAATGAAATTTTTTTTTACATTAAAAGTACATATATCAACAGAAAATTAAACGTAAAAATCGTACATCCGTAGCTTTTAATTTAAGTAAGTGAGAACCATTTAAAGTTGGTGCAAAAAAAGTTCATTTTTCCTTCTCGCAGACGTCCCAGTTTCCTTAATTTCGCGTAAAACAAATGCATAGTCAGTGTCAATTTGTTGAACTTCATTGAAGCTACCTTACGTCGTTCTTATTAAAGGGGAGAATATTCTCAGGTGTAGTGACGTTTTGTTGTCATATCAGCATTCCTTTCTGTATTTGCTGAAGGGATATATTTGGGTCACCAAATTTGGCGGACGACCAGATTTGTCGCCAAGGTACTCCTATTCCCCTATAATTGCTTAAAAAGTATTTTTTCTTGACCTAAAATGATCCTCTCAGACACGATACTCTTTCGGCAGAAAAAAAGTGAATCCATGAAACTAACAATTCTATAACTTACTCTAATAGTTTTATTTCGATCTATTTATTGTAAGCAAATATCTCCGGAAGATCACTCCATCCACTCGCCTCGGCGGCTGCCACCATTCCATCCTTTTGCTCGCTCAGGTTTCACTCTGACTTAGATTACTACGAACAATACATACGTGTATCTACAGTAGTTAATTTGTTGGATTAAAGCTCAAACGGTATTCACACCCAAACGTGCTATTTTGATTCGCATGACAGAATGACGTTTGCCTCTGTAAAACATGTTTTACCGCATACATTCTAATACAACAGAAAAGACAACGTTTCGCTGCAGTGATTCGCTACACCAGGGGTCGGCAAACTTTCAGCTGGCGTGCCTAACCAATCTACCGATATGATTCAGCGTGCCATACATTAAGGCATTTTTTAAACAATTCGATTTCCATGATAATGCAGGCAAAATTAAAAAATAGAGGTCAAAAATTTAGACTTACAGTTTTATTATATATTAATTTTGCTTCATTTAAATATATTTCTTAGCATAAAAATGAACAGCATAAAATATATTAGTATTTCTTCAACAAAAATAAAAAGTTATAAAATTGTACATTATGTATTTTTTTAAAATTTTTTATGAAAATGAGAGAGTCAACATAAAATATATGTACTTCCTTTAATTATAGTTAAATAAAAAGATAAATAAAAATTTCAATGTGAACCTAGTGTTGCGCTGCTGTACAACTTTTATACCTCAAAATCAGGGGTATAATGTATGACTTTCAATTTGACACAATTCGGAGCACTCAATAGTTAAACAATTTTTGTTGCAGACTCGAAATATTTTTCATATGAGGAAAGAATTTTAACTTAGATACGTAAAACCGAAAGCGGAAAGCAGGGTGCATGCAATTTTCTCTCTTTAAATAATTAAATCACTTTAGCAATGACATTCAGTAACTTGCAAATCAGATGCCGGTTTACCTTTAGAGTTATTTTTCAGATTTTTTCTTAATTCTGTAAATGTTCATAACTTTGAGGATGTTTGTCAAATATCAACTTCTATTCACTCAAAATTAACGAATTTGTACAAAAGTGTTGAGTACCACTGAGAATTGTGCCACGTGCTAAATGTGGCAGGCGTGCCATAGGTTGCCGACTCCGGTGCTACTCTAATACTCTTTTTGGGTCGAAAATGTTTCCGTAAAATCGCACATTTGGGGAATATTTCTGGTTGATTTCTTTTCATGTGCTTAGAAATGTGTATTTGAATGAAAGTAATTTAAATGGAGGTGAAAATGTTTGCTTACAAAAGCAGAACATGAATTGAAAATTTCAATTCCATTTGAGACTTGGTAGATTAGTAATACGCGCATGGTAGTAAAGCACAGCGGTTAACCCCTGAAGAAAAAAAATTTCAACTAGCTAATTACAATAGAACGTCCTTTATCCGAATCAATTGGGACGGGACACCGTTAGGATACGCGATTGTTCGGATAACCGAAAACCGAATGCGATCCATGCAGTATATGATACTGGACACTATACAAATATTGAAAATCCTCACATGCGGGAAACGTGCTGGAAGAAAAAGCCAAATAGGTTCAAAATGTCGCAATTTTACCTTGATTGTGGAAAATATCACTTATTTTTCGCTGTACCATTGTACACCGTTTTTTCACTGCAAGGTCTCTGATTATCTCCGTTTGAATGCTGAAGAATGTTCTTTAAGAGTGTAGAATGAAATGCGTGGTTATTTTTGTTTTTAAAGCAATAAGTAAATTTCAGCGTCATTACTACACTCTTCATTATCACTTCTGATACCTTAGTCACTTTCAGAAGAACTTGACATGGGGCTTTTAGTATAGATCAGCAGTAGACTTGTTTTAAAAAAATGAAAACTATTTCTAATTCTTATAAATTAATGAACATATTTTTTTTACTAAGAATAAATATATAAATAAAACACAGAGGTAAGCAGTAATATTTCTGGAACCGTGAATGGGGGTGCGGGAGAAAAAAATGAGCTAATTATTTTGATATAATTCTTTTGTACATAATAATTTTTTTTAAAAAAAATTGTATCTTGTCCTTGTAGATCAAATGATGATTTAAAAATAATTAAAGTCAAAAACGTTGCCTATATTTTTACACTTACTCACTTTTCCTACTGTACCACAAGAAATGGCACTACTGCCTACTAACGTGTTTTATTTTATTTCTTATTATTAAAACCATCAATTTTTGAATTAAATTAATAAAAACTGCGATTGAGATATGAATACAGCTGCTCTACCACCCATCCAGTACAGTGGTTAGTGACACTGAATACTGTTCCATTGGGTCTGGCTTCTAATCCCGGAGAAGGTATGGACGTTTGTAAATGCATAATGTCTTTGTGGCATGGGGGGGGGACTCTAAATAGCCGTCGATTCGCAAGTCCTGTCGTGAAGTTGGTGGAAGGGAATGAAAGGTGGATGGCCCCTGACCATCCTCCAAGATGTTTTCCTTTGAAACTGGGGTGGGAAAGAGCCAAATCGTAATGTCACCTGTATGGGGCTAAAAGCTACGGCTTGCTACATGCCTTTGGCCACAATGAATTTCAGGGGCCTCGATCTGACACCGTCAGATAGATGGCATTAGAAACAACAACAAAAACTGCTCTCAATAATGTTGTGATGTGCCCGCTTTCCTTTCCCAAATTGCTAGGAAAAAATGGCTTAAATGGGTGGTCAAGAATTCTGACCTCTGTTCTCACAACCATTCGTGGCCGTGGTAGTCAAGTGTTCCAGGCATCGGATCGTGGATAGCGGGTCATGAGTTCGATCCCAGTACCACTGAAGACCCGCCGTGTAGGGGGCGATGCACTCTAAATCTGTCGAGAGCTCAAACGTCCTCCCGTGGTGTGGTGTGGTAGTTAGGAGAGGGGGTGCCAGCTCAGGTGTCATCCGTGTCACTTGACCATGGTTCAAAATTTCGTGGACCGTCCCCCAAAGCCCTCGCGTAGCTGAACAGTGGGACGTTAATATTCACTCACTCACTCACCCACGACCATTCCTTAGAATCCGGGAGTGGACATATTCCCCGGCCTGTGTGGAATTTCCGTTTCTCACGCATCCCGGTCGACAGCGTGCCTAGAGGAGGACAGTCCACATTATGCGTCGGAAGTTTCCCACGCTTTGAGGAGCCGACGGACAAGGGATAAAGGAGAGCCGAAAAGAAGAACCGGAGCAACCTAGGCTTTAAAAAGCACGGCGTGAGAATTTGCGGGAGAGAACCGTTCAGAGGCCTCCCTAGCGATATACAGTGAGAAACGCACTGAGTTTGCACCCACGATTAGAGTCGACCAGCGAAGTCGAAGGATTTTGGCCCCTACTGCCGATACAAAGGGAGAACCGTTCAGAGGCCTCTCTAGCGATATACAGCGAGAAACCCACTGCGTTGGCACCCATGATTAGAGTTGATCAGCGATGCCGAAGGACTGTGGCCCCTAGTACCGATAAAAAGGTGTCGACTTCACGTGATTCTCAAGATAAGGTGGATGTTTGAGATGAGATGAACTTTACTGTAAAAGAGACTAACTGTGATCCCAATCTCGGAACGATTGTAAAAATATTCAAGTTAATTTTCCCTGTAGTAAATTGTTTTGATAAGCTGATTCAAGTCTTTGCAATGTGAAAATTATACAAACCAACAGCAGCGAGATCGCACTTCCCCGCATTTTTGGCATACCACGAGCGAAGCACAACAGCACTTCGCCACTTTCAAATGGTTAACAACGACGGAACTTATACCTATAGAGCCGTAGAAGAACTCCTTCCAAAGAACAACTCTTAAACGAGTATCCTTCACTCCTAATTTCCTTTACGATCGCAGTAACCGAGTGGGCAGGGTTGCAAATGCGTGACCAGCAATGTATCTGTCAGATCGTGCGTTTGATTCATTGGATCACACTGAAAAAACGCTGTGTTAATGCCAGTTAAACCTTTAGAGTCTCAAATTCCTTATGATGGCTTGGTGTGGAAGTTACGAGAGTGAGGAACCAGCTCGGGTGTCATTCTCGTCTCTTGATCTGTTCAAATTACGGGGTTTGTTGTCAATAGCCTTCGTGTTTGAGATTAATAAACATGATTACCATATAAGGTTCTTTTGTGGAATTACATATCGAAATCGGGATCATGAGATTTGGAATGGCGATAAGGGAGCTTTCGTGGCATTTTGAAATAAAAGAATGGAACTCGTAGGATTTTTTGAAATTTTCATTTCTAGATAGTTTTACCGTGATACCAATAAGTTCATTTATCATTTCTCAAAATTGTAGACCTGAATTACTCTGTAGGTATTTTAAAGAAAATCTCTAGTCGGGATTACTTTTTAAAAATATTTTCGTAATTTTAATTCAAGTCACTTGTTAACCCTCAGAAACACGAATCGCACGGTTTTGAAGGTATTTTTACACTGGTGTCCGAAACTTAAGCAAAAATGTAAAATTTATGCAAATAAACCAAGAAATAGCAGAAATGGGGTTATTGCGATCAGTTCAATGAACAAACAATTCAGTAGAAAGGCGGTGCGTAGGAAATGTCAGGAACAAAACGTCATTGGCAACGTGAGTGTAAGCAAAACGCGAGCTGTCAGCAAACGCAGCTCAAGATTATAATTAAAAGTTTCATCCCTAATCCTTTCGACAAAATCATTTTCCAATGGAATGAATCCTTAATCACGTGAGGCATGAATAAAACTCGGAATATGAATCGCAAGCTTCTAACGCGTCTTGTGAAAGCAACTGAACGTGCATTTTCGAAAAACTGTTTATAACAAATGAAATGTATATACGTACATTGATACAAAATATTAGTGATCCCAACGCCATTAAGGTACCCTAAAATACTGAATTTTGCCAAAAATGGACGCATTTTTTTTATGATTTTATTTTATGTATTTTCTTATTAGCTTTTTAAAAATACCAAATTTATCATTTTCCGTTCACTACAACAAAAACTCTAAGTGTTTTAATAAAAGCAGATGCCATTACTTTAACCAAGATGTCGAAATGTGATTTTTTGAAAATAATTAAACGGGGTCAGCGGTTTCTAAAAAAGTTTTGAACATAATTAATTGAAATTTTTTGTTCTGTATAATAGTAGAAGTACTTTAACCTTCAGATTTATCAATCACTGTTTTATGCCGAAATTTACAGCCCCTTATGTGAATATAATTACTGTTTTTTAAGCAATTTCATATAATAACTGAGAGAGAAAGAGAAAGATCTCCAGTTTTTTTAAAAAAGAAAATATCTCTTATCCTGAAGGTCATTTCAAAAATGAATAATATAGCAATACATTAGATTGAAAAAATTGAAACTTTGTTCATAAACCTTTGGTACAGAATGGACTGCGTTTATGCTATTTTTTGTCAATTTTTACCTATTTTTTCCATTTTAGTAATAATAATTTCTTTTTCTTTCGTTAATTTTAGCACATTTTTCTTAAAATGCACTAAACAAATCTAAAAATGACAACAACAACAAAAAAATCCCCATATCTCCTTTTTTTTAAAAAAAAAGTTGTCGCAACCAGTCGGATACCTTAAGATTCTTATACCGCAAAAAGGGGGGGGGGGATCTCACAAAACAGATCACACAAAAATAAAACCGCATAAAAAAGGACTGCACAAAAACAGGTTTGACTACACTTTTTGGGGGGGGGAGAGCACACTCTCTTCCCTCAATGTGGGGAGGTCAGAAATAAGACTAGCCATATTTTAAAATAATAACAATTTATTGTCAATTCAACCACACAAGTACTATCCACCAAAGTTAAGAGATGCACCCAATTAATAAATATTAAGACAACGAACGAGGTACGCGAGATATGAGAAGACTTTAAATAACACTTTAGTACACTTACTTAATTCAATAGCTCAGACTTCTTAGCTATCTAATCTAGATCCAATCTCAAGTGACAGATCGCCACCTTAAGTAATACAATTCTCAATTACTAAATATCCGTGCCTCGCATTCAATTGGATTAATCACTGCTCCGCTAGCACACAGTCTATCTATCCCATCTTCTCTAACCTGAAAGCGTAGATTTTATATAGCAGTCCTAATTTG
Source organism: Trichonephila clavata (assembly GCA_019973975.1). Taxonomy (NCBI): domain Eukaryota; kingdom Metazoa; phylum Arthropoda; class Arachnida; order Araneae; family Nephilidae; genus Trichonephila; species Trichonephila clavata. Next base: position 145,083 of record BMAO01001962.1, read on the forward strand.
CATGCTCACGTTCTTCGGGAGGAAGTTTTATCATAAAATAGTTTTTAAAGACCAGAAATTTCCCAAGAGGCCTATTAGTAAGAAGATCGCTGATAGAGCCGTCTCAGGTTTATTTTCAGAAATAATTATTAAAGTTCAATAAAAAGAGCCAGATTTTCATCTCCGTACTAATTTTGGTCCCCAATAACTCAAGAAATATAAATACCACTTCAAATTACTAAAAAAATATCAAAATTTAAATATTTTATAGAATTTTAAAGAAGCTACGAAAAAATTACGAAGATAATACCAAAGTGAATTTCTCTTTAGAATCAACACATTTTGAAAATAAAAGACGTTAATTACCTTAAATATTACTGCCTCTGGAAAAAAGTTTTAAATGTTATTGGGGCAGTCTTGAACCGGGAATATTTATGTTTGTGCTCATGTTTTGTTAAAAAATATGAGCTAAAATCGGAACATTTTTTTTCTCATACCCAATAGAAAAGTTTTGAATATTATTAATGCACACGCAGCTTCACTGCATTTTAGAGCCAGCCTGGCCAACACGTAGCCCGCAAACTGAGCGGGTCTTACGGAAATCAACTCCCAAGGGATTTCGGGGGCATTTTTTGTTTTTATAGGGGTGGAAAGTCGCGTTTGTGAACAGGACAATATAAAGACAGCAAAAAAAACAATGATGACGAATAAATTATTGTGGTTTAACCAGAGAAAACTGTAACACAATCATTATTTGAGATAAAATTTTCGGCACAAAAGTATAAGAAAGTTTCTCAGTAAATATTTTTAATACGCTAGAAATACTAATGATTGTGCAAATTTTGCAAATATTTTTAAGTATTATTTTCAGTATAAAAGTTCAGTATTAAATGTTATTTTTATTTTTCCTCAACGAATTTATTGTATCTTTTTCTTTTTTGCTTTGAGATTATTGTTGAAATTTGTTGGGTTAAAGCGAGCGAACTATTTTTTCTGGCGTAAGAATATCTGTGTGATACGCCCACGCGTTCTTTTTCCCGCTTCATCCAACGCACTTCTTCTACGGGGACCACACGATCTATACGCTGTGTGCTATGAACTTTATTTATGCTGTGTGCAGTATTCATAATCGTTTTATTTAATTGTCCGTAATAAAGTGTGCTGTCCAGAAGAGGTCTGAAGAATTATTTTACAAAAAGAACAACAAAATTCATATAAACAAACTCTTATAAAGGGTGTTTCCAAATTCTACCGACAAATTCAGAGGGGTGATAGTAGGTAGCATGGGGATGACAAATCACAATAGAGCATGGAGTCGTAAACCACGTTTAATCGATGAAAATCGTAAAAATAGGGGAAGTCGGGAGGACGATGAGCCAGACGAGAAGTTTAACCAAACGAATAAGAGGATCTAGAGCGTTCGTAGTAGGGTTGAAGAAACCTACACGTATTCAAATTTCTTACTTGTCTGAAGAGAATAAAAGCGGTGTGCAAGCTGTCATCGGTGGGCATTGCATAAAATAAGGATGTTACACTAGCATTTTTCAAATGCGTTGCGCAATCACCCCCATGCTACACATTCTGGGAGGTGGTTTGAACATGTTACATGGCCTTCATGCTCCTCGTATCTCAATCCCTAAGATTTCCTCTCCGGCTTATATATGAGAAGCCGATGGTTACACAGTGGAGGATCATCGAAACTTCACAGCCGACATCACCAGCCCAACGGAACGCGCCGGACAATCCTTCGTCCGTTGGTGTCGGTTGTGCTATGTCCTACGCGGCCGCACAGCTTTGAACAATTTCTGAGATAATCACTTGTCGTTGCATTTCTGACGTCAAACATTGGTGCATTGTTCGTGTTTTAGACATGCTTTACGTGCAATAAATGTGTTTCTCAACTCTTATTGCCCCTTATCATTCCACACGACATCATGCCCTTCGCAATTGTTTTTGCAAATTGCTCCGGCTAAATGTGATTTGCACCCCTTTGGTATAAGGTGATTTATCATCCCCTTGCTGCCTTCTATCACATATCTGAATTTATCGATGGAATTCAGCAACACCCTGTATAACAAATATGTAACATTTCACAGGAAGCATGAAGACTTTTAAAGAGACTTTTCATTCCCGATGACATTATTCAACAGTTCTTGGCGATGCAAACCAACGCCAACTCTGTCTGATTTTGATTTGGATTGTATATTTATTTCAAACTCGCCATCTTTTAGTTTAGGTTTTGAATGAAGAGTAACGCGGTGGGAATGTACGGACTTGGACCTTAAAAGGAAATAAGATAAGATTGGAATTTGAAGAGGATTCATGAGAAAGTATTAGCTATTTAATTTCACAAGTGAATATATACGGAGGGCAAATAAATAGTAAATGGAGAGTTTAATTTTTTTCATAGTATATTTTAATTATCTTTATGTATGTGTATAGGTTGTCCGAAAAATAGGGTTATATTTCCAAAAAGGAATTAAAAATAAGCAAAGATTTTCACTTGCACTTTTTTATGTTCCATAAAGAAAAGATTAAAGTTTTTGTTAAGTGAAATGCAAACTAGATGGTGCAACGTCTCGTTTTGTAACATTCTCGTTTCAAAAAGGCTTAGCTGCAAAAGCAAGCGCCAGTTGTAGAATGGTTTATCAAATTTAAATCTGCAGCGTAAATTTCGAACGACCTGTCAACGAAGTCCATCTTCACGATCCGCATTTGTTTTTATAAGTTTCACCCTCTTCACGATCACTTCTGAATGGCATGAAAGATTTATGCCGATACAAAGTCAATACACATGTCAACATCAAAACCTTGCAGAAGCTGAGATGACATTGTTCGAATAAACTCGATGTGTTGTGAGCAATTAATACTGTGCACATTGAAATCGTGCAACAAAACTTTGTGAAAAGAACTTTGAATTTTCTTTATATATATATATATATATATATATATATAACCTAAAAAACCCTCAGTGGGTATCTTTTTTTATTTACAATTTTAACTTGAAAATGTAAAACTCCACTCGTAACATACAGCTTGAAAGTAAATTTCTTCCTCTTCGTGTTCAAGAGCAAAAAGTATTAGTGGTCCATCCAGTCAATATTGGGTAATATGAAAAGAAATTAAAAATATTTTTCGGTTAAATTTAAATACTACCCCCCCCCTCCCTCCTTCCTCAAAGTAGAAATTCCTTTTTATTACCCTGTTTTTATTAACTCGATTTCTTGTATGTCCTGGTGGAATTTTGTAATTGATTTTAAACTAACTTCCCGATTAGCTAGAGACTTCAAATTTAGTCAGTAGATCAGAAGTAGATGACAATGAATGAAAATGTAAAAAAAGTTCTAGTCTCAAACACGGGGCCCCGAAGAGGTTTATATGTCAGTCCGGGTGGAATTTTGTAATTGATTTTAAACTAACTTCCTGATGAACTAGAGACTTGAAATTTGAACTATAGCTCAGAAGTGGATGACAATGCATGGAAATGGTTATAAAAACATGGTACATACAAAAATATTTTTTTAAGAAAATTATTCACTTATTACAGCGTTTCTCAAACTGTGGGGCGCGACTTCCTAGGGGGCGTGATAAACTTGCGAGAGGTTTTTAAATAAGCAAAAGATTATTTAAAAAATTATTAAATTATTCAAAGTAAACAAACAAAATATACATTATGACTTTATGAAAAATACACATTCACACACTGATATGATACACTTATAAATTTATCAGTAGTGCGCAATGTATTTTATAACTAATTTAACAATACTAAGTTAAGAACAAATTTAATAATTACCAGTGACTCCATGGGCTTGTCATATATTAATTTAAATTCAAGAATTAACACTTACCTCGATAATTTGTACGGTTTATAACAAATCCCTTAAGTGCCTATTGAAAATTACTCTATTCATTTCCCAATGCCACCGTTTAACCCGTATGCTAGCGTATCTGGTGTATTGGGGAAGGGGGTAGAAAAGGAATAAATAAGTAAATTCTCTGAAACAAGTAAATCTGTTGTAAAGACTATCAAATTCCTTTTTTTTTTTTGTATTCCAACGCATTTGGAATAATTTTATGGATAGCAGTGCACGGAAAAGATCGTACTTCGGAAAGACGTATATATACGTCTCTGGAGCAATAAATGCATTGGATGAGCGAGGCGTTTATATACTCCAGCGGACCTTAGAAGGTTGAAATTGCATTGTAGCTTTAGCGTCAAAGTATATTATTATTGAATTCAATACATTGTTATTGTATAGAGGAGGGGAGCGCGATGAAAATTATGTTTGAATATTGGGTCGCAAATTTTGAAAGTTTGAGAAACGTTGACTTATTATCATGTAAAAAATCATTCTGTGCAAATCACCTGGTTACTGGTATTAATATCTCTGGCCTACGATTACAAATCTTCAATCGTTCTCAATTATTTTTAATGTCTTGCAGAATATATGGTTCAACTATGAAAATAATAGATAAGTTCATTGAATCCAGCCTTATATATACGTATTTATTATGATGATTAACCTAATTAAGCCACACCATTTCGCTATATACAGGGGGATAGCTTGCCGACAAACTTACTGACTAACTTGCAGGGTGTGAAGGGGATACAGCTACGACTGGGAACCACACAGGGTCGCAAATACCGTACTTGCGAGCTGTGGAGCAAAGAAGCAGAGAAAAGGAACAAAAACAAAAGCACATCAATGGGACAGAAAACATTTTATTGAAAATTTGTACTATAACAGATGTTTAAAATTACGATCAGAAGTCGTTTGGTAAGTCTGACAGCAGTGCTGCATGGAATTCTTACATTCTGGAAGATTCCAGGCAGGTCATGTATCCTCCTAGTAGCTGTAAATATTCGAGCGATGAGGTCTTCAACTGAAGGAAAGGGCGTCTCATACACCCAACTCTTCCTGTGACCCCAGAAGAAGTCTATGATTGATAGGTCCGGTGATCTGGGAGGCTAATGCACCACGATCTATCCACCGATGTCCAAAAGTTACATTGAGGTGATTTTCGTGGACGTGAATTCCGTAATGGGGAGGAGCCTCCGTCATGCTGGTACCACATAGTGACGCAACGACGGAAGCACATGGGCTGCATCGAGAAGTTCGGGGAGGACTTATTGCAAGAAGATTATATATAACCTACCGTTGAAAGGACAAGGAATAAGGCGGGGTCCAATGAGGTAGTCTCTAAGAATGCCTTCACAAACATTAACAGAGTAATACTTTTAAGCTGCATGTGGTTGTTTACGATGAACGTTCTCCAAGCCCCCACACGGGCGTTAAGCTGATTAATGTGTTGTTATTTCTGTTCTTTTTATTTGCTTCTTTGCCCATAGCTTGCATTTACGACCCTGCATCCCTATGGGATTCCGATTCTTCTGTGTGCTCTCTACCCACCCTCTAAGCTTGTCGGTCTGGTAGCAAATCACCCTGTTGAGTGTGAAGTTAATAAACACTTTATCCCACTGACTTACTGTCCCTTATAATTTCGGATTTATTTGATTTTTCGGATTCTAGGTAATAACAAATGTGATATTTATATAAAATAAAATACACGTATTTCTTGATTTTTTAGTTTTTTTCACCATTTTTGAAGACAATTACAAAAGGAGAGTGTGTTGCTTTGTGGTAACACTGAATTAAGGGGTCAAAATCAATAGTATGGCAGATGGAAGTTTCTGAAGCAATTTCGAATAATATTTTATGTTTTGAAAACGCAGCCAGCCAGCTTTTTTTCTTAAATACTTATAATCGAATCACCCATTTCATTTTGTGACAAGATGTCCATCTAGTGGTTTTCTTTTTTACTAGTTCGTTAGCTCGGAATGTACCCCACCGACTACACAGTGCATGATTACGTTATAAAATAAATTCTATAAATTTGGCAGAGATGATCGAAAGGTACGTTGCATACAGTTTACTCTCTTCTACAGATGGTTAAATATTATTAGAAATGTGATAATATATAAATTAATGATACTCGCTCATGGTCATGATTTATGCTCTTGAAAGTATGCTAGTTTACAAATAATGGTGCAAGAGGGCATCTGTAGAAGGTTTAATATGGGGTACGATCGCCTATGGCAGCAGTTCATCTATCATGATGTTTACGAGGTTTTTTGAGAGGCTTTACTACATCAAATCCCCCTTTTCCAATAAACCACTACTTAGAACGGGGAGAGGGAGAAATTGCTCTGCCAAGAACATCCTAGCTATGCTTCGTGAAATTCATGTCTGGAAATCTGGCGGATTACTCTGTCCTCTGAAATATCCTTGGGGTATTCGTGGACTTTCCGAGCCCTATGAAGATGATCGTTAGCATTCATAAAAATGAACTGGATGTCAAATGCTCCTCTAAAAAGGAGCATTTGACAAGGCTCCAAATATTTCAGCTCTACACCTCAGAATAGTCGAGCAGAATCCTTAAAAGACGTGCAGCTCTATGCACAGTCTACTTATTAAGGCATGGGCCAACTGAGACCGGCCCCAGGGTCTCACCCTCGGTGGGGGAGGCATCATTTCGTTCTCGTCTCTATCTGATTAAGATTATGATGCTTGTAATGTGGTTAAATATTACACCCAAACATATTCTCCGAGAAAAGGGGATTTCAAACTGCATGTCAATTGACAAAAGTGGTAAGACTGTTTTATTATGTGATGACCTTTGTCTATGTCTATATCTAATACCATAAACAACCATTCAACTCTCTTAGTCGAATGTGGTCATCGATCAAGTCAGTTTGTGCCTAGGCTTTTGAGATTGAGGATCGTGCACATTTATTTGTTGCAAATTACCGTTTGAACCAGTATTTGACAATGCATACCACTGTCCATTGCCGGTTAATCAATTGGCGTGCTTGGGGTGGGCTCCCAAAAGCCCGGGTCCCGGTTAACCTGCACTTAAGCAGATTTTCTGGTTATAAATTTCAAACCGCCAGTGCCAAGGGGGCCTGTAGATCTTTTGCACTCAGGACCCGAAATGAGCTTAAACCTGCAATGCTCTGTCTACTTTTAAAAATCTCAGAGAGAGAATACTTTTATATAGGGGCCCAGGGTCTCAAAGAGTCTTAAGACGTCTCTGTTTATGCACCCATTCAACATCTCGCTGGCAATAACCCTAGTTTTAGAGCTTCCATATTTGTCCTTTTTTGTGATACTGGAGGGAACAAAACCGTACCTCTGGTTTTCTCTATATGTGAATGCGTCGTGTCAGGGACCAGACTAACTCATCAATTAACAGAACATAAGCCTACTGCTTAGGTATCCAATGATTATGTTATGTGCATCACATTAGGTCGGCTCACCTGAGATCAAGGACGACTTCTTGAGGCTCTGAGACCCTACACAAATGTAGGCCCACCTATGTCCCTTATAAGTAGACAGCACATAGTACACGTTGCCAAATACTCGTACAAACAATAACCCGGAACAAATAAATGTGCATGGACTCACAAACCGGCACAACCGATTCCCTCCTTTTGGATGAATGAGTAAGGATGGTGCAGGGTGGTAGGCCTTGGCCTGTGCTTGAACGACGGTCATCATTTGTAGACAGTTGGCATATCATCCGAAATTCCCAGTTTTTTGGAGAGTACAACCGGAAATCACATTTGACCATTGAACTTATTCGAATTATGATATTATTAAGGCTGAGAAGTGAACGAGATGAGGCTACCATTACAGTCGAGGCTCTGGGCCTGGGCTGAGTTGACCCATGTCTTAAAACGTTCCTGTCTGAGTCCTAGAGTGAGTGGAATGCAGACTATTGGTCTGCTAGCATAAAGCCTTACTTGAATAAACCTTCGATAAGCGGATTATACTTCGAATCTTAGATACAAGAAACATAAGAAAGCTCATTTGAGATGAATAGATGAATAGCCGTTATTTTCACTTGTTCCTTGCAGTTAAATCCTAGTGCAGCGTTTCTCAAACTGTGGGGCGCCCCCCATGGGGTCGTGATTACGAGGGGGGCGCGAGCATATTGATAAATCGAAAACTAAAGATTATTTAAGAAAATTACAAATTTACTTAAATGAATACTAAGCAAAATACATTCTGACATAATAAAAAATAAACTGATATTACTGATTACTGATATTAATAAACTGACTTATACAGATATAATGCACTTATAAATACATCAGTACGGCACAATGTATCTTATACTTAATTTAACAATACTAAGTTAAGAACAAGTTACATAATTTCTAGTGACCCCATGATCTAATCATATACAAAATTATATACAAAATAAACACTTATCTTGCTAATTTGTACGGTTTATATTTAATCTCTTGGCAGCTGATTAAGTAACGCAATTCTCTCCCAAATGGCAATGTTTTCTAAATAGGCGTTTGTATGTGATGTATGGGGGGGGAGGGAAAAAGAATAAATAAGTAAATTCCTCGCAAACACTGTCAAGTCCCATTTAATGCATTCCATTACCTTCGGAATAATTTTATGAATAGCAGTGCACAGAAAAGATTGTACTCCGTAGAGACGTATATATACATGCACTGGAAATAACGCTTTGGCTGAGCGAGACGCTTATATACGCACTGAATAGGTTTAAGTCGTATTGTAGCTTTAGCATCAAAGTATAGTATTATTGAATTCAATACAATGTTATTGTATGGTAGGGGGGGGGCGATGAAAATTATGATTAAATATTGGTTCGACAACATTGGAAGTTTGAGAAGCACTGTCCTATTGATAGTTTTCCTTGCTTGTGCTGGATTGTAAGTAGACTTCTGGATTTTGTTCTGGTCTCCTGGAACTGGTTCCTTATTCTGGTATTCACATTGAGCCATCTCTCTACCTTCACTTTGAATTAGCACGCCTCTAACCTCTCCATTGCTTTGCATCGTTGTATTTGTGTGCCATTGTTGGCAAAAGTTTCAAAAATACAGCCGAACCTCCTTTTTACGAATTTTTTTATTTTGCGAACTTTTTCCTGGAATCAAGAACATTTTACGAGCTTCTTAAAATAACCTCCTAGTAGCGAAGTGCATTTTCTATTTAACAAGCTTTTCTCTCTTGTGATTCAATTTTTTCTCCCTACTTTTGAAATATTTCTGCTCCTGCGTATGATGAAATGATAAAATCATTTGAAACATTTCTACTCGGATTATCGTGGAAAGAAAATACGTTTGAAGGGGGTTTTGGTGCATCGTGAAGATACAAGGCGTATTATGAGGGAAAACACATTTTTTCAAGCAAAAACACTCAAACAAAATTAACAGACTTAACCAGTAATTGAATTTGAGGATGTACGTGGGAATATGAGCTGAAAAATCATTGGTTAAAAAAATGTTATGTTTAAAATTACTTGTAGGCTAATATTATAAAATGCAATTAAAATTCATTGATTGTAATATAATTTTTTTTTAAGGTTTAGGAGGGAAAACATTTTTGGACAATGTTTTTTCTCCTTGAAGATTTATTTTTGATGCATAAGATATATAAAGTAAATACAGTGGCGGATTAAGCGGGTGTAGGACCTGGCGGGCGCCAGGGGCCCCACGCTTCATGAGTGCAAAGGACAGCGACAAACCAACCACGCCACCTTGGAACAAGAAATGAAAAGAAAACAAAGATACAATGAAAACCCAGCTAGAAATTTATCGAGGCGCAAGAGAAATCCTAATGTAGAAAAACTTTTTGAAAATATTTTTAACAATACCGATATCGAATGCATCAGGTGAATGATCTTTTTCAGTTTTTAAACGTGTTAAAAATAATTTAAGAAGTACTATGGGAGAAAGACAAATTGAACAACATGGCCATATTATGTACAGAATAAAATGTTTTGGACAAAATAAATATGGTAAAAATAATGGATGAATTTGCCAAAGAGAAATCAAACTGTATAGCAAAACTGTAAACTCATGAGTAAGGTTTTTAATTTTTTTTTTATATAGTTAAGATTTTTCTTTAGCCGATAAGTTTTTATATAGCAATACATTTTATTTAGAGAATTTTAAGTTAGCGACTCTTTTCACTATTTTAGTTTTTCGACTCTTAAGCCAATGGGCCTCAAACCTTTTACCGCCAGGGGCCTCCAACTACCTTAATCCGCCTCTGAGTAAATAGATATTAATTTACAACAAGGGGTGTGAATAATTACTTATTTTAAATATGAAGTTTATGAAAAAAACTATATCGAAATAAGTATATTGAAAGATGGATCTCTATTTGATAAATTTTCCACATAACGAACTTTTTTTCGGAATTTTGCAAAATAAAGGTTCAATTGTGATAGTAAACGTTTAGAAGCTCGAGCTAAATCTCAAAGAGTAGTGTTTGAAATATCTGTTTCATCAGTTTTATCAATTCGAAAAAGTAAAAGAATATAATTAAGAAGTACATCTTTTCTTTGTTATTCTTACCAATTAACAGTTCTTAAAAAATATTCAAAAATGCGTTTGTTCCTTAAATTTTTGTAGAGAAGTGTATTTTTAGAATCCATAACTGTAAGTACTTCTTAAGTGTTTGGTGGACATTTGTTTTTCCCAATAAATAATTTATTGGGCTATAATTTCGGAATTTATTTATTTTCTTTTTCGTTCACAGAAAACTTCGTATAATTAAAAAGATCTCGTATGATTGTATCCCGATTACACACAAAATATGTCATTTAATCCGATGTCGATTCTCCTCAACAGATGGCAGGACTGAACGAATTCCTCCATCCCCCCCCCCCCTCGAAGAAAGTAAACACCATTACTTAAGAAAATTTTCCTGAAAATTAGAGCAAAAAAAAAATGCTGTCTAATCAAGAAAATTGCTTAAAATATGAACTTTAAAAAATATTGTTGAACTAAAAATAATATATTAACTTTTTAAATAGATTTAACTTCTTTTAAGACTGTAATGTATTTTGCTAAAAAGAACTAAGTAATTTTTAAATGATATAAATCCTTTGTTTTTATGAATTTGATTATTTATTCTAATAAAACTGTATTTTGATTCGTTCACTGCGCCAGAGGAGATACTTTTGTCAGTCAATTTATATATGTTACCGGCAAAGTATGAAATCCGGCATTCTATACTATGCCTAGGCATTTTTATACATAATATTTGGAAGCGGATTTTAATTAGAACTGATATCCCATTGTTTAATCTGTTTTTAAATGGTAGTTTTTCATCAAAAATTGCTTTTAATTTTAATTTTTGAATTTATTATAATTCTGATTTTGATTCCGAAAATGTTTAATTTACAACTTTAACGAAAGTGCATTTTTATAAATTCCTTAAATAGCTTAGAAGTTTGCTCACAGATGGCAGCACAACATGTTGGAAGATTTTTTTTTTCCAAGTAAAAATTATTTACTTCTATACTTGTGATATATATTGTGTATGTGTGTTGCGGTTTTCCCACCCACCCCCCTTTCTCTCTAAGAAAATTATGGTTTTACATAATTTAAATTTTATCTGCAGCAACTCAAACAGGAAAATCAAATTTATAGACGCTTTATCAATTGTTGATTATATCTTTTTTAAAAAAGTCTTAAATATTAAAATCTTTTTAAAACAAAATATTTATAAAAAGACACTTTAGATAATTGTCTAAAGTGTTTTTTTATTTTTCATGCAATCAAAATTTTGAAGATATTTTTTACTCTCATTTTTGTGTTAATTTTAAAAAAAATGGATTTATATATTTTGGAGGATGAAATTACTTTTTTGGAATCACCTTACCTCTGAAATTACATTCAAATAAGAATTTTATCAATTTATTTAAATAAAATAAATGAAACTTTTGTGGAATTCTAATTATTTTCTAAAATTTTCCTTTCTAAATTATGATGAGGAGGTAAAGTATAGTTTATACCAAGAACCTCTTAATATAGTGTATAAGGTATAGGGAGAAAATATATAAAGCATTCTTTATTTTACTTATTTTCATAAGTATTTGAAATATTGTTTCTTGACCAGTTTGACTGTAAAAACATGGGGGGAAATACGAAAAGGTTAATATGCATATACTTATTACTTATTAATTTGGAGAAATAAAACAAAAAAATATATATTTTTCCCCCTAACATGTTAAACAAAACGTTTTGAACTTCTTGAAATATCATCTTCCTAATTCCCTTCTTTGGCATATCTCTTTTCCCCTTTATACTTATTTGAACTAAGAAAGAAGGTAATGATATAATCGAAGGTGAAAAATAGGATGTATAGCAAAGATTTTTAAAAATTTAAAGCATTTTTCTATGCTACTAATGTGGAATGAATATGAGTTCATCAATAAGTTCTTTTCTGATGTGCTGTAATATTTCTCCCGCCCCTTTGATATATCGATACCCTTTTCAGAATTTTTTTTTCCTCCTTCGACGATTAGTAAATAAATTTTTGCCTTATACAGTAAAATACATCTAACGCGAAAAATCTTAATACGCGAAATATTGGTTAACATGAAATAACACAACAAACTGCAGTGAAAATCACTTACAACGAAACTGAAGGAACTGAAATATATTTTCGAATTAAAAGAATTTTGTGTTAAAAGGTATTGAAAAAAAAACATATTTAATAAAATTAAATTTGTTAGAGTACATTTTATATACAGATGTGTACATAAGCATGTATTTCACAAAAATCAATGATACAAAAGCATTCCCAAAAACTTTGTGAAATTTACCTTTATTGAGTTTTTGGAAAATAATCTATTTTTCTTTGTATTGTCTTTTTAGTATCAAACTGTTCAATGTTGTCCATTTTATTGTTCATTTCACCGTTAGAGAATGTGCGCCTAAAAAACTGTCTACTTTTAGTCTACTTTTCATGATGTTCCTCATTTCGGATGACTTGGGAACAGAAGCTGCATTCTTCACTTAATTTTCATCACCGAAATCTGCATCAATGATATATCAATAAAATTCTTCTTTAACTTTCAATTTATTTACAACTCTAATTTTGATCAATTTCTTCACTGCATACTTTAATAATATTATGAAGCTTTATTTTTCGTCACCAGTGCGAACACTCTTAACGAATCAAACATGAGTCATTTGTGATTCAACAAGTTTTTCCGTAGAAAACCAGAGAAATACAGTTTTATTTATTAATGTATTTTATTGTGTGCCATGTTTTTATTAACTCGTTTTCTTGTATGTCTGTCCGGATGGAATTTTATAATTGATCTTAAACTAAGTTCCCGATGAATTAGAGACTTGAAATTAGGACCATAGCTCAGAAGGGGATGACAATCCATGATAATGGTTATAAAATCATGGCACATAAAAAAAATTTAGTAAGAAAGTTATTTTTATTTAACTATTAAGTTGAAATATAATGTTGGTAAGATTGCTATTTCATGTATAAAGAAAACAAAAATAATTCATTTTAAAATATTTAAAAAAACACACAATTTGAAATTTCTATTTCAATTTTTTCATATCTAGGTATTACATTTTAATTAAATTACTTTAAAAATGGAAATTTAGCATTGAAATAATGAAAATCAGTTTTCTTTGTAAAGAAATCAAATTTATTTTAAACTAGAATTTCCGAAAAGCATTTCGTTCGTAGATTTAAAGCTTTATTGACAAAGATTCTACATAAAATTTTAAGAATTTATTTTAGTTAGTTCTGATATTTTTTAGCTTAAAAAGCTATCTCACAACGCTTATTTTTATGAAGTTAACGAAATTCCAACGCGACTAAATGCAAATAAGAAAACCGTGCCTCTGCCTTAGTTATTATGAGTTGCAATAGATGGCAGCATAGTAAAATAGTTGTTTTTGGTTTTCTCTCTCTCTCTCTCATAGTATTTTTTATACTTAAGATTAGTTTCCAAACGAATTAATTACACTGAACAAAAAATTATGTGAACAAATTATTCTCAAACACTATATCAGGTATTTGTATTTTTAAATTTTACTTTCATTTAAATGTTAGTGAAAATAAAACACCAGCTGCTGATTTGAATTTTACTCGAAACAAAATAAACAAATAAAATAAGAAATATAAATTATTAGAAAATATAAATGAAATAAGTTTTATATTGCTTGAACATATTTGAACTATGTACTTGCGATATTTTCCTCTTCAGGAACAATCTATAATTTGTATAGTACGCAATTTGTAACGTTGTTAAGAATTTAAATAAGAAATCAAATTCATCACTAAAATGGCCAATTATTCTGAAAAAAAGACAAATTCTGACAAACAATTTTATTTGCAGCAGCAAATTAAAATTATTCACTAATTTTACTTTTGAATGAAATAGTTTCCCAACACCATTACATTGATTTTTTCCCAGTAAAATTATTTATAATTTCATAAACATAGTTTAAAAAGCTAGCTCAATTTATTTTCATTCATAATCTGCATTCATAGAAATAATTAGAAAAATATAAAAATCCTAGAAGTATTAAATTTTTCCTGGACTATTTTCTTATAATTTATCTATTTTAAATTTGAGTAAAGTGACGAAAAAAAATTCTTACTTGCTCGGTTAAAATTGAGAATATTAAATCTAATATTTTGTTGTTCGAATTCTTTTTAATAAAAGTATTTGATTTCTCCTGATACAGAAGAAAATGTTCGATGCTTTTAAAGTGTTCCTTTTTTTAAAAGTTGATTTGATTATTACTTTCGATGAAAAAATATGTATTATGAATAGATCTAACTAACTTGTGCAGAATGTGGTAATTTGTTATTCAGCGATTGTAATTTTTTCATTTTTAATTTCGTTTAAGCATAGTAAGATTGCTTTTATACTTCCTTCAACGAAATATAAATCAACTTTATTTCTGCTGCCATCTATCGATGAATTTCGATACTACAAGCTAGAACAACAAATATCACTTTTATCGTGGGGGACGATTACAATACAATAATTAGAATATGCCTAGAGTATTAGAATTAGAATGTGTCTTTAATTTTCAAATAAACTTTATGAATTTTTATTTTTTTACTCTATTAAACTTTAAATTTTATTATTAAAACCACAGGATGCTTAATTTTTTCATGTATAGATAACTTATTTTCATGTTTTAAACAATCTTCATCCGGATATAAAATAAGTTTATTATTAATTTAATTTTTAACCATTATTCTAAAAGTTTTTATCAGCATGCTGAAAAACACCAATCTAAGCCTTTTTTTGCCTTTAACCCATATGACTGGTCATAAAGATTCTTCTTCACTATTTTTTATTTTTTTATTACTTGTTTACTATACTTTATTTTTTTTTAATTAGAATTTTATTTAAGATTTAATCATTGTTGTATCACAATGTTTTCAGTGCAGAATTTAAAATAAGTTTAGAGTTTTCTCAGAACATTTTCAGGACATTTTATTTAGCTATAAAGATGAAATTTTTAATTAATTTTTCTTTTCATGTTAATTAATCTCAATTTTAAACGATTTTTAATATAAAATAGAAGAAAGCTCCTATTCAAATGTTTAGTGACATCAATACATAAACAAATTCGTATCACTTACTAATTAGTCCTAAGGAGGTCAAATCCCCCTTGACAGACTGGAGACAGAGAAAGACATAGTATGATTCAGAATTGGTGATCTAATATGGTGTTCTAGAATGGATGATCTTTTTCATATGGTGATCCCTTTCACAACTTGTGATACGGATCAGTACGAGATAATAGGGGTGAATGAGGGTGGACCACGAGTGACTCGAACTCCCAACATGGTACTCGAACTCCATTCACAACACATTTCGTTCCATGAATGGAACAAAATGTGTTGGATACCGTTGCCTGTTAGATTGAGGGGTTGGATTTAAGTATGGTGATGGCGGGCCACGCATTTTAACGGGCCATAGTATCCAACACTTTTTTTCCATGCATGGAACAATATATGTTGAATACCAATCGAAGGAATCCGATTACGATGTTAGGAGTTCGAGGGTCTCGTGACCCGCCTTCACTCTATGCCTGTTACCTCGTGCTGATCCATATTCACACAAATCGTGAGGCAAATTAGTAAACATCCGACGGTTGGTGCATCTCTCTGTGGGTACCTATCACGATGCAATCTTTCTGCTGCTCGTGTATTTCCTTCTGTCAATCAGAAAATCAGGTGCATACCTGTCAGTTCAAGTGTTTGTAAAAAGTTCCATAGTCCTCTGCTGGCTTTGACAAGTCAAATGACTGTGGTAATGCATGTCTGTTTCCTTAAATGTTCTTGGGTCCAAGTCATCTAACACCGAAAGCAGACGTTTGCGACCATGGATTGCTATGCAAGTCTGAATCCTTGCGATGCCCCTAACCTCCCCTTAAAATTTGTTTCAATGATCCTGGGACATCCCGTATAGGAAGTAGAAGGATAATAGTACGAATAGCAAATTTGAAGCCGTAATATATCATTTTAATTTAAAAATTAGTAGAGTTTCCTTATTTTTATAAAAAATTTTGTTATTATATCATATTATATAATACTCTCTGCTATGTTACGTAGTAGTTGTAAATCCTGGAGTTAAAAGCAGGGATTCGAACCGTAATTTTTTCGTTTCAATTAATCTAAAAAAATACATATTATATAATTCTTACTTGCACTAAAAATACAATTACGTCGTAAACAAAAAAAATTTAATGCTATAAAAATTTAGGAGATTTTATTCTTTTTTTTAGTTGATACACTATGTGAATTGATACAATTAACCAGCATGGCACTGTTATCAATTGCGGTGAACAGAGAACAGTGAGTATTGGCATTGTTATCCATTATCGAAATCGCGTAGGACAACTAAGTTCATGATTCTGGTTTTTCTATCGAAATAAGTCCATACAAACATCGATGGATAATTGCATGCTGAGATGTGAAAAATATAGCCAAGACTCATATTTTTCATAAAAAAAATCACCTGTACTTCTAGTTCATCAACTGAATTAAATCTGCCTTCTACAAGTAATTTCACGCAATATTGAAACTCAAAAATACTAGTGAACATCTAAGGAGGAAATCTCGTGAAGTAATATACATGTAATGATGATAATTACATGGTTGGCGTTAAATTAGAAAATATAGATAAGCTGGTTACCGTAACAAAATGACTAAAGATATATCGAACCGATATTTTTTCAATTCCTAATATTAGTTCACACTCTCCCTATATATATTTATTTATATATCTTATACAAATTTTCAATCGTTAAAATAAATACTTTTTATTCATCCACTCATATTCAAATACATTTTTTTAAATTTGCATTGGATGACACTTGATGTTAAAACAGTTTTTTCACATATTAATTCATTAATATAATTTAATTAATTAATTATAGTTTTTGAGAGATATTTCAGTCGATATCATTCCCTTAGAGGGCAGCATCATTGGATAAAACCGCTTTTGTTAAACTGGTGATGAAGATTTAACTTAACCTGAATAATAATATGTTAGTTAGACGGTTTTAAGATAAAATCTTACCTATTACATTCAACTTTTATTTAAAAAAATGTTATTACAAATTTAATGGGGCTAAAAAGTTTGTATTGTCATTTAAAAAGTATTTTGTTACTTAATATTGTGATTCTGTCATATATGTATATACATATTTATATTAATTTTGATTATTTAATTAAAATTACCTAAAATTAAATTTGTCGTCGTTGACCTAAGTAGGAAATAATTTTAAGAACATTTTTTTATATTATTCGTTTTCAGTTCAGTTCAGGCTTTCGTTCCGACCAAAATAACGGTCTTTTACTGTTTTTTTTTTTTTTTTGCGCGGAGGGGGAGGGGTTCAGTCTCGGTTCGAAGCCCTGGTTAAAAGTTCATTTGAAAGGTTAAAAAAAGGTTATCAGAATTTCAATTTGTGAGCCAGATTACAAGGGGAGAGATAAATATCACTTCCAAAATACAAATTTACATTTATCGTCTTTCTCAAACGATGCCAATGTGAGCCGACACACTAAAATAATTTATTAATTTCTTGAACCAAAAATCGGTCTAGGGGAGGGGAGGGGGAGACAAAAAAGAATTAAACACAGAACCCACAAATTACCTTCACCCCAACCACTAAGCCTAATCTGGGGTCATTCCATCGACCATCTCCAAAGAAAATAACTCTCGGCCTAGCTGTAAAGAGAAGGAGTCATAATTGCTCTAAATGCGTGTAATCGCACGTTAAGACGGGGGCCCCCTAGCGGGACGCTTTCAGGGACGCCTGTCAATCACTGTCATCGGGCCCCTCCCATTGGTCCTTTCTGGGTATTTAGGGGTCCCCTTTTAGTATTTTTTGCATGTGTTTTTCTTTCTCAGCGCCATTTTGGGATCGCAGACGCGGATGTTCGGTCTGACAAAGTTCCGCAAAGATGTTGTTTCAACTTAAAATCTCTTGGCACTTTGATGATTCTTCGCTGTCCGCGGATTTCTTGTTCTTTCCTTTTTTTATTTTTTTTAAGGTTGTGTTTTAGTCTTTGCAGCCGATATATTCTTTTTTTTCTCTCTATAAGCCGACTCATCGTTCCCTCTTTTGGAAGTGTTGAAATAATGGAGGGCAAGTGACGAGTGGTTGGGTTGGGTTGGTTTTGATTTTCAGTCGGAATGCTCTCTGTCCGGAATATAGATTTCGAATTATTATTTCTTTTTCTGGACGTTAATAGAGACTTTCGTCGCTCCTAACAAGTTGTTATTATTTCTGCTTCGCTTCAGTTTCTTAGCTCAATTAGGGGTGCTAATATGACAGCTCTCAGACGTTTCGCCAATTGCAGCATTAGAAGTTCGCTTAATCGCTGTAAGAATGCGTACAATGGATTCGAAATTCTCATATTTCTTATTTTTGTTCGATCTTCGAAAAATTTTACTTCAAGAATCTTTTTTTGTAAATATACAAAAGGGCCTCTTTTAAAAATTATTTACATGATTTCGTGAGTTATTAACCCTTAAGTGGTGTTTTGTTTTAAAGTGACTGTCTCTCTCATTTTTCGGAATCACGTTTCTGAAAAAGAGCATAGAAGAATATTTTTTTCACTTTTTTTAAAAATATATTTAGTGTTTATTAAGTCAACACATTTATATGAAATTGTTTCACAGATATTATGACAAAAGAAATTATTTAAATGCAATTCTTTTTTTGGCCAAATGCGTTAAAAAAATGACATGCTTTCAAAACGTTCTCCTTTTTTTTTTTTAAAAAAAAAAAGGATTCTATAAGGTTATATTTTGCCTATATAATTAAGACTTCTGTAGAGTTTAAACTAGGATTTTTAAAATACATAATTTTGAAGTGGATTTATTTATATTTTAATACATCAGAGAAATGAAATTTTAACAAAAATCAACCGTAACTTTTTAAATGGATTTCAAATTTGAACATAATGCGAATTTTTTAAACATTTTATTTAAATCCTGGTATAAAAGTCCTAGCTGTAAGGCAAAACATTATTATTTTTGAAGCATTTTTCATAAAAGGAGAATGCTTTGAAAATAAGCCATTCTCTCTTCATTTCTGGGAACAAAAATTGCATTTAATTATTATTTTTTTGCTGTTTTTGTAATAAAATTCTTAAAATAATTTTCTATCATTATTCTGACACTAAATATCGAAAAACTAACACTAAATATCGAAAAAAACTATTTATTTATACGCTTTTTTCAAAATCATGGTTCTAATTACCAATAGGTTACTACTACTGAACAGCAATTATATTTACGTAAATATTCGCACCTACTTTCACCAGAAATGAACATAATTTTAAAAGCTTATTATACTAATGAAAGAATTATTTTTACATTTTACTCAAATGAAATGGATTATTTTAAATAATATTTCCTTTTGTAGTTAAAACTCGTGTTTACAAAATTTTGCATCGAACCGTTAAATATGTTTGGATTGCAACATGTACCCCCTTCATGACTTTGATGACGGGGGGGGGGGATCAACTCAGTTGCGGAAATCGGCATGTGTTAAGTTTTAATTTCTTTTAAATTTGTTTTAGCATTTTTTTCCCATTCATATTTTAGCCATTTCTTGTGATTTAAAACTGAAATAAATGTTTGAATGAAATTTGCATTCGTTCATAGGATCAAATGAAAAACTGTTGTATTTTATGTGATTTTTATAAATAAAATAACAGTGGTAAAAAAACAAAATTAAATTCTACTGTGCCTTTTCCTTTGGAAAAAAAAAAGGAAAACTTAGATTTGTATAATAATTAATACCATAAATAAAAAATTACCTGGAGGATTTTTTTAAAAGAGGTTTAGAACTGAGTCGTTTTTGACATCTTTTATATCCCTTTTACACATTCTTCCGTATAGATAAAAAATCACAATTTCTCTACAAGAGAGAGATGAATAAACATGATTAAAACTGAAAAGAATTGAATATGCAAGGTAACCAGACAACAGAATTTTAAAGGAGATATGAAAAATTAAAATAACAGAGTTAAATATAAAAATATAAAAGAATGTGTGTGTGTGATGAATCATTCCCAGCCCAGCCAGTACCCCTCAACCCATCTCCCCCCAAACTACTTCAACTGCAACTCCTCTAACCATGTGCATGAACTTCACGCTCTCGCGCTACCGACGCCTGTTAAAATTATCACGCTCTAGTCATGGCTTGGAGTACAGAAAGATTTATTGACTCATTGTAATAAACTAAAGTACTATCAATGGCTACGTTGTTGATTAATCACAATCTATCACAAGCATGACTGCGAGAAACACTCCAAGTCAGGACATACATACATCTTTAAAACCAAAACCCTACGAGTAAATTATACAGTACAAAATTCGAAAATAAAATTTCGAAATTAAATGTTAACTGATTTGCTTGAATATTTATTGTAGATTAAATTTTTATTTACAATCAATCTGTAAAATTAACATTTCAGATGGTATAGTTATCACGTTGAATTTTGAGGAAAAATATACTATCAAATCGCAGATATTGGATTTCAGTTGCTTTCCAAACTTGTAAATCTCTCTTATTTAATTCGCAATCATTTACGTAAAACTCATCTATGTTGTTACAATTCCTTTGAAAAACGCAATTGAATAGTCGGTTAACAATTTCAAATGAAATAAAAACCAAAATTTTTTGTTTATGTGAATATTCAATTCACCACCTCCCCTTCTCACGGTAATTTGATTGATCATGGTCGAAAATATATTCATGGCCGGTGTTGCTAATGTCCAGTTCTGGTGATCAAAGATGTCTTAAGATTTTTTGAGGGCTTTGACTCCGAAGCAAAAGTAAGCCCCACCTGCTACATTTTTAAGTGGATAGCATATAGCAGAGTGCGGTCTTCAAAACTGTGTTCCACAGGACCCTGGGATTTTATGAGACATACCCAGGGGTTCCACGAGTCACAATAAAGAAAAGAGTCACCGCGAATCACAATATACAAAGAAATTTATAAATGTGTATACAAAATGTATTCACGTTCTCTAAAATGTTTATATACCCATAAGTCAATAAGAAACTGAAAATCTTGTTTATACGTAACAACTGTATTTTGCAATACTTTTTAAACTTTTATTGTAATACGAGTACAATAAAATAATATTAAAACGTTTTATATTTATATATTTCTACATTACCTATACTATATTGTGAATATTCTATTGTTTACTACCCTGTCTTCCATGGAATAATTTTATACTCTTTAGTACAATGTCTTGCAAAACTAAATAGTTATCTAATGGAAAATGCATTCTGTTTATTTGAGGAAAAAACATCTAGAACAAAGGTGAGGGAATAACTTATCAACAGATAATTAAAGCAAGAACAGCTTCAAAATTTTAAGTTGCAAAATACACAGTATTTCTCACACAACAGTAAACATTTGAATGCCGAGCATTGCGTTTAAGTGAAAAACATATTTCTCAATGGGAGTGGCTACAAAAACTAATGAAGCAGAATATGTAATGCGATTGCCGTAATCTCCATAGATCTAGACTTCGTCGATCAGTTGCCATTAGCAACAACAATAACAGACCAAGACTTTAACAGTTTGTGTGAAAAAATGGAAGCACAGATTCCAATTACTAAGCATAATGCACTGGTAGATGACACTTGGCACACAGATTAAAATTATTAATAAATAAATTTTATTAAAAGTAGCTTAAATTTTTTAAATTTTAATTGCCTTTACATTGATCTATTTTAAATAATATTTTAAGATATATTCTTCTAAGTATATGTGTGGGGGATAGGGTTTTACGCAAACACCTTCTAGTTCTAGGGGCTCCGAGAGTTGAAAAAGTTTGAAGACCACTGGCATACAGCATACGTCGCCAAATGCTCGTACAAACGGTAACCCGTTAGAAATAAATGTGCGTGACTCATGATCTCCCAAACTTCAGCACAAACAAAGTTTCTCATAAAGGGTCCTGTACCAAAACCTTTTGAAGGCCCTTTTGGGAGGAGGGGTCCTTAACATTCTAAGATTATTTTGCTTACACATGATGGGGCCCTTTAGCTTGGGGACCTCGTATCATTTTTTGTTTCGGTTGATACTACAGTAGGCGCGCCCTTTGCACAAACCAACTGCCATCTTTCGATTTAATGTATGGTGTATAGTGATAGGTCGGTCTATGCCTAGATATGGACATGACACAATCACGCCATCTTGTCACTTTTATCAGTGGATATATAGTTCTAAATTTCAAGTTTTTTGGAGAGTAGACCCGGGAATAACATTTTGTGGCAGATCTATCCATGACAATATTAATACCTTGGGGACTCTTCTGGGGAAAAACATTTTAATTCAACCAACTTTCGCCAACCAAAAAAGCGTGATTATGGAAATGAAATACATTATATAAATTCTGTTTTCGCGAGTTTCGAAGTTGGCAAGTAGGGGTTAGCAAAGAGTTTGCGAGTTAGTTTGTTAGTGGAAGATTGAAGGATAGTGGAATTATTAAGATGTCTTGAAGTTGTCCAGGAAAACGGATTACGGAGAGTGAATCCGACGACATTGATCAAATCCCGATAAAGATCTCCTGCAAGATTGAAGTGTAGGATCCACTGCACGAAAAGTACAGGTATCGTGAGCTTGTTTAATTAGATATTAGCTTATTAGTGGGAGACGTAGTTTATATTGAGCGTATTTAAGCTATCTTAGATTCAGTTGAAGGTCCGTAGTATTATCCCCGCGTTAGTGAATCTCACCTCCGCGCTTTACTATTTGATCACCTATCTTAATTAGGTTGTTATTGTGTCTGATTGATATTTTGGTAACAATAAATTAATTAGATTGAAATCATGTCTATGGATCATTCAGTTTATTCCACACACCTTGCCGGGTTTGCGTGTAGACAAGGGGTTTCAGAGGCAAGCAGGAACCGATAGGTATTACAATTTGACGACTAAAATCATTCGGATCCTGATTTTATTGAAGCTGAGTCGAGAACGAGACTAGGTACTCTACCAATGCCAATGCCAAGGCCCTGGGCTTAACTGACCCACGTTTTAAAATGCCCCTGCTGGTGACATCAAAAACTCGTTCTGTAGACAGGTTGATGCATGTAAGACCTGACGAAGATCGAAATCCTTAAAGTTTAAGCAGTGGGGCTCTAGTTTATTACACCACTTTGCGGCCGCGGCTGCCTAGAGGTCAATGTCACGGACTCTTGTCTGGAGTGTCATGAGTTTGAGTCTAGTATCACTGAGGACACGCGGTGTAGAGGGGCGTGAGACGTGTTAAATCAGTGTCTCTCAAAATGTGGGGTGCGCCCCCTCCAAGGGGATCGTAAGCATATCAAGAAGTTGAAAATAAAATATTACGTAAAAATATTAATAACTTACCGAAAGGAAGCAAAATAAAATACATTTCGACATAATAAAAAATAAAAGGCGCATTTGCACTGATATTATACACTTATAAATGTATCAGTTCTGCACAATGTATTTTATAATTAATTTAACAATACTAAGTTAAGAACAAGTTTTGTAATTATTAGTGACTTTTTCGTGGGCTTATCATATACAAAATTTAATATTTATCTTGCTAATTTGTACAGTTTATAACAGCGCTTCTCAAACTTTCTATACTGGCGACCCCGTTTTCAATCATAGTTTTCATAGCGCCCCCCTTCCATACAATAACAATGTATTGAATTCAATAGTAATATATTTTGACGTAAAGCTACAATACGACTTTAATTGGAAACCGTACAAATTATCAAGATAAGTATAAAATTTTGTAATAATTGTATGACATGCCCAAAGAGTTCCTGGTGATTATTCAACTTGTTCTTAACTTACTACTGTTAAATTAATTATCAAGCACATTGTGCAGTACCGATACATTTGTAAGGGAATTCTATCCGTGTGTGAATGTGTATTTTATTTTTTATTATGTCCGAATGTGTGTTTTGTTTTTTGCTTCCTTTCAGTAAATTAATAATCTTTTAAAAGGTCTTTTGTTTTCATCTTTTCGATAGACTCGCTCCGCCCTTATAGAATTTCCACGCCTCCCTGCCCCACAGTTTGAGAAACTCTGGTTTGTAATCAAGGTCGTAGTGGAGCTTACATTGATATTGCATTCAATTGCACGAGGGGGGCGATGAAAATTGTGATTGAAAATTGGGTTACAAATATCAAAAGTTTGAGAAGTACTGCGTTAAATCTATGGAGGCTCAAACCTCCTCCGATTGGTGTGGTGTGAAAGTTAGGAAAAGAGAAGGCCAGCTCAGGTGTCATCCTTGTCACGTGACCATGGCTAAAAATTATGAGATCCGTCGTTTTTACGCTCTCGTGCAGTTTTACAGTGCGACGCTAATTTTACCCTCAACTTCCCTCACTTGACCAATTTTTAAAATTGCTAAGTTCGTCACCAAAATTCCTCGAGTAGCCTCAAAGTGTGACGTTACTAAACAAATATCCACCCCTCCTTTCCTTCTTGATTGGAATTCTCATTTTGATTTTAAAAACCATAAGCATGACTTCACAATGCTTTCGTTTTTTTTCTTTCAAAAATTAAGTATAAATATTATTATTATTTTTTTTTTTTTTACAAAAGTTTCTAAAAAGTTTTGTTTCTTTAAAAAAACACAGACACGTTTCAAGCATCACAAACTGAAACTGCTCTTCAACAGAACGCGAAGAATATAATTTTTTAAACTTATCCCCCCCCCCCGGTGCTTCCCTAACATAAAACCCGGCGGCATCCGAAAATTAAAGGAAAAATCGTGATTAAAAGTGATAATGCTGCACTTTCATTGCTGGTTACAACACAACCCGAGCTTGTTTTTCGCATCACTTCCTCACCCCAACCGATGCTGCGCCGCGGTTTTTCTTTTTTTTTATCACCCTGCAGTGCGTTTTTATTGGTGCTCACCTTAACATTAAAATTCGTCCACCAAAAAATAATAATAATCCCGAGCGCGCGGATTGAGTGTCACGGAGCTAATAAAGATCTTTATGGGGCTTTTTCTGTGCCGGGGGAAGCTTATTTTATTAAAGGTTTCGGTTTAAAACGTAAAAAGAACGTGAACCGTTTTGTTTTTATGGTGGACTCATCTTCTAGACTAGGAAGAGCTGGAGGCTATTCTTTAAATTTTGTCTATCTTGCAAGTGAAACTGGTTTTTGACTGTTTACTTTCACGTGAATGCGACACGAAGATTCTTCATAAAGTGTATTCGTAACAAAGATTATGCATTGCGTGAAATAAAACTAAATACATTTGCACACCTATTTAATGAATTCTTCGCGATTGAGCATTTTGTACGTTAACTCGGAGTTATTCATTACATGCAGTAGAATCAGGACTGAGTCTGTAAATAAAAAAAACATTATTACTAATTAAACTGCTGAGAAACACATCTGTTATAAATTAAATGTAAAAATAATAGATGGCGCAGCAAGTCATCTGAGTTTTTTTTTCTTCTGCTTGTAGAATCAGTTATGTAATGTTCTTTGTGCTCTGTGTCGTCTAAGAAAATAAACCCAAATGCATAAGAGATGGATTGAATCACTAGGAATTATATAAAAATATTATGGATATAATCGTCTAACTGAGCAATGGAATTAAAGATTTAGGAATTATAACAACATCCTCCTTCGAAATAAAACCCTTGAGAAACATCACACTTTTGCCATGGCTTGTAAAGGTCATCGAAACATTTCTGGAATCTATTCTTAGCCATGTCCTTGAATCAGTAGCGCACACAAAATGTTTTCAAGGGGGAGTCGAGGGTCGAAAGTCCCCCAACTCGTATCAAGACAACACCAATGGATTCTTCTGATTTTAACAAAAAAAAACAGTAAAAAATAAATTATTGAATTAATAATTAGCATTAATTAATAAAATAAATTGTTAATTATAAGTACTTAAATAAAATTGACGTTATATATATAGGATTATTATCAATCGAAGAAACTCAAGGGCTTTGGGGGTGTCACTGCCTTTAATATAGCTTGTGATTCACTTTTAACTGCATCTGCAGATTGATCTTCGTTTAACATGCGGGGAATTATATGTTGACACACCCAATGCATGTTAAGATCCTTAGTCAGTATCCATTGACATGTGGCCGAAGATATCCCAGGTGATTCTGCTATTTTTTTAACTTTGTTCTTACGTACCGCCGTAGAAATCTTTCCGAAGTTTTCAGCGGTACGGGAAGTCTGCGAACGTCCTGAGCGTTTGTTGACTTCGTCACTTTCCCTGCCTTCTCTGAAACTTCAAAAGCTTGCTTTCGCAGTAATATTGCCTTATACATGCTTCAAAATTTCGAAAGTCTCTGTAGCACCCAAACGAACGCAAAAATTAATCTCCATTATCCGCTCAACAAACACAATCGCCGACGACTCAATACATCCGCCTACAAAATACGACGCCGTGGGGACCCACCGACTACGTGATTTGGGACAAACCTTTATTAGAAAAGGGGGGAAATGCAATAACACAGAATTGTGTGTTCGCTCTACTGCTAAAAGTTTCTACGTTATAGGCTCAGTCCTTGAATTTCTGAATCCTACTAGTGGAGATTCAATTAAAATCTTAATTCTTCGCACTTATCTTTTGGAAATTTTATAATAAACAATTGCACAAAAAATATTCATAGGTAAAAATTTCTCACTTTTTATTAACATTTTTGAAATGATGTATCTGGCAATGAGATTAAATTCCATTAATTAAACTTATACAATTAATTCGAGAAATTGGAATAGATGATTGAGATTTGTGTTTTGTTCCAGCAAATGCGATAGCATTTGATTATAAAATTCGGAATTTCCGTAAAGAAAAAACAGATTTTAAATAATTTTCAACAACTATTTATCATAGTTTCTTTATAGACGTTATATAGTGTTTGTTTTTCTTGAAAATTTCAAATTTATATATAGAAAACAGTTTATGTGGAGTAGTAGTAGTATTGCTTGATGAACTAAATTTAAAATTATGCAATAAGTTTCAGTTTTTTTTTTAAATTTTATTTTGTTTTTTTATGTATCCAAATATATTTGTCACGTTTCTTCATGTGTATTTATTTCATCTTTGAATTTATTTGCTTTTATTTTAGCTAGTCACTTAAATACAGCTGCATTCAAATATTCGGCATCAGACTTTTGTACCTGAATCGGATATACAGTGGGACTTCGATTGAACGAATTGCTCGGCATCAAGCATTTTGTTCTTTAATTCAGGGTTTTTTATAACCGGGTTCAGTAAAAATCTAAATTTCTTGCACTTACCTTTTGGAAAAAAATTTTATAATAAACAACACCAAAAAAATATTCATAGGGTGAAATTTCACACTTTTTATTCAATATCTGAATATACTATTAGTGAATTATTACGCACCATTTAATTCGAAATCTTAAATACTGACCAATAGATGTTTGAAAATCTTTTTGATTCCTGACTTGCAAGAGTTCTTTTTCGACTTTATTCAGAAAAAAAATACTACGTCCTTTACATTCTGCTGCGTCAGGTATGTTTTCACAGTTAACAGACAGTGTAAAGCATTCGAAAATTTACCAGTTTTGATAGGAATTTTACTATCACTTTCTGCTTTAGAATCGGTACGCATTTGGTTTCGACAACCTGAAATACTTGACAAGGTTTCAGAAACAAAATTTTCTAAGCACACATAATTAACCTCACTTCTCCAAGGAAAAGGAGCAAATGGTAAAATCTCTTAAAATATCGTCTGGGTTCTGGAGTAAGATGAGATAAGGCCTGTCCTATTCAAAATTCACTCGGTAGGCTACACTCATGACTCATCTACACCAGTAAAGTCTAATAAGGATTGTTGAAATTTGCTACTTACAAGAAAATTCTTTTTCTGTTCCGGGCCAAAAGCATGTCATTTAAAAAGTACTATTTTTTCTAATACAAATAAATTTAAAAAATTGTTTTAGTTGTTGAAATAATTCGTTAAATAAGAGGGGGATGCCTCCTTTTTAATCGGTGGAAAAAAATTCGTTCAATTTCGTATTTTATTTCGTAATATCATTCTAAAAAAGATATAGGGTGAACCCAAAGTCTTGCCCTGAATATAAATATCTAGTGGGCTCAAATTATCATAATTAGACCTATGGCTTTTTCGATGTATTGTAGTATTATTATGAATTCTTTATAAGACCATTTGCCTTGGCAAATTTCAACGTGGGTCTCTGGTAGCTCGGAGAATGTCCGAGCGTTATTCCAGTTGTCACCAAGTTTTCTTCAACATGTTTTGCCCTTCATAAGCAGGCAACCAAAGCATTTTATGAAGAATTCTTACCAAATTTGCTTGCGATATTTCAACTTCACAAATGTTCCCTAGAGCCATAGACGTCTTAAGGCATGGGCCAACTGGGCCCGGGCCTAGGGCCTCGTTTCGTTTCAATGCTGATCCGGATAATTTTAATGTTGTCAAATATTATTCCTGAACATATTCTCCGAAAAACAGGGAATTTCAAACTGCATGTCAACCGGCAAAGTGGTAAGACTGTATTATTATGTGATGACCGTTGTCCATGTCTAGGGTTAGGTTTAATACCATAAATAATCATTCAACTTCTCATTGAGTCGAAATGCGGCCAACAGGGGAGCCGGTTTGTGCCTAGGTTTTTGAGATCGTGAGTTGTGCACATTTATTTGTTCCAAATGACCCTTTGAACGAGCATCTGACAATGCATGCTATACGCTGTCTGCTGTTAAAGATCTCAGGTAGGTAGGGCCTATTTTTCCATAGAGGCCCAGGGTTTCAAAAAATCTGCCCCGTCCCTGCCCCGAGTAATTTCTGAAGAAGCATTCGTGCACAAAGGTTACTATATTATATTAAATCGTAATTTTGCAATGAATTATTACTTGTATAATCAGGCCAATACACTTTGGGTTCACCTTATATCTGCTAATTATCTACCTGTATCAATCTGAAGGTGCTGAATACATTCGATAGCACGCCATATGATTATGTGGCATGTAAAAGATCCCTTGAGTATCAGTTTGGCTCTGGTACTCTCGGTGAAATTAAAATCAAGACACTATTTAGCATCCAACGAGGGCTTGAATTAAATATTAATTCAAGGGTCTAAATTTGGTAACAAGGTGGCCACTAGATGGTGCCACTTGAAACGCGGCTCTCACATTTGGAAATTTGCTGTGTCTGCAATGGGTAAGTTGCTAAAATGCAGCCCATTGAAAAAAGAAATGTTTAGAAGTGGATTTGTTGTTGTTGTTTTGGCCGTGCCCTTAACGAAAAGAAGGAATGAAAGTTGCCAGAGCCTGTGAAACAGGTTGGACTTCTTAAAGATAGATGGCGACACCAACTATCTCCACCTCCGTAATTTAGGCATGGGATTGAAGGGGAGGGAAATATTCTCCAGCCCCCTGCACTCGTGGTTTCTGTAGCGTCCACCCACAAGACTTTCGGACCCACTGATTTAACGAGCACGTACTCCGTGTGTACTCGGTGGTATTGGGTGGCATCGGGTATCGAACCCAAGCCCTCCGGTCTGGAGTCCGTATTCGTATTTTATCAAATCGGAGTAGAGAAATTTTAACAAAAATCACTCTTTATTGGTTCAGTGGATAGTAACTCTGAAAATAATGTGATTTGTTCAAAAATCCTAGTTAAATCCCTATATAGGAGTCCTAGCCACATTAGGCAAAATTTTACAATTAAAAAAAATTCCTGGCTGATTAGTCCGTTCATCCTATAGCAGCGAAAAACCACTCACATGCATCCAAGTTGCACCACCTGTGACAAAAGGGGTTAAAAAAAGCACGTGCTTCGTTTAAATGGTGTTAGTGCAGAGCCAGAGGGATGTAAGAATGGGAGGAAGATCCACTTTTAGTTTCAATTTTTTGTTGTGGCCACGATAACCAAGTGGTCATGGTCATGACCTTGTGGTCAATGATTCATGAGTTCGAATCTTGAAGCCTAATAAAACCCGTCGTGGCTGATGCAAGTTAAATTTGTCGAGTTTCAAAGTCCTCCCGTTTGCGTGATGTGGAAGTTTTGACAGTAGGGTGTGAGCTTAAGTATCGTCTTCGTCTCTTGTACGTGGTTCAGAATTACGTGGTCTGTCGCCAATAGCCCTCGCGTTTCTTTAGAATGCGACGTTAATTTTAAAAAAAGGATCTGTTTCTTTATTAGATTAGGGTTAGTAATAACAAGACATGTCCTCTAATTTAATAAATATTGGAACTGATTGATTGATTGGGGGGATGTATGAATGGTTGGAAACATTTTTTTAAAGATAGAATATTGTGTGAGTAAAGTCAGAAACGTGTGTGTGTGATTACTTTCAAACTACTCGGATTGGTGTTTTAACATTCCAGACCTAGTACATTCCCCTGAAACTAGTATCTCTTTTTAGTGCGGCACCATAGAGGTGGAATACCAATCGCCGCATATTTCCTCCCCAGATGAAAATGTAGAACCGCACTTAGGAATTTTATTTTGCTGAGACACCCAAGCCAAATAGGCACTTAAGAGATCTTTTACATGCCATATAATCATACAACATGAACGTTGTCGAATTTCTGCAACACGAAAATCTACCAACTTTGGCTAGGGTCAAACCTGCAAACTTTAGGCAAACAAGGCCAGTGACAAACCAATTACACCATCCAGCCGGCTTTTTTAAACCTTGAATAAATATTCAATACAATTACGTCGCAGAACTTCAAAGTCTTAACTTTCAAGAATATATCATTGCTTTTTCTTTAAGTTAGAAAAACATTTGAATATTTAAATAAAATTTTAGAACAAAAAAAGTCAGCGTAATAAATCAGTGACATTCTCAGTTAAATTATAAATATGATAGCCTTAAAATGTTTTCTAAGAAAGCAAATGTTATTTGAAATTTTGAATACAGTTCAGTTATTATCAGTTGTTTTATTACAGTTCTTTTTTTAAAATCATCATTAGTACAATACAATAAATTCTGAAAACTAAGAAAAATTGATCCCTTGGAGGAAAATTTGTGGTCGTGGTAGCCTAATGGTCAAGGCAACGGGCTCGTGGCCGCCGTGTCAAGAGTTCGAGCCTTGTACCGTTGACGACCCACCGTGTAGGGGTGCAATGCATCTTAAATCTGTCGAAGCTCAAACGTTTTCCCGATGGTGTGATGTGGAAGTTAGGAAAGGAGGTGCCAAGCACAGGTGTCGTAATCGTCACTTGACAATGTCACTAAATTACGAGGTCTGTCGCCAAAAGCCCTTGAGTTGGTAAATAGTGTTTGACGTACACTCCAATCAAGGGAATAAAAATTTACCTATTTCCTTTGTTGAAAAATTTTTGGGTTCCATTGAGTATAAAACAATAAAACCTTTTTTTTTTATTGAAATGATAATAGTTCCTGTTGTATTCATAGAATTATTGCATAAATTATTTGTTATTTAACCCTATTTACGAGTCCCACTCTTTTTTTATATAGAAAAAAAGAGAAAGAGAGAAGCTGAAAGAAAATTTTATTTTTTTGGTAAATATAACAACCTACAAATCAACAAATGGAAGTCAGCACATCCATTTCTTTCCTATTAAGATGTCACCTCCTAAATTCCACTGTATCCCCATATCATGGCAAACAGCACTGCAATTTCAATAGAATTTAGTTCATTAAATTCGAGTTGAGCTGAGATGTTTATCCCTTCATATCCGGTTGGGAAGAAGCGAAAAAGGACAGCAAAAATTATAATCATAAAATTCCAAATCCAGCTGCAAGAGTTAAGAGGAGAAAAATAATAATAAAAAAATAGAAGCTTTAAAAAGAAAAGAAAAAAGAAATGAAAGAAAGAGTCGTAGTGCTTTCATAAAAATCGTCTGCTATTAAACGTGCATGGCAGGCCGGATCTGGTGCAGTTGTGAAAGTTAAGGAACAAGGTCATTGTAAAAGGTTAAATCCAAACTTGTCGTCTTTTGCTCGTTGGATGTTTATTTATTTACTTTTCTTTTTATTTTTGTCCTTTAGAGCGTTGTTTGTGAGAAAGGATTTTCACACAACCTCGCCAGGAGTCAAGAACTTTTCGCTCAAAATTGTGAAATAGTTTTTCATAGAATTGAGATGACGCTTCTTAAAAAAGTTGATAGTTAATTATATACTTTATTCATTGAATAGCTGTATTTATTAGAAAGAACTACCGAGTACAGATTGTAACAAACTGACTTTTATGGAAATACTTGTTGACCTAAATCGTTTAAAATAATTATTTCTCGTTTTAAAGAAAAGGATTAAATTTCTTACTTTAAGAAAAACAAGTTGTTTTATGTTTAACTTGATTAAAAATATAAATGAGTAAAGTGTTTTGAAATTTTTTATGAATTGGAAATCTTTTACTTTTTAATAAATCTAATAACTAAAGTAGCCTTATTTTAACTAATTTCAATACATGATTAATTCAACAACACATTGTATGATATTCATCTGTATTTGAATTCATATTTATGTATGTTATAGCTGTGGCTCTTAACTTGTGGTCCGTGGACCCCCGAGGATCCTCAGTGTTTTTGTAGGGGTCCGCGAAGGGGTGTCATTTGTCCCTATCTACCCTTTGACTCAGCTAAAGGTGAGGGAGGAAGTGAAGTATGATTCGACATGATAATTTCCAATTATTTATTCAATGTTTAGATCAACTCAAAAGCAATTCAAAGAATCACAATAAATAGGATGTTCCAATCAATCAACAGAGGGAGAAGACGAGAGCGAGTTTTGGGAGGATACATCAAATAAATTATAACCACTTTATGATAAACAATCTTCTACCTCAATATTGCTTTATGCGCTAGAAAAGTAACTAATTGGTACTTAACCTCTTTAATACTTTAAATATCTAACGTAATATGAAGGTGACTAATACATGAACTGCAGGCAGTCTTCTTATCAATTAAGGCTTAATCCTTCGATTTCTTTATCAATACCACCTTCCTGTCTTTAATCTCTCACATGGACTTTCTAACCTTTTACGGTATTCTTCTCCTTGTATCTCACTTGTCACCTTTAATTAACTAACCTTCTACTATTATCCCTCTTCACTTTCTAAACTTCTAGTAAGCGAACCTGAACTATATATAATGAACTTAATTTGCATATCACGTCTTCTTCTTAGGAGAAGGTTGATATTTTTAATAGCTCTAAAGATTTCCCAAGATAGTTAATGAAAGGGCGCGTATAGATCTGTCACACACTTTTTTCATAGGCCTCGAAGAAAAACTCAAAGATGTGCATCCTAAACTAGATCACTAAATTGCTTCCAATGAAAAACTCTACTAGAACATGTATTTCGACTAAGAATATTATTTGAGTTTTTTTTTAATTTACAGGTACATAGCCACCACTACAAAGTAATTAGATGTTTACTGCTTTTTGAAAGGAGGGGGGGGGGAGAAGTGTTAAGAAAATCTGTATAAGTAGCAGCGTTAGGAATATTTGTGTTGAGTAAGAGGGATGGGTGTTCAAAACCTTGGGGGTCCACGATGTCAGACTGTTACATAAAGGAGGCCGAGGCGAGCGAAAGTTTAAGAGCCGCTGTGCAAATGTATTAAAGGAAGGTTGGTCTAATCGGCACCCCTCTCTCTCCGTCCTGCGCGGCTAAAGGCGTGGGGGGAAACAAAGCATCACCAACAACTTCCCTAATAACAATGGGGGAAATTCGCGACTGACTGGCACCAAGCGAGTAATCACGTGACAAATTGGGCAACAATTGCACGTGCTTTTCAATACTGTGGTAGAATCCAATATGCAAGTTGTTGACATTCTTTAGCTTTAATTTATCTAATTAAAATATATGATATTATTGTATTTTATTCATTATTCTAGTGTATATATTTGTTAGGAAAAACTCTCAACAACTCTTTGATATAATTTTTGCTTTATTCTGATTTATTTATCTAATTAGGTATTCGTCTGCTTTAAATAGTGTTAGCTGGTATATTTATTTAGGTTGGGATCCTAGCACTTGGTACACAGCTAATAGATATTTTAATTCTTAATTGATTTAGTAGTTATTAATTATATATTTTTGCGCAAGAATGGCTTACAGTATATAGGATCAATACAACTTCTTTTAAAAAACTTGAAACTGTTTGACTATCGAATAACAATTGTATCGTTTCCTTAAAAAGAACTCACTATTATTATCAATTAGAGTCAGTTAAGTGTATATAATATAAAAAAATTTCTGTTTATAATTTTAATTCATAATTCAAAGTCAAGAGAAAATATTTATTCTGAAGAAAAACAATTTGATGATAATTTGTGAAAGGAATGTTTACAAAAATTAAATAAATTTTTCTTTGATTTTTACATTTCACAAATTATTGATTTCTAAATTATTAATAATTATTATTTACTGTTAAAAATTGATGACATTTCTTTCTTTAAATTAAAATAAAATATTCTTAAGGGGAATGATACCATCGCAAAAGGCAACAATTTTTAGAAATGATCAAATTTAATTTGATGATTTGTTGTTATCTTATTATTATTATTATTTTTTTTTTGAAGTACATTTTAAACTTGCAAAAACGTTTGTTTCTTGAAGCCTGTGTATATAGATTATTAGGTAAAGTTTTAGATAAATGTAGATAATTATTCTTTGGTGAAAGTGTATTTTTTTCCATCGCCTCCCCCCCCCCTTTTTTTTGTACATAAAATATTAGAGTTGATATGGTATTTATCCTATCATGAAAATGAATTTCTTGAACACTATATTTACATCAAGTTTGCCTACTTACACTTAAAATTCGAATGAATATTTTATTTTACTGTGGAACAGTTACTGAATGAAAATGAATTTTATTTTTACAATGTATTGCATATAAATACTTTATATATATGTATGTGTTTTACAATATTATGGAGCATTTAAAGATATTTGAAATGTTTCTAATAAAATAACATTCTCCATCTTTGACTGTCTGATTTACTTAGTAATTATTCTTTAAAAATGTTTGAAATTTTTTTTACAAATGATTGTCTAAAGTAATAAAAGAAAATACTATTTCATTTTTTAGTTAAAGCAATGATTCATATTAACATATAATTGTCAGGATATATTCATTGTAATGTGATTATCCATTATTATGAGTTATTTAACTACATATAAAGTACATAATCAGGGCTAATAATTAACTAAATGATTATAATGAGTTATTTCTACATCTATTAACTGTTTTAATACTTTTCTCTAAGTTGCAGTCACTGTAGCAAGTGCTCTTTAAGCACATTAAAATTAATATAAAGAGTTACCTTCAGTCATGCATGTGTACAGAATGCTTAAAAACCTTGTTATATTAAGTATCGAGAAAAAAAATTGCAAAAAATTGTAACTTTCCTGGAAAAAAAAAACATGCATTAAATAAACATGTGTTTGTAATTTTACTCGTTAGTACAATGCTTTGCAGAACTGAATAGTTTTCTATTGGAAATTGCACTTTTATATCTGGGATACTAAATATAATGCATGGGTATGCGACACTTGGATCACAAATTAATGTTATTAATGCTAGTATGAACTATATTAAAAGTTCGCATTACAATTTTTTATGACAAATAGAATACTTTTTTTTAATTGTCTTTGTATAAAGTGCCTTTAATATATACGTTGATCTACTTTTTAAAAATTATTATACAATATTAAGGGAATGTTTCATCAGAAAAGGTGCAATAATTATCAGAAATTTAATTGTCTTTAGTATTAAATATATTTTTCTTCTTATTGAATTACATATAGTTTATAAAAAATAATAGTATGATTTATCTATAAACATATTCTTGTGTTCGAATCTTAGATAATTAAATACTTAAGTACCTCTGTTACTACTCTGAAGATGCGTAAAATAAGTAAAACTTGAGTTAATTAAACATTATATGTTCTCAATATAACTTCATTTAAAATAAACAAAAATTTGCTTAAGTTAACTAACATATTTTACTTTCTTATGTATGATCTAAATATAATTTTATTTAAAATAAAAAATTTGCTTTGAAGTATTTACATGTTTGTGAAAGTCTACACTTCTCCAAAATCCTTTTAGAACAGGTTTCTTTTGTGAAGATGACAATAGTGAGAATAAAGCTTGGTTTAAGCTGGCGTCGGTATTGAAAATATTCTTCAAAGTAATTGCATACATAATAAATAGGGAGGAGATGGTTTATAATCCTCACGTTTCAACATGCTTTCAAAACACTGATATTTTGCCCTGGTACATGAAAAAAAGTGATTTTTTTCGTCAATCATATTTTCATTTATTGATTGAACAACCATTTTAGCAAAATGAGACATTTTTAAAAGTACAATGTGAAACTGCGATAGCAAAATTGTCCTAGCAATGGTATTAAACAAACGGCAGCGTAATCACGTGACACAGTTTTCACGTGATCGTGACGTCACATGAATTTAGTCCATTAGTTTTATTTATCCACTTAAACAATCACAAGTGAAACTACAAAAGGAAACCTAGGAGTGATATATAAAGCGTTCTCTAATCTCAATAACTAACACTAAGTAAATCCGACTACGGGAACTAGATAAGGAGAACAAGCGCTAATGAACCGAAAACAAATTTTCTAATTCTGCCATCTTAAATTCTCAATCTAATAATTTAATCTTCTAGCAATTACTTCCTTAACTCGCGCTAGGTTTGTGAAGGAAATATTCCAATATTCACACTTACGTAACAGCTCCCCGGCTCCTTCTATCTTACATCTACAAAACCTAGACTTTATATAGTTAAACTAATTTGAATATCACGGGTTCTTCTTGAAAGGCTGTGAATCACTGTAAATACTAGCCCCAAAGTTACCCCAAGAGGATTAGTAGGAAAAATGTCTCAAATAGATCCGTCACAAGGTAGACGTGTGTGTGGTTTTATAAAATCTATATTTCGTTTCAATTAAAATAAATCTTTAATCTCCCACTTCTTTTTTATATTTTTACTTACTGTTTTGGTTTTGTTAATGCAAATGCGAATTTTATTTTATTTTACATCAATTCCACTAATTTATAAAATTTGGAATATTATGTATAAACTTATACCAGGCTTAAAGATCTCTGCCCTAAGTCAATTTAAATTATCTAGCAAATACAGCCTTAACTATTTTTTTTGCTAAATAATTTGTAAAAAGTATCTTAAATTAATTAATTAATTCTAACTGAAATCTGCTTTTAAAGATGAAATTAAAAAAATACACGGTATATTAAAAAAGGCAGAGGAGAGTTGGGTATTATGGGATACCAGTTACATTTCTAAAAATAACTTTACTGATTTTGATAAAATTCTACAAAATATTCACAGATATATACTATAAGAGAGTGTGAGGAATTGTCAAAAAAATGTATTTATTTTATTGTATAAAAATTTATTTTAAATAAAAATGATAAATGAAGGATATTACTAATTAGTCAGGTAACGTGGAAGAAGTGTTTGAACCATTGGAAAATTTATTAAGATTTCCCAAAATATGGCTTTTGTAGTTATTTATAACTATAAAAGCCATATGGCTTTCTTATATTTTCAAAAATAAGCGTGAAAATCATTTCTATTATGTCTATTTATATAGAAGTTACTAATATAATCTTTCTCTGCTCCAGTACAATCTAGTTATGCCCACAGAAAACAGTTGCAGGATTGAATCCAAATTTCCCCTCGTTGCTCTTCGGAGAAATTTCCGCTACAGAAGATACATTTAGCTTCTTTGTTTTCTGTATCTTTAATTGATGACATGAAACCTATTACAAATGATACATTAGAATGAAATAATCATTGCTGCCTGTAGGGTATTATGGAATACTAGGTATTCCATAATACCCTACACATTATCTTGGAAAATGAACCTTTAAGGTATCCGAAAACATTTGGAGTACTTTTTAACAAAATAGCATACTAAAACATTATAAATGCTCTTTTAGGACTCAATACCAACAAATATTACTATTAAACTATCAACATTTAAAATAAATTGCCTGAATTTTACAAAAATTACAATTGTAAGTGAAATTTTAGCACTATGTTTGAAAAACTTCAAAGCAGTTAAAGAAAAAAGTAATAAACATATAATAGTAAAAGTATTACTAAAACAAATTAGATGCATTTATCTAGAAAATGCACTAAAATTTCAGTTTTCTATTAAAATTTGAAATTTTTAGAGCTGATTGAGTAAACATTATAAGAAATGTTTCATTTTTTATGAGACCAATTATTTAAATAACAAGCCAACACTCAAAAAGTATTCATACAATAAGAAATATTTTAGTACATTCTCTAGAAAAACATAAATATCAGGTTCAAAAAGTTTTATAGAAATACATTCGTACTATTTTGAGTTATCAGACTCGCCATGATAGATTTTGAGCTATTTAAATGCCCACTTCTGGTAGATCAAAAACCCACTTCCAGTTTCTCTAAATTTATAAAATGGATTGTAACCTGGCCTCTAGGTTGTGTAGAAACAAAACAAAGTATGTTTCGTAAAGTCAAAAGAAAGCTCTATTCAAAAAAAATAATAAACAAAAATATTTGTCTTGATTTGATTATTTTCAACGTGTTCGGATACCTTAAAGCAGGCATGTCAAACACGTGGCCCGCCAGTGCGGCCCGCGAAGACATTTTACAAAATAATTACATTTTACAAAATCAGGGTTTTTTTAATTTTAAAATTCATATTTCCGTTAAACTTTTAAAAATTTACAAAAAAAATTAACCTGTTATCTATTCTTGTTTTTAAATAAATCCTATTTAATTACAGAAATAGCCTTTAAGTGCAAATTATTTTAATATTTTATTACATTTTTTTCTTATTTTTAATTTTATTATATAATAAATTATATTTTTATTAAATTCTAAAAGCATTTATGGAAATAATTTGTTATAGAGATCGCATTACGATTCATCGTGTGTGCAACTTTTATTTCTCTTTGAAGAGTCCAATCAACGAGAGACGAATAGCTTGACGTCAGAAGCAGTTGAAGTATTATTTTTTTTAAACTTGAAAACCCTAAGATTTTGCCAAGACAAAATGAGGGCTTACTCAATAGTTTGTGAATGAAAGTGGATTTTTTGGTTTTCATTCATATTAAACTAAAAAGTTATTTAATAAAAACATAATCAAACTTCAAGAACAGAGTAAGAAAATGTGAACTGACGATGAACATCGTAATTTTCAAGAAAAATGGGAACTGCACTACTTTTATGCCCAAAGCAAGAATAAAATATTGTACCTGATATGTAAAAACTGTAATTCAGTTTAGGCAGGCATAGTAAAAGGCACTATGACGCAAATCTAAAAACGAACTGTCACAAATATGTTGCCAAACTTTGTGAAGACGAGTTGTTGGAATTGAACTTAACTCTTAAAAAAAGGGGAAAAAAATGTATTAAATATATTTGTTGAGAGAGGAAGTGAGAGTGAGAACATTAACTTCGCACTGTTCAGCTACTCGAGGGTGTTTCGCGACGGACCATGGTTAAGTGACGAGGTCGGTACATGTGTGGGGGGGGGGCTGGCACCCCCTCTCCTAACTTTCACACCACACCAATTAACCTTGACATATTTAATGTGCATCAGCTTCATTGGTACAAGGCTCAAACTCATATGACTCGAGTTCGTTACCTTGTGTGACTGTTAAGCCACCGCAGCCACTTAAATTTGTTGAAGACAGTACAACTGCAGTAAAAACTAGTTATATATTATTACTTTTTTAATCGTAAGTACAGACGAAACCATTTACTAAAAGAAGAATTTATTAGTGAATGCTTAATTAAATCGGAGGAATTTCCATATTTACTCGAATCTTAGGCGCACTTTTTTTTCCAATGTTAATGCTACTGAAAATCGGGCACGGCTTAGAATCGAAGGGAAAGAAATTTGTTGGATAGGGTATTTAGAGCAATTATGGGGGCATGCATGTAATTAAAATTTTATAACGCTGATAAAATAAATAATTATTCCTTTCCCATTAATTCTTATTTTAATTTCGTAAAATTTGATAGCAATAAACCCTCTTATACTATTTTTTATTTTTCACAAAAATTTGTAAGAACTTGGGGGTGCAGCTTAGAATTACTGGTGGCTTAGATTCGCAAAAAATGGTATGCCCAGCACAAATTCAAAAAAATTTGAAGTGTAAGTCGAAATTCTGTAACCATTAGAGGTGATGAAATAGTCGAGAATTATAGTCGAGAACTGTGGTCGAGTCGAGTCATGTATTATGCATAATAGATATTTTCGATGCATTTAAAGAAGTTTTGAGACAGAGTGTTCCTTGGGGGGGGGGGGGAGTTGGTTTGTCTTGCAACTGACAGCACACCTACCGTGACTAGTATTACTAAAGGAGCAGAGAGATTAAAAGAAACAAGCAAACAGCATGGTAACTAAAAATTTTCATTGTATTATTTCATAGCAAGTACTGTTCTTGGGTATGAACTTGGAAATATTAAACATGTTTTAAAGTAGTTAATAAAATTGTAACTATATTCAGCATGTAGACTTTAGCATCGTCGATTTGCTTCATTTCTGGAAGATATAGAATGTGAATTTATCGGTCAACCATATTATTCGAAAGTTCAGGTGTTGATAATACCCATTAAGGGTGAGGTTGCTAGTGAGGGTGTTGCTTTCTCTTTTCTCCAAGATCACAACTTTTGATTTGACAGCATTAAACTCTAATTTATAATTCTTTGCCCAGGTTGATACAAAATCAAGGGGTCTGCTTATCATGAAAAGACTTTCCCTGAAAACAAAGAAGTAAGTCGTCGGCAAAAGCAATCGTTTCACAAGAGAAGGCCAAGATTTTTTACAAAAAATCATTTATAATGATGTTCCAGAGAAAAGGTCCAGAAACTGATCCCTGAGGACATCCCTTGTTCAAAAATCTCTCTTTTGAGGAATGACCTAAAGATAAAGTCACAGATCTATCCTTCAAGAAGCTGGAAATTACGGCAAATAAGTTGTTAGGAATGTTAGATCTTTTTAAAAGGCTCAGAATACCAGGCCACCAAGCATTATCAAAAGCTCCTTTAATATCCAAGAAAACTAGGATTGTATGAAAATTTCTCTTTTTTCCTTTTAAAACAATTTCATTAAGTTTCATCAAGGCATCCTTGGTACATTTTTGTGGCATAAAACCAAATTGGTTTTTATTGAAAAAATAATCTTTGTGTAAACGCCAGGCCACTCTGTTGATAATGAGTCTTTCAAAACATTTACCCAAAGTTGACAGTAAACTGATACACCTAAGGTTGTCTAAATTAGGGATACGGACGTCGTTCACTTTGGGAATTAGGATAATCCTAGCTTTTTTCCAACAGAGAGGAAAGGTCTTGAGACGAAGACATGAATTAAAAACTTTTAGGAAAAGTCCAGGGTGCATTACATGCAATTTCTTGACAACTTCATTAGGAATGGAGTCAGGGCCAGGTGACTTTCTTAACTTCAATTTATTAATAAAAGCATCAATTTCATGGATGGTAAAAGGTAGGTCATTCGTTATGTTGCTATTGATAAGAGCGTCATTTCGTATTTCCTTGTGACAATCATCATCATCATTCTCAGAATCATCAGGAAAAGAATGGAAGATAATCTCATTAATTGTCTCTTCAAAAGAATTTTTTAGTCACAGTTCCACATG
The DNA here is from genome assembly GCA_019973975.1 of Trichonephila clavata. Classification (NCBI taxonomy): domain Eukaryota; kingdom Metazoa; phylum Arthropoda; class Arachnida; order Araneae; family Nephilidae; genus Trichonephila; species Trichonephila clavata. Next base: position 187,071 of record BMAO01001962.1, read on the forward strand.
GAAGAGCAATTCCACTGAGTTCAACTCTCTTCTGAAACTGCTGTTTGACGCCATAGGTATAAATCTTTTTCCACACATTATTTACATTAATTTCATCCAAAAATTCCTTCCATGAGCTTAATTTGGCATCTAAAAGTTTTAAATTATAATTAGTTCTTAATTCTTTGTATTTACTTTTATAAATTTCTCTTAAAGCGATATTTTTACATCTTTGGAATCTTCGTCTTGCAGCATTAACGTGCTTTCTCATGCACCCAATTTCCGTTGTCCACCAAGGAATTCTGTGCATCCCTTGCTTTTTAATTGAAATTGACATTTTATAAGAATTTAGAATAATAGAAAGGAGATTATCTACGAGATCATGTAAGGATTCTGGATTTTAGCAGGAATCGATGCGATTACTAATGTTTGACAGCAAGCAAAATTAGATGTGTCATAGAACAGTTTCCAGTTCGCTTTTATCAGGTTAAAGACACAAAAGTCACCATTTTTTTTTTTTTTTTGAGAATTGGAATTAAGAACAATATCAAACTCAATTGCTCTGTGGTCGGAGAGAGAATCATAAGTAGGCAAATGCCAACAAGAAACATCTTCCAGCAAATCAGTTCCAACTGCAGTTACATCAATGTAGCTAGAACCTTGAGAGCCACAAAATGTAGGACCGCAATCTTCATTAATGACAAAGAGGTTATGGGCACTAATAAAATCGGTGAGCTTGGAACCTCTAGAGTCAGAAAGGGGACTGAACCATGTTTCAGATTTGCTATTAGCGTCCATTGACCAGACCAATCTGTTTATAGGCATCTTGGAAAAAAGTTGGTTAATTTTTTCCAAATCAAAATCAATATTCTTGGAGGGTTCGAAATAGTAGGAAACAAACAAAAAGGATACTTTATTAATGTTTAAGCGCACTGTCACCATATTGTAATCAAGGTGATTTAGATCTAGAAAGGTTGAAATATTTCTATTTCTGACAATATAATGGCTGCTGTAATTATCTCGAAAGAAGGACTGAAGAAAACTCTGTAAGACGAAGGAAATCCAGGAAGAGTTCCCTTGTACGAATGAGGCTCTTGTACCAACGCAACATCAATATTGCGAACTTCCATATTCAAAATAAGCTGCTGTGTAGCACTTTTTGATTTATGCAAATTAAGTTGTAAAATGCGTAAATGCGGTTGAGGTAAAACATTATTCATAACTTGTTTGAGATGCAACAAGTTTCTCCATAAATTGATGACATTTACAGCAGCTAGAATAGGGTTTGTGATTCACATCAACTTTTTTGTTTGGGTCTCTTGTTTTCTTATTGAATCTAATACAATTAACACAAACCTGAGTAGAGAGATCGCACTCACTACTCTTGTGTTCTCCAGCACATTTGAAACAGCACAAGCCATTTTCACAGTTAGCAGCCTTATGGTGATATCCAAGGCACTTAAAGCAACGGTTAATGGCCAGGAAATCCTCGATTTTGCAAACGTTCCAGTTTGCTCTCAGGAAGTTCATATTAAGGCACAGTTTTCGACAAATCGGACTGACCTCTAGAACCAAATCCCGGGGTTTTTCGAATTTTTTAAGAGTGAAACGAATTTTTGTCTCCTCCCATATTTGTTCTTTCTCTCCCAATTCCGGATTCTGCTCCTTCAAAAGCTGGAGAACCTCATGATCACTAATTTCATTCGGAAGATTTTTCAAAAGCAAATTTGGGTTTCTCTTCCGCGGAGAAGAAGCGAATTTGTTTTTTCTTTTATTGCATTCGAAAACCTTTCCTTATCCTCTTTTGATACACATTGAACAAGCACTCGATTATTATCGATGGTTCTCATCTTTTTTATCCCTACTTGAATTTGTCTAGGGTTTAACTGAGTTCTGATGATTTTTCGCACTTCCTCAGATGTAAAATCGTTTTAGTTAGAACATACAATAACATTATTCATTAAATTACTCTCATTGGGAATGATAGATGGCGCCGCGATACGAGCATATGATGGTTTTGTAAACGATGCTGGGACATCATCGTTATTCTTTGCATCTCCAGATTTGTTGAAAGCTTTTGAAAAATGTAATTTCAACTTACCCAAAGCAGTTCTTGCACCTTCACGTAACTTTTGCTTGGGTTTCCAACACAATTTAGTACATTTTCCAAAGATTCGAAGCATTCCTCAAGCGATCGAAATGACGCGTCAACATCAATGGCTGCCATGTTGGCTGTCCTCCAATGGTTATGTTTAGAAACATTTATTTATGCAAGAAACTTAAAAAAAAAAAAAAAAAAATTGAAAGATCAAGATTAAATGATAAACATTTATCATTTTTTAAAAATTACATCAGCTCAATATGTTTAACCAAATTTTGACGACTTGAGTTGAGAGAAAACAAACGATGTTAAATATCTTTAAAAGACATATTAAAATTGTATTTCAAATTACAACTTTTATTTTTGATTTTTAATAAAACAATGTAAAATATGCATATTTAAAAAATAAAAGGAAATGTTAAATGATTATATATGTATAATATGTAATACATTGATTTTTATAAATAAGAATATAATCATTCTACATATCTTGTTTAATTAATTTTTTAAACATTGGAAAAACACGTGGCCCTCAACTTAATATAAAATAGCTCATGTGGCCCGTGATATCAAATGAGTTTGACATGCCTGCCTTAAAGGAAAGTAGACGTGTGTGTGGTTTTATAAAATCAATATTTTGTTTTTCAATTAAATTAAAATCTCTCACTTCTCTTTTACATTTTTACTTACTGTTTCGGCTTTATTAATGTAAGTGTAAATTTTATTTTATTTTACTACATCAATTCCACTAATTTATAAAATTTGGAATATTACGTATAAACTTATTTCAGACTTAAAGATCTATGCTCTAAGTTAATTTAAATTATCTAGCAATATACCCTTAACTATTTTTTGCTAAATAATTTGTAAAAAGTATCTTAAAATGAATTAATTCTAACTGAATTCCGCTTTTAAAGATGAAATTTAAAAAAATACACGGTATATTAAAAAAGGCAGAGGAGAGTTGGGTATTATGGGATACCAGTTACATTTCTAAAAATAACTTTACTGATTTTGATAAAATTCTACAAAATCATCACAGATATATACTATAAGAGAGTGTGAGGAATTGTCAAAAAAATATATTTATTTTATTGTTATAAAAATTTATTTTAAATAAAAATGAAAAATGAAGGATATTAATAAATAGTCAAGTAACATGGAAGAGGTGTTTGAACCATCGGAAAAACTAATTAAAGCTTCCCAAAATATGGCTTTTGTAGTTATTTATAACTATAAAAGAAGTTTGGCTTACTTATATTTTTAAAAATAAGCGTGAAAATCATTTCTATTATGTCTATTTATATAGAAGTTACTAATATAATCTTTCTCTGCTCCAGTACAATCTAGTTCAGCTCACAACAGTTGAAACATTGAATCCAAATTTCCCCTCGTTGCTCTTAGGAGAAAGTTCCGTTACAGACATTTCAGCGTTTTTGTTTTCTGTATCTTCAATTGATGGCATGGAGCCTAATACAAATGATACATCAGAATGAAACAATCATTGCTGCTTGTAGGGTATTATGAAATACTAGGTATTCCATAATACCCGACACGTAATCTTGGAAAATGAGCCTTTAAACTGAAGAACAAAACATTATCAGCCAAAAATTGATCGCAGTATATCAAACTACAATTTTTTTAGTGTACATTATGCTTAATTTTAATGTTCAAGTCTCATGAGTACTAGTAAGGGTAAAATGTTTGAAAATTGGCCTGCATGAACTTTTGATGATCTTCGTTCTGCAGTGAGTGGATACGGCAACTCTCACTGCAATGCATCATGAGTTTCTTCAGTACTTCAAGTTTTTCTCACAGATTAGCAGCTACAAACAGAGCCAAAACATCGGTATTCCATATTACTCTCCTCTCCTCTATATTAAAAAAAAAGGAACTTTATTTCAAAAAAAATTGTGAAACATTTTAAAATAAAATACACATATATCATTGTAAAGCTACTAATAAAACTTTTACTAAATGATTTTTCGAAGACTTTTTTTAGAACTCTTATGTAGCCCTGAAATATTTTTGCACTGTTAACTAGTAGTTGAGGTACACCCCGGTGAAAATTTCTTGGCAAGTACGTAACAAAATAAATACACTAGAACGTTTATTATCCGAACGTCAAATATCCGAACCAAAGTCCGGATACGTTTTCGAACAGTGCAATGCTCAACATTTGTTTCCTGTGTGACCAAAAGTGACGGGAAAACTCAATGTGAGGGATATTTGGGGAATTTCAGTTGTGTGATTTGGTAAACATCTGCGTGGAATATTAGGTCCGTTTGTTTCTAAGTGAGGGGTGTATACGTGCTATTTGTTGAGTTTTGTTGATGTAGAAACCTGGATGGCATGCGATGCAGAAGACTGTGTATTTCAGATGCTAAATAATGACGAGATTGTGACTTTCATGCAAGAAGAATCCTACCCTGCCGACGATGAAACGGATGAAGACGATGACAACAACAATGAAAGTAGAAAGGTTCCATCAAATGTTGACGCATTTTTTGCGTTGGAGACAGCCATGGAGGGGTACGAACAGCAATCAGAGTGCTGTCCTACTCAACTACTACTGCTGAAGACAATCAGAGACCTTGTGCAGTGAAAAAACGAAGGTGTACAATGGTACAGCGAAAAATAAATGATTATTTTCCGCAATCAAGGTAAAATTGCGACATTTTGCACCTATTTCGCTTTTTCTTCAAGCACGTTTCCCTCATAGGATGAGTTTCAATATTTGTATAGTGTCCTGTATCATCTACTGCATGGATCGCATTCGGTTTTCGGTTATCCGAACCATCGTGTATCCGAATGGTGTCCGGTCCCAATTGATTCGGATAAACGACGTTCTACTGTACGTGGATTTGAGATAATTGAAAAGAAATGTGTTCGATTACAAATGTATATTTCATTGCCTTTTTGTAGCCACGGTAGCTTAATAATTAAGATCACGAACTCGTGGCCAACGTGTCATGGATTCAAGTCTTGGTACTACTGAAGACACCTTTGTGTATCAGGGGCTGATGCGCGTTGAATCTGTCGTCAGGCTCGCAGTCCTCCCGTCAGCGAGTATGAGGACTGTCCCTAATAGCCTTTGTGTTGCTTTATAGTGAGAAGATATCTTTTCTCATTGCCTTCCTAGTTTTTTAAGTTATCCGACTACCCTAAAATTGTGAATTTTGCCAAAAGTGACAAATTTTTTATGACTTTATTTTATGGGCCATCTTATTAGCTTTATAAATATATCAAGTTTATCATTTTCCGTTCACTAGAACAAGAACTACACGTGTTTTAGTAAAAGCAGATGCCATTACTTTAAGCACGATGTCATACTTTAAAACGCGTTTTACTCGAAATGTGGGATTTTTTTAAATGCTCAAACGGGGACAGCAATTGCTCAAAAAGTTTTGAACATAATTAAGTGACATTTTTTCTGTAAGCTTTGTATAACATTAAAATTGTTTTAAGATTCAGATTTATACTGTGTTTCAGATATGTGTGTTCAGATATCACTGTGTTTTATATCAAAATTTACAGTCCCTTATGTGAATATAATCAGTTTTTTTTAAAGCATTTTCATATAGTAAAAGAGATAAAGTGCTCTAGTTTTTGTAAAAAAGAAAATATCTTTTATCCTGAAGGTCATTTCAAAAATGTATAACATAGGAACACATTAGATTGAAAAAACTTGAAAATTTGTTCATAAACCTTTGGTGCAGAATGGACCACGTTTATGTTATTTTTTGTCAATTGTTACCCATTTTTTTCCATTTTAGTAATAATAACTTCTTTTTCTCTTCTTAATTTTAGCACTTAAATCTAATAAATAACAAAAAATCCCCATATCTCCTTTTTTTTAAAAAAAAAAAAAGTTGTCGCAACCAGTCGGATACCTTAAGTAAATCTTACATGTATTATCGATAAAATATGTTTTAGTGAATTAATTTGTTGAATTTCTTGTAAATCTGTTAGTGACTAATTTCGCATGCATAAATTATTTACTATTAAGTTAAACTAATAATTTCTAATATAACTGATTGAAATTGAAAATGTGAAAAAGAATAATTCTACGAGTTTTGTTTTAGAGTTTGCTGACTAATTATATGATGTATAGAAAATAATACAATCAGACATCTTTTTAACGAAATCGCTAAATCCCGGTAAAAAGTCCTCTATATAGAAAATTCGTTAAATGGAGATTCAACCTTTAATATATTTTGCAGACCACATAAGACAAATTTTAATTTCATAAACTTAATATTACACATTTATTTTAGAAATTAAGATCAATTTATTTTATATATTTTATCCATCAAAAAGAAATCTGCAAGGAGAACAAGGGGGAAGAAACCCTGTCCAAGAATACATTGTATTTACAACTCTTTAAATATCAATTTTATATTGAAATTAAAGAATTTTTTTTAAATATTTTCCATTTTTTTGAAGCCTACAAGTAATTTTAAACATGTATTATTTTTCTAATCAACAATTTTAAAAATACACTACCACATGCGTCCTTAATTTTAATTACTGATAAAATTTGTTAATTTTACTTGAGTTTTTTGTTTGAATTTTACAGCAGAAAATTGCTGTATGTACCTAGTGAAACCGGTACAAGGCCACTGATCACCATAAAATGTGTTAATAGAGGTAATAATTTGAAAAATATCCTGAAATATTTTAAAAATAGGGAGAAAAAAATCAAATCACAAGAGGAAAAAGTTCGTTAAATAGAAGATGCACTTCGCTATTTGGAGGTTATTTTACGAAGAAAATAGTAAAAGGCTCTTTGTTTCAGGAAAAAGTTCTCAAAGTAGAGGTTCGTTATATGCAGGTTTGACTGTAATTGTTATTGTTGCTGTGGTGTTTAAAATACAAAAGTTGAGTTGGATAAAACTACTGTACTATGACTTTTATTTCCAAAAAGAATGATTATGGAGTGTCGAGAATAATTACCTTGTATTGAATATTACGCTTGTTATACTAATTATAACAACGGATGCCTTTTTAAATTATAAATATTTTATCTCAGTATAACGTTGGCTTAGCTCGGTTATTCGAATCAATAATATCTCATCTTTCAAACTACTACAATCAACAGATATTATTACAAATTCCGTTAAAGGTCACTGAAGGGTTCAGAAGAAATAAAAAAAAATATATAATGTTTCCTATCCCTCAAATGATTGCATAATAATTTTGGCAGCTGAAGGGGGGAAAGAATATATACGTGGTCTTTTCCAAAAGTATTATAGAAGTCAATTAGCAAATAGAACTGTACAGCTCAGTCTTAAATTTGTCGTTTGGACATATTTTTTTCAAACCTACAATAATACCTCATTTGTTGTTAAAAGAGCGGAATTAACGGAATAAAAAGCATTTTAGAATGATTTGGGGGGGGGGGGGATATCGTCTGAATGTTTATCCTGTCCATTGAGATTGGACATCATTTTTTTTAATGGCGTGGACATAGTTTCATTTTAATTCTTCTCTCTTCCTACCGGAAACGAAGAATATTGTTTGGCAACACGCATTTCCTGTTTCGCATGACTGCAGCTGTTTCCTTGTATCTGCTCTGATTTTCAGAACGTGCAACGAATTTAAGAGCGATTTATTGAAACGATTAAGCAATCTAGAGGTATCAATTAAGAATAAACCAACGGATTATATTTAAGCAAAACATAGTTAAACTAGCATTTATCAGCCCGCTTTTTTCGATATTGTATGTTTATATATTGTTTTTAAGCTATATTTTATTTATCCAAGTCATCAAGCTTTTAATGTATTGCAAACCATTCGTAAATTTTGGCTATTATTTTACAGTGTATCAAATAAATTATAACAGAGATTCATGAAATAAAATGTGATTAAATATAATTTTGCAAAAACTAAAATGTGATCGGAAAAATGTATAGAAGAAAATAAAAGAATCGGGATTATAGCATTACGCTTCTTATTAGATCTGACCGTAAAGTTTTTTACCTTCTAAATTCTAAATATGTGTTCTATGAATTGAAAATATTTTCTTTTCTTGTGGGAGAACGATTTTTCAAGTTCATTATTTCGCTATGATCAGAGCCGGGCAGCACAAGGAAGGGAAGGAGGGTTCCCAGGTCCGGATCCCCCATCTCTCTAAAATTTTTTTTGATTAATTATAATCCTATGTATATTATAGTACGTAAATTTCAATTAAATATCAGTATCTGTATTAATAATTAATTCAATACTTTATTTTACTGTATTTTCCCTGACATTTGACAAAATCAAAAGAACATGATTGGCAGTGTATTGGGGAATGATACGAGAGCGGTGGATTTTCGACTCCGGATCTCTCCCCTTTAAAAAAGTTCTTGTTTCTGGAGCCGTGACTTTGAAAAGACATATAAATGAAGACCTTGTTTTGATACTCAGTGGCAATCGAATTAGGATATAAAATTGTTTTGAAAATATTATTACTAGGATATTTTTGGCAAAAGTTGAAAGAATGAGATATCTTGAAAACATTCTATAATTATAATATTTTGCTTATATATAGTTAAGACTTCTCTGTAGAGCCTTAACTAGGGCTTTTGAAGTAGTATATATATATATATTTATTCGTATTTAATTATATCAGAGTAGAGAAAAATTATAACAAAAAGTAACAGTTGTAATTTCAATGGGTCGTAACTCTGTAAAGAATGTGAACTTTTCAGAAATCCTAGGTTAGGCTCTGCACAGAAGTCATAAATATATATATATAGGTGAAAACTTATTATAAAAAAAATTCATAAAAGGCGTATGTTTTGAAAATGTATTATTTTTTCTTCATTTTTTACCATAAAAATTGAATTTAATTAATTTTTCTCGTAGTAGTATTCTTAAAGCAATTGCATATGTACAATGTAATTCAACTGACACAAAATATAAAATATATATATAATAAATACCATTTTCAAAATCCCGGTTCCTAAAACGTTTTCCTACGAAATATCTCTTTTGTTTCCTAAATTTAAGGATTTCACTATTATTATTGACTTCTACTCTTATAACTATATTATTATTATTTCACACACTATAAACTATCATTAAGCACTTACGGAAAGAAAACCAGGTCATAAAAAATGCTTTACCCTTCGAAAATTTCATGGCCGTGGTAGCCTAGTGGTCAAGGTAACGGACTCGTGGCCGGCATGTCATGAGTTCAAGTCAAGTACCTCTGAATACCCGCCTTGTAGGGGGTGATGCCCATTAAATCCGTCGAAGCTCAAACATCCTCTCGTTGGTGTGGTGTGTTAGTTAGGACAGGGAGTAACAGCTCAGGTGTCGTTCTCGTCACTTGCCCATGGTTCAAAATGACGGGATCCCCGTCGCCAAAAGTCCTCGAGTAGCTGAACAGGGCGACGTCAATACTCACTCACTCATTCTTCTAAAATTCCTTTTGTTAATAGGTAATGATGATTAATAATTCAACCTAAAAGTTCCTTTTGTGGCTGGATAGCCTAGTGATTACGGTCACGAACTCGAGACTGGATCGTCATGAGTTCGAGCCCTAGGGTCACTGCAGTTCTGCTATGTAGAGGGGCCAATGCTTGTTAAGGAGGAGGCTCAAACGTCCTTCCATTGGTGTGTTGAGGTAGGTTGCCAGCTCAGGTGTCGTCCTCGTCATTTGACCGAAGTTCAAAAGTACGAGCTCCCTCGCCAATAACCCTCATGTTGCTGCATAGTGTGACGTAAGAAAACACTCACACACAAGACTCCATTGTTTAAAGGGTCAAAATGTGTAAAATCTTCTCCTAGTTGTTAATAAAAATTGTATTTTAAATAAACTGAAAAACACACCTTTTATTGCTAATCGAACTAATTTGTAACTTAATCTTTTAGTCGCCAAATCTGGAAATGGAATCCGAAATTAGTCGCCAGATGCACGATGGGATCTGAAAATGGGAAATCGCTAATTCTGATGATCCTGGTCAGGAAAATGAAACAAAATTATTAAATTATTGTATTGTCATTGGTCCTGGACAAGTGAGAAAAATTTCGATTTAATCTGACCTTTTAAAGTGTGTAAAAATTGAGTTCAAAGATTCCGTTACATACAAGTGAAGTTTATAAAAGGGTGTTAAAAAGAACCGGATATGCGGAAATAACTTGGTGATGTTACAGCTTTTATATCTGCTTATATTATATCGTATACTCAAAAAATATTTTTTTTAAATTTAATTCAAAATTTTTATTTCAATAGAAAAATACATTTTGAGAAGTACATTGAACGAAACATATTGTAAAATTGGGAAAAAAATCGATTGATTTAACCTCCAGTTAACAAAGTCGTTAAATCCCGGAAAAAAAATTCGTTATGTGAAAAATTCGTTCAACAGAATTCGTCTTTTAGTGTACTTTAGAAACCAAGTAAATTTTTTTAATTCATAAACATTATATATTATTTTTAAAGTAATTATTCACACTCTTTTTTGTCGTGAATTTAATATCTATATCATTATCTATATCTATATTATTATCTAACTCATCAAAAATAAATCTCCAAGAAAAACAAGGGGAAAATACATTGTCTAGAAATAAATACACTGTATTTTCTACTTTAAAAAATAATTTTATTTTTAAACTAATGAATTTTAATGACAAATTCTAACTGCAAGCCGACAAATTGTTTTAAACATACATTACTTCATAACCAGTAACTTGAAGCATACATTACTTCACAAGTCCTTATATTTAATTATTGATCAAATCTGTTAATTTTTTTCAGTTTTGATTCGAAAAATCACGGCTATTTCATTGCTCTTGGTGAGCTAGGCACCTGTTAAAACCAGTCCAAGGATCACCATAAAATGTGTTAAAAGATAGAATAATTTGAAAAATATCCGGAAATATTTTAAAAATAGGGAGAAAAAAAATCTTATCCAAGCGGGAAAAAAATTGTTAAATAGAAAATGCATTTCGCTCTTTCGTGGTTATTTTACGAAGAAAATAGTAAAATGTTCTTGGTTTCGGAAAAAGATCGCAAGGTAGAAAAGTTTATAAAATAGGGGTTCGTTGTACGAAGGTCCGGCTGTAGTGTAAAATATATTCGTATCAAACTATGGCATTGAAACTGGTGCTTTTTTCTAACCGAAATAACGTTTCTAGTTTGCGTCCCTTTTTCCCCCTACCACCAGCCCCCAAACCCACAACACCTATTCACATTTCACACACATTTTTAGGACCCTATATGTCATAAAACATACACTGGCCTGTACCTCCGGAAATCTCCTTACCTGTGCAGCAAGACACTATGAGATTCGCCCCATTTGCGAAACTGGGGAAGCACGTTTCCTGACCCTCTGACCCCACGTGCACCTTGACCTCTCCCTCGAGACACTGCACTCCCCACGGTTCGGCGGATGCTCTTTGAAAATTCCGTGGACAGATGGCTTATTTCCATCTGAAACTCCTTGCACACACGATTGGATGGCTTCACTCAATGAATCTGAACGTCCATGAAAAAGCCGATGCACTGTTTTACATCCTCGCTCTTAGTTTGAGAACAGGTGGTGGCATTGAGTTTTCGTTCCTGATAAACATGTTGATCATCATGTTGACGTGAATGTTCATCAATTGATGATTTCCGAAGATATAAACCTTACAAACATACAGATCCTTCCCTCTCCTAAAATATAAGGGAAAAAAATTTAGTACTTTTATCGTGTTATTGTGTGTATAACTTTAATAAACAATTAATCAACTGAAAGATACACATGTAGCCACTGTTGTGTAAAAATTTTTTATTTTGCTTTGTTCCCAAGCATTCTTGGCACTCATTTATCGACCCACTAAAGGGATGAAAGGCTGAATCGACCTTGCTCAGCCAGGCACGTCTAAGACTGGTTGCGGCCTTGGGCCCCTACTCAAAAGTAGGCCCTATGTCCCTTTACAAATGTAACCCCCCTCTTTAAAGTAAACAGTATATCAGATACTTTGTCAAATACTCATAGAAACAATAACACGAAACAAATAAATGTGCATGACTTACAATCGCACAAACCGGCTCGATCACCTGCCGCCTTTTGACTAAATGAGTAATGATGGAGTAGGGTGATAGGCCTAGGCCTGTACCTGGGCGATGGTCATCCCATGTGGTCAGTTGATATATCATCCAAAACTCCCAGTTAGAAGGAGAATATAACTGGAAATAACACTTAACCGTAGAAATTATTCGAATTATGGTATTAAGGCTGAGTCGAGAACGAGAAGAGGCCCCGGGTCCACATGCCTTAAGGCGTTCCTGTGCTCAGCCCGGGGGTTGAACCCCGGACCTGTGGTATGGAAGCGTAAAAAGCTACCACGCGGCCTCTTGGCCTAATATGGGTCTAACTATTCAAAAATAGGAATTTTTATTCGTAAGCCCCCCTTATCCCTAAAATGTCCCTCGGGGTCAATTTTCACAAAAACTTTTTTGAAACGGATCTTTTCTCTCGGAAAGAAACATGTCTGCCGGATTTCGGATTTGGGTCTAATAGTTCTAAAACTGGAATATATTTATTTATAACGCTCCTTGAATCCTTGCAATTCCCCTTGGGGTTTGATTTTTTGCAAAACTTCTTACTTACTGGATCTCTACTTCATGAAAGGAACATGCCTGCCGAATTTCAAGTCCGCAGGTGCGCATGGTTATGCAGATCTAGTGCTGAGTGAGTGTGAGTCCTTTTATATATATAAATGGAGCTTTTAAAAATTTAAATTCTATTGAAATGAGAAAAAAGACTAGGTACCTATATACGTGTTAGGGATATTTTGTATAGAAAATTACATTTCATGAGGTTTTATCAGTTTACACTTTTTTATTCATTGGGGGGGGGGGGGGAATAGAAATTATTTCAATCATTATTCATTCAAAAACCTTAATCGTGAAGTAACATCAGAATCGTTGGCAATCCAACGAAAATGGTGGAAAATTATTGCTTTATATCCTAGTTTCTTCATCTTCTTCCAAAAATGGAAATTTATAATCACGGGGGGAAAAACTATTATAAAGTTTTTTTAAATAATACAAAATGCAATTCCATTTTTTTATATCCTTACCTTCTTAAATCCCATTCTATAAAATATTCATTAAATTACATGATTTTGAAAAACTAGTGAGCACGAAGTTTGTAATTATTTTTAATAAAGGTGAGGGAAATTTTTATGATTGGTACTTTCTGCATTTAAAATGCAATTTTTTATAAATTCAGAGGTATTTCATTTGATTCTGACACAACCCATTTTCCTTTTAAAGAAGGTCTTTTCATAAGAATTCCCAATGTAATTTTAGAAAAAGAAGACAGAATCATAGGGGAAAGAGATTAACAGTATTCCATTTAACATTTTTATGAACAGTTCTGTTAGTGTTTTCATTCGTCGACAGATGGCGCTAGTATATTGTGATCTGGAACATTGCTCTTTCTTTACGAATCAATTGAAGATAGAGTTGAGTTTATATTAAAGAGCAATATTTCTTATAAATTATTCTTACGGAAATTTTTTTTGTTTCATTGTTTCTTATAGTAAAAATTTACAAGAATTTCAATATTGCGAAAAGTTATAAGGAAAATGTCTTGATAACAATACAAATTAACTGCTACTTGTAAGAATTGAATTAAAAATTCGAGCTGTTATAATAGTGCACACTAAATATTACTCATACTTCATCATGGGAACAATTTTTTTCAATGCAAACATCAATGTATGCATTTCTATCCAGGTATTTCAAAATATATCTTCATACAGTATAGTAAACCCTCATTTATCCGGACCCCCATTAAACCGAACATCATTTAAACCAAACAGTAAATTGAACAGTTTTAATTATTAAATCCAGATTCACAAGATTTTAAGTTTATTGAATCGTAAAAATTTTTAAGACCCAGTACATGTCGCGTAAGTAATGCATTTATTTCAATGTTCTCTCTTACAATTACTTGCCATTTTGATATGTCGTATTTCAATTTATTTACAGTGCAGAGTGTTTATTTTTGTACGTTTTTTGAGTTATATATTTTGCTTAAACAGGAGGAGAACATGTAGAACATCTAGAACATAGGTTCTCAAAGAGGTTCCTATGGTCTTCTTGGGGTCCTTGGGGCTGCTGAGGGGGTCCGGGGAAAATTAATTTCAGGGTACATGGACAACGCTAAAGGGTTCGAAAAAGGTAAAATAAAATGTTTGTGACTCATTTTCCATTATGAAAGTTAAAATAAATAATTAATGATTTTTACGTGTAAAAAATTAGAGTAAAAATCAAAAATTTTAGAATAAAAAAGTAATTATTCACACTTTTTTTGAAAATTAATTAAATTGTAAATTATATCTTTCCCACAGAAAGAAACCTGCAATCCAAACAAAAAAGACAAACATTGTCCATGGATCCTTTGCATTTTCAACTTTAAAAAATAATTTCTTATTAAAATTAATGAATTGTAATAACATATTTTATTATTTTAATACTACAAGTAATTTTAAACATCTATTATTTTAAAACTAGCAAAATATTTTAAACATACATTACCATATGCGTCCTTAAATTTAACAACTGATAAAATCTGCTGATTTTGTTTGAGCTTTTGTGTGGTTTAAAATTTCAATCAATTATTTAAATCACAGTCATTTTATTGCTCTCTGTAAGTTCAACTCTTGTCACAATCAGTTGAAGGTCACCATAAAATGTGTACTGAAGGATAGAATTATTTGAAATGTCAAGAAATATTTTAAAAGTAGGGAGAATCACAAGAAAAATTTCGTTAATGCACTTCGCTATTTGGAGGTTATTTTTAAGAAGAAAATAACAATATGTTCCCAGGAAAAAGTTCGCAAAATATAGAAATTAGCAAAATAGAGGTTCGTATATAGTTTTTAAGAGAATTTGTAAAAACCAAAAGCTGGCAGCAGCAAAGCGAATGAACTGATTTAACCCTTACCTTACACGAAAATATCATGAACAGATCTTCGATAGCTAGGCTAATAAAAAAAAATAAAAAAATCATGACTTATATTCCTTTAAATAACCGTTCTTTCGTTTGTTTATTCTTATGATTTCTAATCGTAGTTTTAAAAGAAATATAAAGGTTATAAACAGTAACATTTATTTTAAATGAAATAAGATTTGTAAATAGGAACTGAAACTAATTCTTAAATGATGTCACATTTTGTTATTTGGCAAATGGAAATAAGTGGTATGACAAAATGAAACGCGCGCGCGGTTTGAAGACACATAAAGTGTTTGTTTAATTGAGAAGTCTTTCAACAAAGTTGCCATTATATCGAAAAAAAAGTTAACAAATATTTTATTTCATATTTGTTTTAAAAACTACAAAATCCTCTTTAAAATTCACACAAATTATTGGTCAGTCTGTCAAAAAAGAAAAAGAATGGCATAGTCTATATTCTCTTTGGAATGTTTAATAAATCAACAAGAAATAAATCAAGTGTATAGATAAACAGTTTATTTCTATTATATCCTAATTATTTATTATTGTTGTTGCGTAAAGCAAATAGATATCTGAAATATTAATGAAAACTATTTGGATTTCCCATGGTGCTTTGCTAACGTTGACAGTATTATCACCATCCAAGAAAAATAAATTTCCTCAAAAACAAATTTAAAGAACATAAAAAATATATTAAATGTTTATAACTAATAACATATACAAAAGGTTTTTTCAAAAACACATAACAATTTTATACTTGTAAAAATCTCGTTTAAAATCATTGTAATTAATGTTTGTTAAAAAATTCTTCTGTTGGTGGAAAAAAAGGAACAAAAAAATCATTTGCTGCATTAAAATGTTGGGGAAAAAATGGCGTAATTTTTAATACATTCTTAAATTTAAAATATTTTACGAAAATGAATTTTATGTGTCTCAATGTAGAAAAATCCAGCTTTTATAAATTAATTGATTTTTTTTATTGTATTCAAATTATTCGCAAAAAACATTGAAATTAAATGTGTACCACATATTTCTATTTTCTTTAAAAAAATCTATTGCTCATTTATGTTGAATTTAAGAATTACAAAAATATTCTAACAGTGCTAATTTTTTTTCAAGATTCCTAGTTTAGGCTCTTAGAAACAACGTAAAAAATAATCAAGACAAGGTTTATACAATTATAAATTAAAATTTTAACAAAGACGTTTCAAAAATAGAATTTAAAAAAATCCGAATGAGCAGAAAATACATTGATTAAAAAATCGAATTTCTCTTTGCAGATATTTCCTAGAATTAAATCTTTTTAATTTATTTTACCTTTGTAGAGTAGTTTTGGAAAGCTAATACTTTAAATATAACAAAATTTAAATACAGATTCCGATATTTTAATCAATTTTTTTTGTTTTAATTGTCGTTTAAAATATCTTTTGGCAGATTAATTTTTTATTTTCTGTGTGTGATTAATCGTTTTGTTATTTTATTTTAATACTTTATTTATTTGAATAAAAAAAATCGTTTGCTATAATGTTCGACGGATAACTGTTTCTGTGACTGTTTAAATGTTGAATTTATGAAAACAAAATAATTCTACAGATCGAATTTTGTCTTTCGTTTGGTTGTTATTTAATTTTAAAATAATATTTATTTGAATATGAAAATCGTTTTCTATAATGTTCAGTCTATAACTGTTTCTGTAACCGATTAAAAGTTGAATTCGTGAAAAAGAATAATTTTATAGATCGAAATTTGTCTTGAAGTTTCTTTGTCTTTGGTGTTTTGTTTATTTATTTCTTCTTCTTTTTTTTCGCTATTTAATCTTAATATTATATTTATTTTAATACATAAAAATCGTTTTTAATAATGTACAACTGGTAACTGTTTCTTTAACCGATGAAAAGTTGAATTTGAAGAAAAGAATAAATCGTTAGATTGAATTTTGTCTTGAAGTATTTCTAAAATATTTGTGTGATCTTTGTTCAGTCGTATAGTAGTGCTTTTAAAGTTAGAAATGTTTTGGATAAAGGCGATTTTGATAAATAAATATATATATAGCAGTAAATAATTAAAAAGAAGAGACTAATAAATCCCAAGAATCTTAAAATCAGACCGGAAGAACCAAGAACATGGAACCATGACAAACCAAAAAAGAGAAATGTAACTAGAGGGGAAAACTATTATGATTTCTCGAGCTGTCACTGGTTTAGGACAGTGAAACAGGATTAAACAATTTATATATATATATATATATATATATATATAATTATGGAGATTTCTGGGGGGAAAACACACACACACAATTCCAACATTAAAAATGTTTTTTTTCCCTATAAAATAATTACATCGTACTTTTGATATTAATAATAAGAGTAAATAAATGCCTCCCCCTTCAAAAATAGTCTTTTTCTTTTGTTACATTTTTTAAAACTTTCCTTTCGATATATATAAAAAGTTTGTTTGCTGAAAACCTGGTGTTTCTTCTATCAAAAGAATTTTTGACATCAACCATTCCACTGCTCCTGTGGGAAAAGACACAATCTTGAGTTCTGTTTGAGATAAATATAATCCTTCATGACAGTTTAAATTTAAAAGTTTTCGACAATTATTTAATCAGGAGACTTTTAAAAAAAAATAAGACATCACCTCAATCAAAACACCGCTTTATCCGACTGTCAAAGTAATTCCATTGTTGCCAGTCCCTGGAAACAAAATTCCACGTAAAACACATGTCGATTAGAACAAGTGGCGACTTAATTGAATCAGCCTATGCGCATAACTCTGGAGTAAGATGTCCTCGTCTGACAACACAGCATCATTTATTAGGATTAACTCCCAGAACTTAGGTCATTTATTACCCTCAAGTAGGAATTAGGTTAGCGCAAAGGCTTACGTTCTTGTGCCATATATCATGGAATGCCCGTTTTGCATCGACGGTCTTTGCAGCTGCGACGTTACGGGTACAGTTAACACGCGCCGCAATTGTAGTTTCCAGGGAATTTTTCCTGTGTGATGGAGGTACAGTTTAAGCTTCTGGATTTTACAAAAGAGTAAAAAGACGTGGTGATGTATGGATATCGGATTATGTGAACTTTTTGTTTTTTCTGGTTTCCGATCGGGTTTTCTCAAATTTTGGGTCGAAAATTTCAATAATTCATTACTAATGGCAATGGGTTTTGAATTTTTGGGATCTTAAATTTAAGTGTATGTCCCCTTGTTTCGGGAAAGTAAAATGCTTTGAAATTTAAACGTTGATTTTGTTATGATAGGGAATTAGTTTTATTTTTTATTTTGAACAAATTGTAAAAATTAAAGCAAATTTGGTGATTAATCAAAAACTTTAAGCCCTTCATTTGTTTAAAAAAATTGCATTCAACTAATTTGTATTGTAATAACATTCTTAAAACAATTTATATGTATATTCCAATTCAATTGACATTAAATATAAAAGAGTTGGTTAGTTTATATGCTTTTTCAAAATAATGGTTCAGAAATTATAGTCACTTTAGTTCTTGGATGACGACTTACATTCAGCCTTCTAGATCTAAGAGTTATATATACCTAAACCAGTTTTCTTCCAACTTTTTCGACTTCTGGAAATCTTAGAACAGTAAGGTCTTTACGGGGATCCCCATTCCATACTCTTAGAAGAATGTATCTTAAAATAATATTTAAAAACAGATCAACATGTTGTAGGTACCTTATAGACAGGTAAAGAAAATTTAAAAAAGTATTGTATTTTTTATTTAAAAAATAATTCCATTTTGATACTATTTTCTCATTAATAACTTCAGTTCTTGACTCCAGTATCACTTACCCATGCTTTCATTTTTTCACATAAACTGCCTATCGAAATCACCTACATTCGAATTTCGTTTGTTTTTATAGCCACTCACTTTGAGAAACATCTTTCATTTAAATACATTCTTCTGAATGGAGTTCAATATTTATAGCTGTTTGACAAATCCTGTGTATTTTGTATGAACTGGCAATCTAAAATTTAAGAGCTGTTCTTGCTTAAATTTATGTTTTAATGTCGAATCTGTATATATGTCGATAAGTTGTTATTCTACAAGGGAAAAAAGGTTCATTTTCCGTTAGAAAACTATTTAGTTTTGAACACATGGTACTATACAATTATTTCGTGGAACCTGGGATAGTAAACAATAGAATATTCACTATGACATAAGGAAAATAACATAATATTCTTTTACTATATTATAATAAAAGTTGAAAAGTAATTGCCAAAAAAGTTATGTATGCATAAAATTTTCATCTTTAATGACTGGGATCAACTTTAGGCACACATGGTTTTACAAACGTCATAGAGAACGTGAACTCCTCTTGCATACACATTCATAATTTTCTTTTCCATTTTTTTATTGTGGAACCCTTAAGCGTGTCTCGTAGAACCCCAGTGTTCCGTAGAACACAGTTTGAAGCCCTCTGATCAAAAGGAACAAAGAGATTGGTTTAGAAAAAGTCTTTTAAGATCTTGTTTCCTAGAATCATTTCACTTCGCAATTATTTCAAATCCTTTTCAACTCTCCACCTATGATAATGATTCGAACGAGAGTACGAATCAAAAACATTCCACGATTCGTAATCAAATACCGCAAGCGAAAGGTTTCCACCCCGACTCTCAAGGAAACAGAGATCCCATCCTTCAATAAACTATCTATTAAAACGTGCACCGAAACCTTTTCCTTCGGTGCGCTAGATTTTCCAAAATCTTTTCAAAACCCATCATGATCGTCCAGAGAGCCCCCTCTCGCTTGTTTTCTTTCCACCCCCGCCTCTCTCGGGTAGGTATGACTTAAAAATTAGCTGCATCCTCATCCCGCGTGGAAGCTTCTACCAGAATAATTACTTTCTTCGTTCGCAAACATTTATACATGTTGGCGGGAGCGAAAAATAAAGAAAAAGCCCCGCGCGCGCTCTCTCGCAACAAAGAAGAAATGCTGTTGGAGGCAAAATTTAATTTAAAATTTCTTGCCAGATGTACCGATAAGGAATCCACTTTTTGCCCTGCGCAGGACGAGAGTGGTGTAAGTGATTATGAGTCGAGTGGGTGGTAAGGGGTGCACGTTTAGAGGTTGCTTAAAACTTGCGTAGTTCTGTGCGATCCAAAACCAAAAGATTAAACATGATTTCTTTCAAATGATATACAGTTGCGTTTCATTAATCTGTACTAATTGGTGCTCTACATCAGTGGTCCCCAACCTCCGGGCCGCAGATAGGTACCGGTCCGTGGATGAAATGGACCGCACATTCTGTGGGTCCCCACTTGCCCACTTGTCTTCTCCCACTTGCGATGGGAGCAAGTTACAAAAGAAAAGGAGGGAAAACATATAAAATTTCACGGTTTAACAAACACAACCGCCTCGAATCCTTCAAGGTTCAACACATAAGAAAACTGACACATTAAACGTATACGGTATATAAGATACATTAAATAAAATACCAAATTCACAATACTTTGAAAAAAAATTCAAAGTATAATTCACACAGACAAAAATTAATTTCCGGAATTTCGGGATTTGAAAAAACCACTGGGATCCCGAGGCTGCAAACCCTATCGTCACTTGACTATGGTTTAAATTACGGGGTCCGTTGCCAAAAGCCCTCGAGTAGCTGAATAGTATGATGCCATCCTCGTCAATTGACCGAGATTTAAAAGGACGAGGTCCGTCGCCTATAGCCGTCGAGTTGCTGTAGAGGGAGACGTTAACGTGACTCACATGCCTTAGGAACACCACTGTTGGTCTGTGAAAAAATTTTGATGGTCCGCGGAAAGCCAGTACAATTTTTTTAAGAAGATTTAATTAAAAAAATAACGAGAAAGAAAACACATCATAGAATTTGATTGTAATTTTCTGTAAAAAATTTTAGCTACTACTTTATGTGAAATTTTTTCTGAGTTAAGTGACTTTTTAGCTGCTTTTGCGGGTCTATCTAGAGACATTTTCAAGTAAGACTTGGCAATCAGGATAAATTGGCGGTAAAACACTTAAGCTTGTTGATATTGCTTTGGGTTTCCATTTTGTTTTTTCTTTTCGTAAAAATCCTTTTGAGTGATATGGAAATGTAAATAGAGACGTAAATAAGTGGCAATATAGGTATCGTGGTCAATTATATTAGTAGCTCATCATATAGTGATTAATCATATGTTAGTGGTCTTTTAAATATAAAATTATATGTTTAGTGTTTAACGACTCCTGCTCTAAATATACCAGATCAAACAAAATAGCCTGAAAAACAAGCCAATGTGTGTGTGCGTGCGTGTGTGTGTGTGTACGTAACTAAATATTCTGTAGATTAAATAGGATATGTACACACTAGTGACCATTAAAATTGCTGCACAAAGAAGACGATGCGTTAGACATGTGACATTTACACGACCAGAAGAAGCAGTGACATGTTCACAAATTATTAGTTTCAACTCATTAATGCAAAGAAGTTGCCGGCAGTGGCACCTACAATGTATTTAAATGTTGTACAGAGAGTAGATTTCTCAAGCAGAAGCTGCCTTTGAACGTTGTTGCTTGAGGAACATTTGCTGTGATGCATCGTTTAAGAAGGATAAGTGGTTACCAGGAACTTTCTGACTTTAATACAGAACGAATTGTAGTCTACAGAGATTGCTGTTTATTGTATCGTGGTATTGCAGTCAAGATCGCATAACTTTCTCTACAGAATATGGAATCGATGTATTCAGGATAGACATACGGAATACTGTGCTACCTTTCAACGACCTTCTTAAAGGGTCGTACAGCCCTGTCACAAGCCTTGGGTCAAGAAATGAGATCGTTTGCAAAACAAACGTCCGCGCGAATAGTTAACGGACGTTTACAACAGCATTTACTTAAAGCTTGTTTACTATAGCTTCAAATACCTTGACAAGATATCACAGACAAGGGCGCATTCAATGGTGCATTCAACGACGAATCTGGACGCACCAATGACAAAAGATGTTGTCTTTTCAGACGAATCTAAATTCTGCTTACATCATCATGATGGTCGCATCCGCGTTTGGCGGAATCGTGGAGTTTCACATAGCTAGCAGTGATCCGACATTGTCAAACTATCCCATCATAGGAAGTATGGATGGTTTGGCGTGCCATTGGATACACATATCAGTCACCCATTGTTCACATTAACTGAATTTTGAACCGTAGTCATTAAAAATCTAATGTGTTAAGGCTCTTGGCTGTATCCTTTCTTTAAGCCGTACAAAAAGCTACACTTCAGCAGGATAATGCCTGACAGCACGTTGCCGATATTTTACGGACATTCCTTGGTACAGAAAAAGTTAGGCTGCTGCCTTGTCTAGCACATTTTTCCAGATCTCTGACCAATAGAAAACGTCTGGTCAATGCTTACAGAGAAACTGGCTAGTCACTGTACGTCAGTCACTGTGGTCGATGAGCTGTGACATCGTTTTGAAGCTGCATGGGCCTGCACAATCCATCCAATCTCTGTTTGATTCAATGCCAAGTCGTATAAGAACTTTTATTACTGCCAGAGGTGGTTACTCTGGGTACTGATTTCTCAGGAAATACGCTTCCGAATTTCTTGAAAATTTGAATCTCACTTATTTCTAATATAATATATTTATCCAAAAAAATTAATTTTATTACTTTCATTTTTACTTGGTGCAGCAAATTTAATGACCAATAGTGTATTTTGAAATCAGACGAAGTCAAATGGCAAATAATTACACATGAAAGAATTTTTAAAAACAATGTATTACTTACATGATTTATCTAAAGTAGGAAAAAAAAACCTAAGTATACTAGAACTCAGTCTTTTATTTCCGTTTATCAGTTATAATGTTACTGCGGTCGGACATAAAGAAGGTTTACTGTATGTATAAATATTCTCAAAGTACATATTTATTACAGTTGACTTGCATATGACATTCCTCCGTGATCTGGTGTAATGCATTCTTCTCATAGGTACACCTTCTCTTCTAATGACTTGCGCATTTTACGACTACCCTCATTTAAAAATCCCTTATCGAGTACATTAGCGGGCAAACATAACTTACTGGATTGGCTACTCTGGCGTTATTTTTAAAATACCGCCAACCTACTTGCTATTCGTTATAAAATCTTTATCGTAAGTATCACCTAATTTTTCGAACAATCTATAGTTCTTTGCTAACAGTAATTTAACAGATATCACACATTGTTAGTTAGATTGCAAATGCAGGCTATTTAAGGCCGGGAGGGGCATTAAGGTTAATACCCTAAATCTGTCTACTACCCTAAAACTGTCAATTTTGCCAAAAATTGACAAAAAAAATTTTTTATGATTTTATTTTATGAGCCATCTTATTAGCTTTATAAAGATACCAAGTTTATCATTTTCTGTTTACTCGAACACAAACTACAAGTGTTTTAGTAAAAGCAGATGCCAATACTTTAAGCGAGATGCCACACTTTAAAACGCGTTTTACTCGAAATGTGATTTTTTAAAAATAATCAAATGGGGTCAGCGATTGCTAAAAAAGTTGTGAACATAATGAACTGAAATTTTTTCTGTAAGTTCTGTATAATAGTAGAATTGTTTTAACCTTCAGATTTATCCCTCACTGTTTTATTACAAAATTTACAGTTCCTTATGTGAATAGAATCACTGTCTTTTTAAGCATTTTCATATAGCGACCGAGGTAAAGTGCTCTAGGAAAATATATCTTATCCTGAAGGTCATTTCAAAATTGAATAATATAGCAACAAATTAGATTGAAAAAATTGAAAATTTATTCATAAGCCTTTGCTGCAAAATGGGCCGCGTTTATGCTATTTTTTGTCAATTTTTACTTATTTTTTCCCATTTTATTAATAATAATTTCTTTTTCTCTTCTTAATTTTAGCACATTTTTCTTAAAATGCACTAAACAAATCTAAAAATAACAAAAAAATCCCCATATCTCCTTTCTTTAAAGAAAAGTTGTCGGATACCCCTTAAGTCGATCGTGGTCGTCGTGAAGAGGAGTTACTAGCTCAGTGATGAGGTCCACTACCAATAGCCCTCGTGTTGTTTCAGAATGTGGCACAAATTAAAATAAATCTCCAATGATATTACATTAATAATAAAATAGGACAATCAATTAAGTTTTTGTTTGATTTAGATGAAGGCATTCTTGAGCTAAACAAGAACTGCTGGTGAATTTAATCCGTTATTTTGAACCTTTGCTTACGAGATGGGCACCAAAGAATGGTAATTCATTGTCTACATTCACGCCACGTCAGTGTTAGGATTTTTATCCTCATCAAATTTAACGTACATCATCTGGATTCGAACTCTTATCCTGACTAAAACACATCGTTGTCTACAGGGGGACGTCTTAAGACTCTCTGAAGCTCTCGGCCCAAATAAATCTTAAGATTTTTTGAGGCCCTGGGTCAATGTGCAAAAGTAGACCTTACCTGAGATATTTAAAAGTAGACGGCATATAGTATTAATTGCGAAATACTCGTTCAAACAGTAACTTGAAAGAAATAGATATGCACGACTTACAATCTCAAAACCTGAGCACAAAC
Source organism: Trichonephila clavata (assembly GCA_019973975.1). Classification (NCBI taxonomy): domain Eukaryota; kingdom Metazoa; phylum Arthropoda; class Arachnida; order Araneae; family Nephilidae; genus Trichonephila; species Trichonephila clavata. The sequence goes on from BMAO01001962.1 coordinate 211,637, forward strand.
CAGTCCTACGAATGGTCGCATTTGGACCAAATGATTCGGCCTACGCCTAGGCATAGACAATTTCAAACACATACTAATACAGTCTTGCCACTTTTGCCAGTTGACATGCAGTTTGAAATTCCCAGTGTTTTTCAGAGAATATGCACGGAAATAATATTTGACCATTAAAATTATATCTGGATCATAATCTTATTAAGACAGAGTCGAGAACGAAACGAGGCCCGCACCAAGGGCGAGACCCGGACCTGAACCTAGTTGGCCCATGCCTTAAGACGTCTTTATTTGGCCTCGAATCCGAGATTTGATCTCTCGTGGCTCCCAAACTAACAAAAATAAACAAATTGAACACATAAACGGGCCAATATCAATTTTCAACCCTAAGCCTTACAAACCATACGTTCCCAATACCAAAACTCACTTATTACTCATTCTCTGTCTTTAATAAACACCCTGGTGGATATTAAATTTTGCTTTTAATCCTCCCTCCCTCTCCACCCTGGCAAAAACGCCCTCCATCATCCCTCCAAGGGGACGACAAACGGTGGACGACTTGCGCCATTTCGCGCCGCATCCTCTCAGCATATGCAAAGGGGTGTTTGAATATTCATTATACTTTCATCGCTGCACGCCGTGGGACACCGAAACATGCAAATTCTGGCGAATGAGCAGGAGGAGGGTAACCCCCCGTCCACCCCAGATCTAGCATCATCTATCATTCTGTTTGACAACCAATATCTCTATCCAACACGATTAGCAGCTCCGTGTAGGAAAAGGCGAGAGAAATTTTAAACTTTGCATATTCGCCCGCGTTTTCTTATCTTTTCGTCGAAACCGTAACCTAGAGTGGCTGCTCTATCTGCTTGAGGATATTGCGCATAAATTTCCGAAGGAAACCCCCCTCTTAGAGGGGAGGGGGAAGATAATCTAGAAATCGTTTTCTTCGATGGAAGGCATCACATGGGGATTATGGGACAGAGGAGGGAGGCAAAGGGTTAGTTTTCTTGTCTTTGATTCGCGTGCCCAAACGATTTAGAGAGAATTCTTTGGGGTTGACTTTTGTGGAGGAATTTCGTAAAAGCAAACACTTAATGTGTTGTTCTCTTCGATTTGTGACAGAAGTCGTTATTGTTTTGAGAAGTGTGTTTTTCTAGATATGCGATTTGATTCCATTCAGTTCTGTCTGTTTGTGATTTAGTTAAGCGAAAAGATGTCGGATTACTATTTCCGTTTCCATTATTACTTGAAGCATAGCATCCCAATTGGTTTGAAGGTCACTATTTAATGCCGGCTGTGAGAATGTACATATTTGATGGGAGAATCATATGAATTAATTTGAATTAAAATACAGTAATTTTTTGCAGGTATTGCGTTTCATGAATCCCGTCAAATAAGAAATGTGATTCGTCGTGAAAACGTGATTATCACGTGTTGGGTAACCGACATTATGCCTCTCACCACCCTCTAGGTAGAAGTGTTGATGCACTTTACCCATTGGCGGGGTGTGGAAGTTTGAAGAAGGTTGCCAGCTCAGATGTCGTTGATGTCACTTGCCCGTGCTTTAAAATTACGGGGTCTGGTGCCAATAAGCCACATTTAGCTTCAGAGTGCGATGTAAATTAAAATGAAATGAATCTTGGATATTTATAATAGGGCTGTGGATTGGCGTTTCACCATTCTAGACTTCCCCGGGAGCTGGTATTCTTTTTAGCGGGGCACCATATAAGTGGTATACCAATCACCACAGGCAATTTTGAAGCGTGGATTCGTACCTGACCTCTGACGATGCGAAACCATCCTTCGGAATTTGAATTTACCGAGAGCATTCAATCCAAACAGATACTCAAGGAATCTTTTACATGCCACATAATCCTGTGACATAGACGCTGTCAATTTCCTGCATCAGGAAAATCCATCGACTTGGGCTGGGGTCGAACCATTTTTAAACTTTACCTTAAGATTTCCATTAGTGTATATTCCGATCAGATCCTCTTTTAATATCACACTGGTTTTTTTTATTTCATTGTCGTCATATGAATTCTTTGTCTACTGTGTTAAAGTCAAAGCATTCTCAAAATTAGTTTCAAAATTTGAATAAAAGGTCATATAAAGGTTGAATGTAGGTTAAAGTTCCTATGAAAATTAAAATTCTCCAGAAAGAAAGTCTGTGGTCAATGGAGAAACTGGGAAAATTCGCCACGTCCGAAATGATACGCCTTTAACTTAATTTTGGCAAGAAAAGCTGAAATGGTGGTCCTTTTTTATAATAAATTTACGCTGTCACCTTGTACCTGTAAATTAGCCTCATTAAATTAAATGAAAAATATCTGTTTAATAGGTAAAATCTGGTTTTTACTTGATTAAATTTTCTTTTAAAATTAAAGTCACGATATGGTTTAACGAGAGCCACTCTATCGTAGATTTCCCCCTCCCCTTTTACACTTCATGTACCCCAAATCATTTTTTTACTGACGTGAACCACAAAAAATCTTAAGATTTATCTGGGCCGAGGGTCTCAGAGATTCTTAAGACGTCCCATTCAATTCCTCACATTCCCCTAGGGAACGATATAGACCACTTCGGGAGTCCCTGATCTATAAGGCAGTAGCACACTAAGTTTTGAACCCACGTTTCGACAATGCTGGCCACGATATATCACGGCCATTACCATTGTGGATATTCCAGAAACTTTTAAGTGTGGCTTTAATGAGCAAACCAATCAATATCAACTTTCGATACTTTAAAATAATTCTGAATATTTCTTTAAAATTTTTGTGTATTTTCTTCAACATAAGGGTATGTTTTCAACTTAATCTCTCCCCCCCCCCATCTTTATACCTTAAAATTATTTTTTTTTTTCTTATTCGCTGCGATTTTTCTTTACAAGGCAAACAATCGAAGGTTTTACAAAAGAAGCAACAAGCGGAAAAATACCGCACTTAGAATCTTCTCCGTAAGCAAACGACAGCGAGAGGGGGTATTTAGAAGGAAAATCCACATTTTTCCATCATCACTTTCGAAAATAAATTTCCCAATCGGGTTGTTGGATAAAATATAGAATAGCGGCAGAAAGCACGGAAAATAATAAGTGAAAAAGGAGGGGGTAAAAAAAAAAGCAGCAACCATCTCTCTCTTCACTTCACTTCATATTTTGGTATCATTTTCGAAGATGATGAATAACACACCTTGACACGAGAGTGGATATTGAACAATTTTACGACAAATTCGCCGTCTCTTCCGTTGGTTCTTTAGAAAAGCAGTCGTTGTAGTCGTTTTTGATGTATACTTTTTTATTTAAAGAATTCCTGGAGAAAAAGAACACTAAAAAGAAGAAAAAAAATTACGCAGCAACAGCACAGGCACCTTTTTCTTTCCCTTCTCTTCTACGCTCTATCGCTCGCTCTGTATCTTTAATAATGGCAACAGCAGCATGTGGAAGAAAAATAATGAAAAAGAGTTAAAAAAAGAAAGAAAGAAAAGAAATAAAGAAGAAGAAAATGATGAGAAAATATGAAGCTTCGGGCTGTAAAAATTCCTTTGAAGGAAACTTGTGGGCCTCTGCCCGCAATGTTAAATTTTTTTCTTTTAATACATCCTTTTCATCTTTTCCGATTCTGCGGCGCTTCTGTTCGGTTTGTATATATCTATATATTTTACTATTTTCTGGAAGGCTTTTATGGCAACACATAAGGGATGAAAAGGGGGGCGGGATTCACAAAATCGATGGGGGAAGTGAGATCGATATTTGTAAAAGAGAGGTGGTTTTTATTTACTTTTGGTTTTTGGAGACGCGTGTTTTTCTTTTTCTTTGTTTCTTTTCATTTTTAGGGGGCGTTTTTTTATTTCTCATCCATTAACATTATTAGTGTTTTCAAAGGATAATCTCTTTACCTTGAAGAGAGAGGAACGTTTGACGTACCTCAAGTGAAGTGAAAAGAAGAAGATACGCATAAATTTTCCACCGAGATGAGTAAATAATTGAAAGAAAGTTGAGTAAAAATTAGCCATGCGGGGGGATGTCGCGTGCAATGCAACAAAAGAAAGAGATAGTTTTTCCCTGCCTAAATCTGGAAAAAGAAGGAAAAAAGAATGATATAGTTACACACAGAAATATCAACATGTGTTAATCTTTCATTTGCATATCAGGTTTTTTCTTTCTAGAAGCATTTTCTTGCTGCTATCCTATTAGTAAAGTTTTGTAAAAATGTTGCATTTTCGGCTCCGGTGACTAAAAGGTCGCGTCTCCGTTTCGTAAGCTCAAGATTGCGGGTTCGACCCCGACTGAAGTGGGTAGATTTTCTAGATGTAAAAATCATAAGCACGGGCATGTCATATGATTATGTGGCGTGTAAAAGATCCTTGAGTATCAATTTGGCTCTGGTATTCTCAGAAAAATTAAATCACGGCAATATTTAGCATCTGACGAGAGCTTGAAATAAAAAATTAACCTTTCAATTTGGTAACGAGGTCACCACTAGATGGCGCCACCAAGAAATGGCTCTCCCGTTTGGGGACTTGCTGTGTCTGCAAAAGCTAAGTTGCTAAAAGCAGCTCCATTGGGTAAAAAAACTTTCGTAATGTTTGAACTAAAATTTATCTCGGAACTGGGGATGAGCAGCAAAGGAAAAACATTGATTATGATTATCAGATGAGCGTTAAGAGAACAAGTTAATGCTAATTTAATCTCAATTTCATCATAAATCAAAAACCAAAAGAATAATAATAATTAATAATTTCAAAAATTTGAAGCTAGAAATAAGAAGTTTAAAGTTAATAAAGTAATTTTAAAAAAGCAAAAAGAAGAGAAAATCAAATCCACAAATTTTGTCCTGTAGTCTTCCACCTATATCTTCCGGAACTTGATTTCTTGTTTCACGTATTGTGGCCGCGTTAGTAATCATGGTTGGAAAGTTGTGACCAGCGTGTCATGAGTTCAAATTCTAGAGCCACTGAAGACCCTGCTGATGCTGTAACGAAACAGCTTTGAATTCTTGGACACCTGCGACTTCCCGTCACAGGGGCTGAATCAGTTGTTAGGAGTGTTGATCGCCACATGTGCAAAAACACTTTCAGTCGTTAATATATTGCGTGGACGTGTCTTGGATAGCCCTGACAATCTTTGACACTCCCCCCACGGCCGGATGTAATGAGAAGAAAAGATGCCGACAGCGGTCAACCCCAAACCCGAGCGGGGGCCGAGAGAGAAAGGAGAGTTCGAGCGTAAACTTCGCATTGAACGAACACCACAAGATTCCTCCATCACAAAGCAATAGAAATTGGATCTATAAATAATCTAACTGTACTAAGTTGTAAATTAATGTAAATAATAGTAGCTGTGATTTAATTAAACTAAATTTTTGTTTTTCAAATCACACTACCTTTATTTGTTTCAAACGTCACAATGCACATTAAATATATCGAGACTCAAACATCTTCCTATTGATGTGGTGTGGAAGTTAAAAAAAAAGGAAGTGCTACAACTTGTCTGGCTGGTAGAAAACCTGCGTTAGAGAGGATTACACCTCAGGGAACATCCATCGTTACACATAATGCCGAGACTGTTAAGAAGCTGCACTGTTGAGGTCGATGTTAAGGCCAGATGACTCTTGTGAAAGCATGGCTTAGGACGACATTGGGATGCTCGGTATCTAGAGTCTTGATAGGTCACTGTAAGTGGGAGAGAGTCCAAGTGAATCTGGAAGTCAATCGGAGAGGAGAGCCCGTTGGAATGTGCGTAGAGTGTTGAAGCGTGCAGAAGTGTCTCTCTAGCGTCTGTAAAGCTAAAGTGTTTCGCTTTTAGGTGTCTATTTAAAGGTTCACTCCCACAAAAGTGACACGCAAGGCCGAATCAATTCTGTTTGGACGTAGCCGAGATTACTATCCAGCCATTGGTCCTTGTCACCCCTCGTGCTGTGTACTTTGAAGCTGGAGATTGGCTTGGGAACTGAGCAGATCACCTCTGTGTCGGGTGGATAAAGAGAGGTCAAAGGTTGACTTAGAACATAAGCATTGGATTGTCTAGTGTTTGATACTTACCCACGCGAAACTACTTGACCGTTGAGACGTCATTAGTTCCTAAACAAGAAATGGGTCCTTTGGTGGAGACAGAAGTAAGATTTTCTATGGTGAAACTGATTGATCATTTTCTGTTATGTGTTTTTATTACGACTTAAAATAGTGACATTTAAGGAAAACAACTTGAGTTCACCAATGCAGACTATCTAATTTTTGGTATTTAAAGCAAAATTACTCTCATCCCGGCTGCAATGTTAATAAATGAACGATTCAAAATCTTATTTAAATCCTTTCAGACTTCCTGATATTTACCAGCCTTGTCATTCGCAATACCACAGAAACCGTCATTCCCCCTCCCCACCTCCCGATTGAAACAATGGCAACAAAACCTCCATTCAAATAATCAGACGATATACAGCGGTTTGGGGGAAGTGTTCGAAAACCACAAAACTACCCACGCCATCCAAAACTCCATTAAGAAGTTTCTATCGCACAAGCGTCGCCATAATTTACGCCGAAACACCGTCGCCATTAACCCCACAGCAATTAGGTAATAGGGGAGCTATAATATAACGTGTCTCATCGATCCTAGAAATCGTCTGCTGATACCTCTCCCCCCACCCCCGAACTCTCCAAACTTTAAACTCCGCCTTTAAATGCGGAACGCAAATTGAAATTGCCGTGGAACCCGGAAGACTTTGAAGAGGAGGGTAGGGGTTGCTATCGGTCCCAGATTAGAACGTCGGGGGTGAGGGTGGAGGAGTTAGTTCGAATATCAGGCGTCGAATGTTCTCGGCCCATCGGCTTAAGGTCGCTTCTGCATGCAAATCATATATCAAATTCGCTCCCCCTAACTGACAACCAGGCTAACTCCGAGCCTTACGAAGCATGAATAATAAATTGCTCTTCTATATATTTGAATACGACTGGATGAATCCTCCCCATAAACTCCCCCCTCCATCAAGGTTAGGGGGTGAGATGAAAAATAGCCAATCCCCCCTCTCCCACTAACCTTTTCCTGATGATGTAATTTTCAAATGACGTCGCGTTTTTAGAGTTTAAATGTCTGTCTGCTAGAGAATCACGTGTATCGCTATGTAAATTGGGAGAGCTTTCTTTCCCTTTTCGTTATTGTTTTGGGGATTAAGATGCGGATTTGGGGGGATTTCGTGGGGATGTAGTCCAATAAATGATGCGTATTTCCACGAAGGAAAAAGGAAGATTCATAATTCAGTCGGAGGTTATGTTTACAATCAGGTGCAGATTTTTCAATTTCGTGTTTTTATTTCAATGCTCTCTTTAAAATTCATTGATGATGTTTGTTTTTCTATTCTATTTTTCTATCTAATTATTAGCTACCAAGGGATTTATTATTTTAAAAGGCGTGACATGACCAACTTTTCTAAACTTATTGCAATCATATGTTTATGATACATACATATAAATAACATCTAATTTCTTATCTTTTAAAATTTCTGTTTTGGACTATTCGTTCCATTACTTTGCACAGAATACTTGTAAGGGCTATCGACCAATAGTTTTTTTCATTCTTCTGGAGATTTTCCAGTTTAGCAATGGGAACCAGTAGCGCACACAAAAATTTTTCAAGGGGGAGTGTCCATGGTCGAAAGTCTCCCAACTTGTATCGTACCTCAAGACAACACCAATTGATTCTTCTGAATTTGTTAACAAAGAACAGTAAAAAATAAATTATTGAATTAAAATTAGCATTAATTAATAAAATAAATTGTTAATTATAAGTACTTAATTAAATTTTACTTTATATATACATAGGATTATCAACCATCGAAAAAAACCTCAAGTGCTTTGGGGGTGTCCGGACCCCCAGGACACCCCCTCCCTTGTGTGCGCCACTGGTGGGAACTATGACGTAAGTTTTCCAAATCTTGTGCAGTTTTCCATGATGTATTGATGGTATCTAGGGAAAAGTTTCTGGTGTTTTCTCTGAAGTGTTAAACCATCACTTCGACATTAAATCATGGCCTGGAGCTAAGTGGGATGAAAATCCACAAAGATGGAAGAACTTACCTGCAATGTTGGAACTACGCAAACGCAGAACTGATCCCTGAACACCTGTTCTCCTGTCCTGCTATTCTGGCGATCTTGCAACGAGTTAGTGACTGTTCTCAGGACGATCTGTATTCGAACAACTGTTTGGACATTGTCGTCGTGGTTTATAGGACCTTCGGTCCTATGTGCAAATAACTGTCTATGTCCATAAACACGACAACCAACTAAATAACATTTAACATATTTGTTATAAGTTGTAATATATGTGTGGTTTTCCCCTCGTCTGAATTTTCAACACCGCACAACGAAGAATTTTAAAACCCTATTCCATTCGAAGAGGTGCCGTGGTAGCCTAGTGGTCCAGTCTCGAACTCGTGGCCGGCGTGTCATGATTTCGAGTCCGAGTGCCACTGATGACTCGCTGCATAGAAGAGCCGATCTACGTTAAATCTGCCCAGGCTCAACGTTCTCCCGTTGTCGTGGTGTGGAAGTTTGGCGAGGAGAGTCCCGGCTCAGTTGTCGTCCTCGTCACCTGACCAAGATTTATTGAAGTACTAGTACAGCTTTAGAGCCAAGACTCAACCTCGAGTACAATTTTTCCAAGTCATGCCCTCTTCTTGTAAAGTGGTTCATTTAAAAGAAATCCTTAAAATATTGGTCTCTCATTATAACTAAAGCTTTACTCACAATTTTCCTTGGTAAAAAGTGGCAAGTAATTTTGGAGAGGAAGTAAAAGATCGGATGTCATCCTCGTCACTTGTCCAAAGCTCAAAATTACGATGCTCATCGCCAATAACCCTCGTGTTGCGAGGTTAATAAACACCCCCCCCCCACACACACTCCCGCTAGCCTAGTGTCACTAATGACTTAAATTATAGAAGGGTCTATACACGTTAAACACACATGTAGAGGTTCAAAGTCCTCACGTTAGTGTACTACGGAGGTGAGGGAATTGGTAGCAGCTCTAGTGCGGTCTTCGTCTCTGGATTGGGGATCAAAATTATGAATTCTGTGTCCAATAGTTCTGTTGTTGCTCGAAATGTGACCTGAGTAATCAGTCAATCAACAATTGCTCAGGACAGGCTCGTGAGTGTGTATTATCTTCGCACACAAACAGAGCTGCGCACAGCCCTTTGTTTCCCCTCTTAAGGTGGAACCATTCTTATATTAATTTTGTATCCAATCAGCTACTCTCCCTCCATTGTTCAACTGTAATCTCAGAAGATGTGTTGCAATTTTGATTACGTGTTTAACGCACTTTAATATTTTTAATCGCGAATTAATTTTTATGGAACATCAACTTAATTATTTTCTTAATTATATTATTTATAATGAGAGGCTAAAATTAAATTTTAACTAGGTACCTCGTAATTTTGAGAAGTTTCTGTCGCACTATAAAACAACACGAGCACTATTAACGAAAGATTTCATGATTTTGAACCACCGTACAAATGACGAGAACGACACCTGTGCTGGCATCTCCCTCTCCTAGCTTCCCCAACCGGCCCACTGGAGGACTTTGAAATTCGACAGATTCAACGCGCGTCAGCCTCACTATACGGTTTCTCTTCAGTGGCACTGGAGCTCAAATTCATAACGCACTGTAGCGAACATTATTACAAAGCCCAGTTACTTCAGAGATCAAACCCATTGATGTCAAAGACGAAAAGCTGATAGTGACTGCCTTATTGTAAGGGGGGGCAGGGTTTCCCTGAAATCCATTTACCTTCCGTTCCGAGAAAAACCCCTCAAAAAGGACATGTGGTGAGACCAGTTCTAAGAGGGTCCCGGCTGGAAGCGAGAGAAGAAACGTGGTCTGTAGAAAAAGATGGTGTGTTAGTTTTTTATATAATTAAATTTGTATATATATCTCTAGCCGGACTGTATTTTCGTATCCAATACGTCACAACACCGACCACGAATCCCAGACAATGACCATTATCAGGACTCTAACTGAGTGATAATTGAGTGTGTGAATTTTTAACGTCGTACTATTCAGCTACTTTGGGGCTTTTGGTGACGTATCTCAGGACTTTGAACCATGGTCAAGTGACGAGAACAACACCTTAGATGGCATCCCCCTTTCCTAGCTACCACACCCCACCAACAGGAGGACGTTTGAGCTCTCGACAGATTTAATGTGCATCGCTTCCCTACACGGCGGGTCTTCAGCCGCACTAGACTCGAACTCATGACATGTCTCCCACGAGTCCGTTACCTTGGCCACTAGGCTACCGCAGACCGGACACAATCTGAACACCACTAGTTACTAAATGCGGGATTCAAATGATCAATCCTCTAAAACAGTGATTCCCAAAGTGGTCTATATAAACCCCCAGGGGTCTATGATGACCTGCAAGTTGTCCACGCCAGTGAAAATATAATTTGGGGGACCGTGAGATGCAAATGGGAGTCTGTAATAGTGCCTCTGATTAAACCAGATCGTGACTTTAATTTTTAAAAAAATTTGATGTAGTGGAGAAACTAGATATAACAACTTAATTGATTTATTTTCTAAATTTAGTGAGGTTAATTTGTGGTTACCAGGCGACAGCATTTAAGACAAGGACCATTTCAGCATTTCTTTCCAGAATTAAATTAAAGAAGTATAATATTTGGATGTCACAAATTTTCTCAATTTGTCACAGACAGTCTGTCAGGACATTTTAACCTACGTTCAACATTTAAATGTCCTTTACTCAGATGAAATTAGGTTTGAGATAGCTTTTTTTTATAGTAATACCACAGTAGACAGTGAATTCATATAGTCACGTTGAAAAAAATTGCCTTATTACAATAGGAACTGTTCAGAATAGGCTCTAACGACCTTAAAATAAAGTTTAGAAACGGATGTCATCAATTTTGGCATTTTTTTAGTTGCGAATTATGGAATATTGCGAGAACGTTTTAATTGCTTTTCCTAGCGAGTGAGAGTTTAAGTACATTACCAATCTTAAAAGCAAAAGAAGGGGGAATTGGACAGTTATTAACAAAGGAGATTTAAGGTTAAACCTGGCTATAGAGTGATTGTGATATTAACTATTCAAAATTTGTTTTTTGAAGCACTAGGTTCATTCTTGTCATTAAATTCATTTGTTTACTGTTCAATTATTTTGTGTAAGTTTTATATATTAAATTAATTTATTTTAATTTAATTTATCAACATGTGTTTCTTAAAAAAACGGTACTCTCTTCACTATAGTTAGAAATTTAATGCTTTTAGAGTAAGTAGTAGTACCAGTAGTCAAAAGGATATTTAAGTTAATAAATTTGCAAGAAATTAATATTAGCTAAGCAGGGGTCGATCCGAAACCAAAAAACATTGCAAGGGGCTGTGAGACAAAAAAGTTTGGGAACCTCTGCTCTAAAAATTTTTAACAAAAATCGAAGAACTATTATTCTATGCTGAAATTTGGAAGTGATTCATAAAGGCATCATAGATTCCTTGAAATTTCGGAAGTGAGTATCATTTTCTTACTGTTTTTTACAGCGGCGGAACTAAAAAGCTTACTCAATAGTCTTTGAAAAGAAATGTTTTTCGAAGTCTGCTCAACCAGAAATAGTCTCTTCGAGTGAATCGACCCCATTAAGAGCCTACTTTTTTGCATCACCCCCTCTTTTAAATCATCAAACGATCTAACCATCTTACTTCATCTCGGTGGTATTGAACCGAGTTGCGTAAGCTTGTTTGATTGAAACGGATTCACACACACACACACACACATTAGGTTTGGTTCCCTCCCTCGTTTCGGTTCGGTTATTTCTTTGCTGGAGTTTTTCCCCCTCTACACTGGATTTATTGATTAAAGACATTCGAATATCCTAAAATGTTACGATTATAAAGTGAGTGGTAGCTCTATTAACGCTGCATTATAATGCTATTGGCAACGGACCTCATAATTTTGATCCATGGTCAAGTGACGAGAATGACATCTCAGCTGGCACGCCTCTTCGAGTTTCCATATTAATCCAACGAGAGGACTTTGAGCCCCAACTGATTTAACGTGCATCGGTCCTCTACACGGCGGGTCTTCGGTGGCACTATGACTTGAACTCGTAACCTTTACTACTAGGTTAATGAGGCTATGATTATGAAATGCCTTCGCTTGTTGCTCTAGAAACAAGTATTATGAATTATATTTTTGTAGTACTTTGATAATTCAAGTTCCCAACAAAAATTCGAGCTTGTAACAGACTGTGTTTTTAACTGTAACCGAAGGGATTACATAGTAACCGAAAGGATGACGTAGTAACTGATTGAGAGAGAGCTGTGACGCCCTCAGTCAGTAAGTTTCTAGTTGGACAGTTAGTAAGTGCTGTTGTACGAGAGTGTGTCTTGTTTTATAGAACTCCGTGTCTGCTCTACCAACGAGCGATAATAAAATATGGTGTTAAGCCTGTCTCATTTTGGATATATCTAATCTATATTGCATTGCACTCATCGACACGTGTGTTAAAAGCTTATAAATTTTTTTAAAAATCCGCAGATATTTTAGAACGTTTCGAAGAAGACATCTTGTAATATTTTTATGTAATTTTAATTTCTGATTTCGTTCAGTTCGGTTCCCAGAATGTTGCTTTGTTAGTTTGAGGAAAGCCATTTCACAAATTGCCTCTTCTAATTTCAGTAAATGACTTTAAAAAATGATTAGTTTTATAAGATTAACATCTTATCAAAAAGCAGCGTTTAAGGTTTTCTTATTTAAAATACTTGTATATTTTTATGTGAGCACGAAACAAGAAATTTAACGATAAATTAAACAAAATACATAGACAAAAATCAAATAGTTTATATTATAGACCCAAGAAGATTATTTCATTCATTTCACGATGTACATTTAGCATAATAAAATAATTAAAAGTTGGTAGAATTTATGTAAATCATCGCCTAAGACACAGGGGTTGGCCAACCACGGCTCGCAAACCGCATATGGTTCTTTGCATAGATGGTTGTGCCTCTTCTAACTTTTGTTTTTACGCATTTAAAAGGGAATAACTGTCTGTTAAAAATTGTTTCTTTTTCTGTTTTATTCACAATTATGAATATCTCTGTTTGCATTCGCATTTCCAAATTTAATTAGCTTAAGACTTTTATTTTGCATTAAACTGTTTTCCTTTAAAAATTTGGTTGAGAATCAGTAGGAGAATTGGAATTAGCTCTAAATTAAGAAAAACTCAATTTATCGGTAAAAATGCCATCATGGGAGACTTCTCAAAGGGATTTCCTGAAACATTTATGTGTATACATGAATTCTGGAGCATTGATTAACTCGTTCAGGACCGGGCGATTTTTCCTGTTAAGCCTAACTCTATTTAAAAATTTATATAAAATCATTACTGTAAGAAAATACGCCTAAATATTTTTAGTTTATAATCATTCCAAATTCCATACGTTCTAAATTCAGTTTAGAACGGTGTGATAACGGGCCGCAATAACGGGAAACGCAATATCACAAATGATGCCGTGCGCCCTGATGTGATCCCATGTATGTGATGATGGTCCTAAATAAGTTAAGATACTTAAACCCCCAACAGGAGTAACAAAAAATGCTTTTCATATTCATGATACACTCAACGATTAATAAAAGTGTTTAAATGATTTTTTATGCAAAAACAAACAAAATCATTTTTAAATTGTATTAACATGAAATTTTAAAATAAAACACTGAATGTATCATGGGCACAGATATTTTTTCGCGAAGTTTGAAAGTCTAAATTTCAACATTATATAATACCTTGGCAACGATTGTCCTACGCGAGTATCGAGCTATTGCTATAGAAATAAAAATATCTTAGATAATTCTTAGTTTTGAAAGGAATGGAAAATGTTGCTTTGCGTTAAACTTTATTTAACCCGGGAGAAGTCACGCACTAGATATTACGCACGATGGATGACGTAGTCATTCCAATCCTGTTTTTTTAAAGTATTTTAATTGTACACCGTAAAAAACGTAATTGCAGTAAATAATTTAGTTGAGTGAAAGTATATTTGTGTGTGTTCTTACTTTTAAGATATTTTCAATTTATCTTAAACACTTGAGAAAAACTCCAATCAAACAGAACTAAATCGTTTCTAATGGGTGTGATTTTAATAAAGGACATAAATCACAGACTCTTTTCGCTAACATGACAAGAATGATATTTGCAGGCAAAATTGTCTTTTTTTATTCAACTTATTGTAGTTTTATTGTCCTTAGATGATCAAAAAATGTGTTTTTCATGCTTGTGTCCTTTTCAACGGGTGCTGTTTGTCTTGTGGTCACTTTTTGGCGGAGTTCTTTAGGTAGCATTTGCAAAATCTTTCCTTTAATTCAAACATTTCCTGGTCATCGTTTTTCTCATATTTACTTTTGTTGTCATGATTACTTTCCCTTATTTCATCAGGATCTTCCCTTGCTTGAGCAACTTATTTTTCCGAAGTTTCAACTTCCTCCAATAGAAATCGTAGATGCTCCATTTCATTTTTATATTCTGTTAATTTGCATTTATAAACCATAATCGGTTGTACAACACAGCAATCAAAACCAGTAAATCGTTCACAGGGGGAAAATGTAGTTTGTACAAAGAAAATACTTTTGAACAAATAAAGTCGTGCGGAGAACTCAGTCAGCCCAAGCACCTTAACATTGACAAAAACATTTTGGTTCTCAGTGTCCCACGTGACCACTCTCGAGTTAAGTATAATAAAACAATAAATTGAAGCAAGACAGCTTTATAGCAACCATGTGCATATAATACGAATGAGGCTATTTGATACCTTAATTGCTTTGCTTCACTTACTACTTGATTTTTCTATCTCGAAAGTTTTGCCGACCCCAGGTCTAAGAAACAGCCAGGCGGACTCATTTCAAACCAGTCAAATAGTCACCTCCCATGTTGTAATGAACATATGTGTTGAAAGTAAAGATTCGTTACACACCTTGCCAATTTGAATCACATCAGATGATATTTGAATAGGCATCCTAATACCGATGAGGGCCAAGGCCTACTGGTCCATCTCAGTTTTCATGACCTTGAGCACTGAGGTGCATGATGTCCCCGGCAGGTGGTAAATCTGACGTGAAATCAACAGTGTTTAGTTCCCAAGCAAGCTTGCTGCTCCTTTATCCATCCACTGAAGGGATGAAAAGACCACCCAACAGGTATTATGGTTAGTGATGCTGATTCCTGTGCCAGTGGGCCTGGGTTTGAATCCCGGAAAGGGCATGGACGTTTGTAAATGTATAGTGCATTTCCGGCATAGGGGTTCTCTAAATAAAGATCGAGCCGCAAGCCCTCACGTGAGATTGGGGAAAAGGGAAGAGATCTAGGAGACTTATGATCACCTCCAGGGTGTTCTCCTTCAAAATTGGGATGTAACTGAGCCAAAACTTACTGTCACCTGCATGATGCTCAAAGCTACGGATAACGACAAGCCTTTGTCACTATGAATTTCGTGCGCCTCAATCTAACACCATCAGACAGGTGGTGGTAGCAACAACACAAAGTAAAATAATGAGTCCATCTTACCCAGCTTTGAATTTGAGCCCAGGACCTGTGGCGAGGAAGCGCGATACGCTGCCACTCAGCCACTGGGCTCCATCCTATTATAACACCCACAATGTTAATACTTCCGAGTCCCCGACCCAACAACACTAAGGCCTTGACAAATTTTAACGCGCCTCGACCTCTAGAGAGAATGGGAGGAATCCAAGCGAACGAATGGTCCGTTGCGAGTTCCATTCCATTACACCAGAGGTTCCCAAACCTTTTAGCCTCATAGACCCCTTGACGGGTCTTTCAGTTTGGCACAGACCCCCTACTTTCCTAATATTAATTCCTAATATGACGTTGAGTTTTCATATTTTAGATTGTTTTGATTTAATAATTTTAATTTAATTGTATTTAAACATGTTTTCAAAGTAAAATACTGTATTCACTAGAACGCTAGACAATACACTACCGTAAATTGAATGGAAATAATTCAATGATCCATAGGCGGTTCAGTACCATTTGATCCACGGATCAGTACCGGTCCGCTACATGGGGTTGAAACCACTGGTCTAAGACATGCAAGGCGTAGCTACAGACCGGTATATCGGTCGTTGAAATAAATACCCTGCCAATTGGAATTTGAAGCCATCTTGTTGAATTTGATCAAACTAAATTGCTTCCTCAGGAAAAAATTTTTAAATACGAGCTCTTGATTTCCCCCTGTGATACTTGTGGTGCATGAGAATTATTTCATCTGTCTTCAATAAATATAAAAAATAATACTAATAGCACTTGATTTAGTGAGATATAAATCAATATTGCAGTTATGTATTGCAAAAATCCTTAAATGAATCTTAGAAACATTTTTTTTCCAAAAAAATCGTACTTTTTTATTATTATTTTTAAAAAGTAAGAATATACAATGTGTTGAAATAAAATTTAGTTTTTTTTTCTTATGAGCCACTTTCTTGGAAAGTGGTGTAAGTCCATTTTATATTATATGGAAATATTTAGCACTATCAAAATAATTATACTTATAATTTCATTAACTCCGTGAATTTATATTGACAAAATGATGAAAATTTTGAAGGATCCTTGAAGGAGCAGTTCATAGATAAAAAAAAATATATCAAAAGTTCATAACAGATTGCATTCAATGTTATAAATAATTAAATTTCGTCAAAAATGGACTTTCACCAATTTCAAAGAATACGGCTCATATATTACAAGTAGTTTTCTTCGAAAGTATATTTTAAAGCCAGCTAAGCTCATGATATGAGTAAAAGTGTAAGGAAACACGCAGAAAAACTTATTACAATAATTTAAGGCTTTTCTTTTTTATTATTAAAAATATTACATACAAATATACTATACATCTTTCACAGAACTATGCATGATTTCTTTCAATATAAAGTTGCCGTAAGCTTATCTAAATCCCCAAATTAGCAAAGAAAAGATAATTTTTCAAGCATTATTGTCAGTATCTTATCTAAACATAACAATTTAAATTCAGTTATTAAATACGATTCTGCATATTGTGAGATAAGTTTTTTCGAAATTATCATCATTCATAGAGAGAAATAAGTTCTGTAACTGGGTTTTACTTTTCAAAATCATGATAATATATATATATATAAATCTTCATTGTGAATTCTTATGAAGCTGTTTAATTCGGTCTTATCTTTCAATCTTCTTAAATTTAATCCGAGATTAAAAATAATTTTTTTCCCTATCTCATAAAAATCTACTTTTAACTGATGTTCTAAGAGGTAAAAAAAAAAATAACAAACATACACGCATATACAAGCGATCCATGTTCTTTATTTTCAAAGCAAACGATAAATGAAACCACTTCCAATTATATTCCGTCCTCCCCTATCATTCGAAATCTGAGATGAGGCGCAAACAGATCATCAAACAATCCTTCTTTCCTTTTTCAAAGAAAGAAAGAAAGAAAAAACCTAACGGGAAATATTTCTTCTCTCTTACGTAACGTAAAAAAAAAATGTATAAAATTCTGATAATTCTTCGTAATTATTACAAATTTTAAAAAAGACTTTTTTTTTTAAAGAATTTCTAAAGCGGCAGACGATTCTACATCCAAACCTCTCAACCCCTTTTTCCTGGAAAAGCAGACCTTTTTTCCCTTACAACGTCTGGCCTTTTCCCTACTCGTCTTGGAGGAGGGACTTTCTAAGGGTGGGGGTGAGCGAGGATCCCCCTTTCTCCTTTTATCTTCTTCCTCTTCTGAAAGCTAAAAAGAGGGTGGAGCGTACGAGTCGAACGCCGTTGCCCCTGGTAACCGCGGATCAATTAGGTTCCGAGCAGTGTTTGAGTGGGAGTTGATAAAGCTATTGTCTCTTTCCATCTTTCGCTTTTATTATAGAATCTCTCCGGCTCCCTTTTGAATGGGGAAAAGGCGACACAGCATTGAAAATTCTCCCTTTTCACCACTCTGCGTCTTATGTGCTGGCTTTTCAATGACCGTTTTCTGTGCACACACTGTGTATTCTGTTTAGAAGCGTAACAATATAAAACTGCACTGGCTGTGGATATTACGGATGCCAGCTAGAGAGCTTGCATGAATGGGGGTTTTGGGTGGGGTGGGGGGCGCAAGATAGGCTGCCTTTTGTGCCATACACACACTTTATGGACGAATGTCTGGTTGCTGCCTTTCATTTAGGTTTTGAAAAGGAAGGAAAAAGTTCCTTTTGTCGTTGCCCTCTTCAAGCCCCAAAAGCCCCTGCTTTTGTGAGTGGAAAAGATAAAAGGGCTTCTCTTTTCGGGTTTAGCTATCCGTGGGTACTATAAGTTGCCCGGGCTTTTCGACAGGACTTTCAGAACGTCTCGGGTCGGTCCTGCGAACGCGTCTTCTCGGTTCTGAGCTCTTCCCCAGAATGGAAGAGATCGCAGTTGCTTCGAAGCCGTGCCAGCAGGCGTGTAGTCGAATGTTTTTGGTGGTGTTCCTATGTCCAGCTATCTTTCAATTGTGAGAATAGTCTGTGCCCGTTTCCTTAAAGCGCCCAAAGCATTCTTACCATCGATCTGGAATAAATGCTTGGTGAGCAGTGCTGTGTACAGCAACCGGCCGAGGCGGGAAAGTTGTCCAAAAAGTGGCGCCAACGTAAAATTCAATCAGTGAAACCATTACTTGCATCTCTTTGTGTCCTGGAAATGTCCTGGTGTAGTGGGATTACGTGTCACGTTTGTCATTTTTTACAGTTTAAAATGATTTAAGGGTTTATATATTTGGTTCTATTGTTTTTGATATCTTGGACAGTCTAAATCGTATGTTTAGGTAAAGAAACATCATTATAATATATCTCATGTGAGGAGAGGTAGTATTGTGTGTGTTACCTTTTTTGTTGTTGTTTCTGTTAACTATACCATACGTAGGGTTTTTAATCCATCTTACAATGAAGTACAATGTCAATCAATTAGACCCCCGTATGCGCATGTGCTCTAGCGCACGATAAAAGACCTGTGTAGAGCAACTTTCATTGAATAGATTATAAAAGGTTTATCTCAGAATCGTAGTCACACACAAGCACTTAAAATAAAAATTTTAAAATAAAATATGTGAAAACAGTTTTTTTAGCAGAATATTTTTTATTAACTTTTTGTAATATAAATTGGTAGGTTTATGTGTGTGAAATATAATTATATCTTATGACAGAGAGAGAAAAAATACTTAATTTATAATTGCATTACCGGTAACAGAGAGATCTATCATCCATATATACGTGTTTAATTAATAGGGAATATACAATGCATACTCGTGTAGAAATACTTTCTGCATAAAAGCATTTTTGAGAAATGCATCAGTAATTTTAATGCAGATATTTGGTTTTTTAATATTTTGATAAGTTATGAATATTAAAAATTATGTTATATAAAAATTTATTATATTTTCAAAACTTATTTCTCAATAAGTTTTTAATATTTTTTTGAACCAAGCAACTGGAATTAAAATGTTTATTAAAGAGATTTAAGATCTTTTGAACTTAGAAAAGCAAAACCAGTAATATTTTCTATAAATATTTTTTAAATGGTATGTAAATCTAGTGTATATTTTTCAAAATAGTTATATTGTTTTCTATAGTATCACTTTCAACTATATCTGTGTATAGTTTTTATGAAACTCTATACATTTATATTTATTTAACTTTCAAAAACATTTGCGTTTGGGCAAATTACAATTCTCAAATACGATTTATAATTCTTTAGTGTGCTTGTGTCTTGAATACTTTATTGCAAAATTTATACTTTGATATGTGTGCGTGCGTATGAAAATCTGAAGTTCACGATAAAGTAATTCAGATCTTTAGATAATATTTGTTTTATAATGTTTTTCTTTGTGATATGTAATTTAATTGAACTTATTGCGCGATTTAATAATTATATTTCTCCATATCTGAATCCCTGTTAAGCTATAACAAAGATAATAGATATTATTTTATGTTGGTAATTGTGTAAACAAATTTTTAAAAATAAATTTTATTTTATTCTAGATTATATTTCAAAGGATTAAAATATAACTGCATATATTTCAAAAAATTTTCATTGTTGAAATACAATCTTGAAACTGAGTATAAGTAAAATTGACGGGTTTAAAGCATAAACTGTATTTATGCATCTCTTTTAGTTTTTAAATGGAACAGCATTCGAAAAACACATAATAATTTTATGAAACATTATTAATACTAATTTTGTAAGTAAATATTTATATTTCAAATTAAATTTCATGTAAACTAGTCAGTAAGCCAGCTAATTTGAAGAGATAAATCATATATTTTCTTTTTGTGGGTTGAAATACAGTTTTTTTAATAAATGTTTGTCTGAATGAAAATATGTTATTAAGGTGCATCTTTTATATCTATACTTTTTCTGTAAAATTTATATACATATATATATATATATATATATATATATATATATATATATATATAGTCTGTTTTAATTAGTTATAGGGAACCAATTATATATCTTTGTAGTTTTTACTTAATACTTTACTTTTACTCAATATGCAACAGTGTTGAAAAATAAACTCTTTAAATAGTATTGATAAATAAAACCTTTCTTGCATATCATTTTAAAAATTGGTGAGAATACTGAATAAAAACTCAACTTGATTTTAAAATTGTATAAAAAATATTGCATTTAAAAATGATTCGCAATGTATTTTAAAAGAAAGAAGAAAAATGTTTATTTTATTTTACTGTTACCAAAAAAATTCCTTAAAAAATATGTAATATTGATAAAAAAAATAGTTTTATAAGGTTTGTGTTGAGGTGAACAGCAGAAAATTGCAATGGAAAATAAATAGTCATGAATATATTTTAATACCCAAATCAATTTAGATGCTTCAAACAAAATCTTTTTGATTAGCACGTGCGGAAACTAATTTTCTTTTAAACTATTTGATTTCTTAAGGCATAGTTTATTAATAAATATTTTTAGTTTAAATTTACAACTTTAACGTTGTAACTTTTAACAATTTTAAGATTTTTTAAAAAATATCAGTTTATTGGGTGTACTTTGCTATATTAAAACAAAATGAACTTTATATAGTGATTGATAAATTATTTTGATTGATATATAAGAAATGTATTGGGGTATTTCAAATGTATGTATTATTTGATATTTATTAATAATGGTGGATTATTCCAATACTTTTAAATAAACAAAAGTTTTACATTTTTTAAAAATTTACTTTAATGATTTGCCAATAAAAACTTTCAGTATTCTATCAATAAATGCATTATCCTTTATATAAAATAGTACTAAATTTGAATCTTTCTTGAAACTTCAAATTAAAAATTTTATATTTGATCAATTTTGTAAAGATAATAAACTAATATTTTCCAATGAAAAAGGTATATATATCATAACTTTACTTCTAATGTAAGGAAAATTGAATTAAAATAAATAATCAGTATTTTGTGAGTATAAACAACAAATATTATGCATCAAAATATTATTTTTAAGCAAGAATTTATTTTAAATTCTTGACATTTCTAACACTTTTGTTTAATGAATTTTTACTTTTCAATTTATTATCTTCAAATTAAAACAAAATCAAAATATTGACATCAATTTTGCTGTTTAGCTAACACAAATTATGTGAGCTGTCAATAATTTCAATTTAAGTATTTACGCATTTTATCTTTTAAAGTATATTTAAAGAATGTTTATGGAAATAGCCACTTCTCTCCTTTTGCGACAAAAGAGTTCAGTTCAAAAATGCGCGAAATATTTTATTTGTTATTGAATCATCAGTTAAATATATAAACTGTTAAATATTTAAGACGTCGAATATTGAATAAATATACTTTACTACGTTTAAATTACGTTATCAAGACGAAAACGTGTAAATGTGTGCGTTGCAAATATAAATGTTATTCGACAAACACGCATTTTCGTCAAGGTAACGTGTTGTGAACAGTAGAATGGGATTATAAACCAAGTGCTAAAATATTATCTAGTGATAAAACATGTACATATGTAAATACATTAACCATGAAGAAATATTGAAATACTTTGTAGTTTTAGCATTTCATACCGAACTTCTTCATTTTCAAGGTCAATCAGTTGAAATAGCAAGGAAAAAGTAATAGATGGAAAAAAAAAGGATTTAACATTTTAAAGAGATTTAAAAATTATATTTACAAGTTGAAATTTGCATGTCTTACAATCTGTACAAATCTGTTTCATGAAATTTAATTTTTTCTTAATTTCATACAATCTTTGAAATACATATGCATGCACAAATTTGAAGAGAAATATACTTTATTAGTCAGTTTTGTTCTCAAGAAATTTAATACACATATTTACTACGAATTCAGTTATTCTTTAAACTCATTCTTAAACTTAAAAATGAATTCTCTACTATATTCAAGCCTTCATCATAGTAATTTATTGTTGAAAACTTTAATAGGTTGATAAAAAAAAGTAGAATCAACATTTTTAAGGAAATGTTTTTTGCTAGACCAAAAACTAACTTTTTTTCTCGATATTTCACAAGTTTTAACAATTCTTTTCCCTTTTTTAATCAGCCAAAATATTTTTTTATTTCTTACCTCTTACAAAAAAGCGGAAAATTTAATGTAATTCAAGTTAAATTATTCAAAAATAACTTCAGTATTTTTGCTGAATTATTTGAACCCTTGTCCAAATTTGAAGTTTTAAATATGTATATAAGTAGTTACTGTTATTGGTGCTTTAATATTAATTTCTAATACAAATCCTTTTTAATAATCCCGTGAATTCATATTGTTAACAAATTTGTTGATATTTTCTGAAGGATAAGCTAACCAAATTTTAACTCTTTTCTTTTGAATCAACTGTACTTGATCCATTTGCAAAAATCATTCAGTTTTATAAATATTTTATTTAGGGTTTGTAGAATGTGCTACGAATATTCTTAAAATCTCTTATAAAAAGTAGCCAAACATTAGAATTATCAACTGTAGACTGCATTAAGTGAGATAAATTTTCAAATGCATTTTAAAAATTAATCTGTATTTTTATGTTATATAATAGTTATTGTTTTTTCACGTGTAAGTTATGTTAATGGCATAAATAGGAACTAAAAATTTTGAATTTTAGATTTTGAAATTTTCGGAAGTTTATTGTTTAAATCTGAAAGTTATCGATGGTTTGAACTCATGTATTTTTATATCTAGTTTTGATTTATTCCAAAAAATACTTCATACATACAATAAATGAACTATTTCAATGTTTATTTTCTTGGATTTGTTGTACGTGTTTTATGCATTGCAGACTATATTTAAAATTTTTATGTATATAATGAAATAGATTTAAACTCCACAGGTAAATAATATTGTAAAGATTGATTAATACAAAGTTAATTGATTCATACAGTTTTTACATAGGTAAATAATATTGTAAAGATAATAGTATAGATTAATTCTATTTATTGATAATATAATTTCGAAACATATGTTTATGTTTTGAATGTTGATTTTGCTAAGATAAAAATAATTCATTGGATTTTCCCCTTTTGTTCCAAAAAATATCCCAAATTATTTTATTTAAGCAATAGTAATTTTGTTATGTAGGTAATGTTATAAGTGTAAAATTAATATTATTTCTCTATTTAATCTAGCGAGTTTTCTTAATTGAAAGATGTTGGAATTAATTATAAAAATATAAACAATATTTTCTCCTGTTATTACTTTACTAAATTTAATGTAAAAAATAAGTTAAAAGATTTCCTTTTTTTATACATATTATTCAATTTTTTTTCTTTTAATTTTTCAAACTGAAGTTGCACTTGAATATAATGATACATTCATGTATATTTTATTATGTAACTATTCTTCTCATATTCGACTATCTGTGTTTATGAAAATTATTCTATAGAAAATGGTTATTATAAATAGTTTATTAGTTACGTATAAATGCAAGTGTTTTTTTATTCAACTTAAATTCTTCTTAGCAGTGTGTAAATGTTTTAAAAGTATTTATGTTTGAAAAATATTTTTATAGCTGAATTTCATAAATGATTTTATATGTTCTATGATAAATATTTATTTAAACTAGTAATTTATTATAAAGAGAATATGTAATGCAAATAGAAATCTTATTATACTAAATAATTTTTCATTTTATATTATTCCTTAGATATAAAATAGTCATAATAAAGTTGCTAAGAGTTTAGCACTGCAAAAAAATAATGAAATTGAAAAGCGATTATTTATTTTTCTATCCCTGTTGCAGAAAGAATATTTTGGATTCACCACATAAATTTGATTGGTGAATATGAAATAACTGATTTTGTTTACATATAAACCTCTGTTTCCTTGTATTCATTATGATTTTGTTTTGGGTATAATCCCGTTTAGACTCGTTCATTATGATTTTGTTTTGCGTATAATCTCGTACTGTCTGTCCATTCTACCACATTTCAACAAAGAAGATTTTTCAAACGTGTTCTATACTGTTATTTGTTTTGGATTTTCCGTAAAGGATGGGCATTCAACCGATATTCGTGTCATTTTTTATTTAAATATTAATTTGTTAATAATGCCACAAGCTATATAAACCAGGCATTTAGGGAAAACACTGCTAACGATCAAAAAGTGCAAAGTTGGTTTGAAAAAGTTCGATATGGCGATTTATCCCTACACAATGAGCCGCGTAGATGAAAGAAAATGATAAAAATCCTGTGAACCCCTCTGTGAAAAATGAGACTCCAAAAGGATGAGTTGAAACGAATCCAATTGTATTTATTATACTGCCAGCACATTGATGAAATGCATGAAAAATTAAAAATTATTCGCCCATAACTCATTTATCGTCATGGCCCCATACTCCTCCACGACAACGCTCTATCTCATACGTCGTACGAAACAATTGCGAAATGAAATGAATTAAAATATGAAATTTTGCGTCTCCCAACTTATATATATATATTCACCGGACCTTTCTCCAACTGAATTTTGCTTTTTTAAATATATAGAACAGGGGTCTATATCAAGCGTGCCACATGTGGCACGTGGTACAGTGCTCGGTGGCACTTTGCACTACTCTACACATTTATCAGCTTTTAAGTGGATGGAAGTTGATAAGTTTGTAATGGACTTTATTTGACAAATATCTTCAGAATTATGGACATTAACGGAATTACCAAAAAATTTGAATGATAACTCTAAAGATAAATTAAAAGCTGTTTTGTAAATATTTGAATGTCATTGCTGGAGAGATGTAATCGTTTGCATGTACTCTGCTTTCCACTTTTAGTTTTGCATATCTAGGTAAGAAAATCTTTCCCCATATGGGGGGGGGGGAATTATTTCGAGTCCACCAAGAAATTTTTTAACAGCTGAATGATCAGAATCGTGTCAAATGGAAAATCACACATTATACGCCTGATTTTACGAAATGAAAATATAGTGGTAAGCATTAGGCTTGGATTAAATTTTTATTTACCTTTTTTTATTTAACTATAATAAAGTTTGATATTATTATTTCTATAATGAAATTTAATATATTTTAAATTGTCTGCTTCTTATTTTAATTAAAATGCTTAAAAGAACCTAATATGTGTGCAATTTAATTTTTTAAAATTTTTGTTGAAGAAATAGTTATTTTTTATGCTGTATATTTTTATGTTAAGAAGTATCTTTAAGTGATGCAAATAAAGATGTAAGTTTTATATTATTGACCAATATTCTGCATGCACTATCGTGGAAATCGAATTGTTTCGAATATGCTCTACTGTGTGGCACGCTGGGTCATAGTGGTAGATTGGTTTGGCACGCCACAGCTAAAAGATTGCCAACCCTTCATGTAGAATAATTTTTCACGGGCTAAACATTATGAAAATGAAAACAATCTTAAAAATTCGATATCAGAGTTTATTGATTCTTAAGATCAGAATTTCTTTGAGACAAATTTCTCCTGGTGAAAGTGTATTGATATCAATGGAGCCTATTTGATTAAATAAACAGCTTTTGAAAAACTGTGTGCAGTTCACTTAAAAATCCGACATTTCCCCCATACCAACCTAATATTTTAGCAGTTTAGATTAATTTTAGCTCATCAGGTGATCTCATGCTTCGTTGCTCAAAGCTAATTTCTATGAATAAAAGGTTTGTATAAAAAAATGCATCGTTAAATGAGCTTAAATTTGCCTTCATTATTACTGGGTATGTAATAACGAGAAGGAAATGCAGAAAGAAAAGGAATTCCCTATTAAGTTGTGTCACAATAAATGTATTCCTGGTTAAATTCGGATTGATTTTTCTGCACAGCGATCACCATTACAAATTAACACCCAAATCAATTCTCGGTCATACACTTCTATTTTAATTTTCATTAGTTCACTTTATTTCGCAGCCTCCACGAAGGAGTCAAAACCATCTGGGGCGAGTAAATTATCCCTCAGCGGGGAAAATGCGAGACTAAATACCGTTTCTCGGGTCTCTCTTTATACAACATATGCAAAAATTTTCCCTACTTCCTATCAAATGAATAAATTTACAGATATATTGATGTTATCTTTCGCGTCGAAAGGGGGAAAAAATCATATATATGTATATAGTATTATTATTTTTTTCGTTTCTAACCCACACCCCCTCCTTTCCCCCAGAAAGATCCATGCGTTCCATTCACGGTATACAGCTGCCCCCCCCCCTTCTCCCGTTTGTTGGTCGTCGTCTTCGAAGAGAGAAATATAATAATAAGCAAAATATATGTGGGGAGGTAAAAAAAAAGAACGAGGGGGGGGGATGGGGTGTTCTGCGGTGTTCCATGGAATATGTCGTTGACAGCCGGGGCTTGTATGATGGATAGGGCGCGCCAAAAGGCGTCTCCAAGGGCAACCACTGCCGCAGCTACGGGGTCATGCTGACAAATTTCTTTTTCGGCCCCGGTTTCTGTCGTCGAAGCTTGTAGAATGATTTCGATGTCGTTTGGATTGAGAGGGCGGGGAAGGGGGGAGGTGATAGGTACTGTGTGGGTGCGATTTTTTTTATACCTATAATAGAATAAAGAGTGGTGGGTAAATTAATAAAACACTGTCGATAAAGATTGACTCTTGCGCTGTCGTTACTAACTTAGGAAACGTTCATCAGAAGATCATTCGAACTCTACCCATGTGGAAAAAAATTTGAATAAAAATAATGCGTTCGATTAAACAGTATATCATATCAAATTATAGTTTTAAATTTTTATGAAGTTTTGGTTGATGAGATAAGCCCCTCTAGCATAATTGTTTCTATAAACAAAATCATACACCTCATTCTGTTTTGTAGAGTTTATTATATCTGGTTACACAAAGGACTAAAATATTTCAAGCCCAAATACATTCGTATTCAACATGACTTTTTTAAAAAAAAATTGTAGTTATATTGCAGGGATTGGCAACCATTTAGATGTGACCTGTTAAGCCAATTTACCAATGTGATTCAGCGTGCCACCTAGTAATTTCTGAAATAATTCGATTCCCGCGATAATGATTGCAGAGTTAGAGAATAGAGGTCAATAATATAGATTTACAATTTTATTATACATTAATTTTGCATCATTTAAAGATATTTCTTAATATAAAAATATAACTATTCCTTCAACAAAAATTTTAAAAAATAAAATTGTACATACATTATGTATTTGTAAACATATTTAATAAAGTAAGAAAGAGGCGACATAAAATATAAGTATTTCCCTTCTCATTACAGTTAAATAAAAAGATAAATAAAAAATTTAATGCGAACTTCTACTATGTACCGCTCTACTTTCATATCGAAAAATCAGGTGTATAATGTGTGACTTATAGAAGTCAGTTGTTAAACAATTTCTTTGTGGACTCGAAATATGTTTCGCATGAGAAAAGATTTTTTTACTTAGATAAGTAGAACTAAAAACAGAAAGCAGAGTACAAGCAACTTTTTCTCTGAAAGCAGTTAAATCTTTTCAGTAGTGACATTCAAGAGTTTACAAAATAGCTGCAAATTTATCTTTAGAGTTATCTTTCAGATTTTTTCGTAATTCCTGAAATGTCTTCAATTCGGAAGATTTCAAAAAGGTCCATTACAAGTTTATCAACTTCTATTTTCTTAAAAATTGACAAATTTGTTGAGTAGTGAGTTGGCACTGAGAGTATACCTCATGCCATAGGTTGCCGCACCCTCTTTTATTGTGTCTGTTACACGTCTAATTTTTTTTGTCTGCCTCTTCTGTTTTAATTATTCCCCCATGAGTTGAAATGTCATTCACTTTTTTTTAAATTTATGTAATGTTATGCTGTGGTGCTTTTTATCTCTTTGTTATGTCCTATATTCTCAGGAAGTTTTCTCAGAACAGAAATATTATCCTGTTCATTAATGATTGTTTTAAATTCATGGAGCAAGAACAATATGACAAAAAAAAATGATTTTACTGTACTAGCAATAACTTAATATTTCCAATGTATTTAATGTTGATTTTCAGAGTAGAAAGTGTTGTATCTTTGTTTTACAATTTCATCTCTACTTTTACCAGTAATGTAATCAATATTTAAAAAATACATTTAAGGGGAAAAAAGGATTTCTTCTACAATTTTATCTAATGGACTAAATTCGAATGACGTCATAGCCACATAACACACACGTGTTTCTAGACAATAAACTTAATTCCTGTGACGTCACAGTCACATGATAAGGATAACCACGTGTTTCTAGCCAATCAGTTTAAAAACTCGTGAGATGTCGTAGTACCACGATAAAAGCAACCTTGTTTTTCCAGCTAATTAGCTTATGCGCTTCGTAGTTGCCAACTTTTGCTCTTTGGAGAAACTTTCTCTTAAGAAGGTCATATCTATAGAAAATGCAGTATATTTGAAAAAGCCTGCATAAAATAATTTTTTTAAAAATTTTAAAATGTTTTTTGGTGAACTTTTTTTGTAACATTTGAACATCTTTACCTAATTATGAAATTTGAACTTATATTTAAGTTTTGCAAATGTAACAGCAAGTACAATAAGTTTAATGTCCTCTGTTTTGAATTTAATGGAGAACACATGTTTGTCTTTATCCGTCATGAATTGAGCCTATTAGTTCTTAAATTCATTTGACGTCATAATCCTACGATGCCTTTCCAGCTAATCAGCTCATGCGCTTTGTTGTTGCCAACTTTTGCTCTTTGATGAAACTTTCTTTTAAAAAGTACATATTTGTCAAGTATAATAACGTATATATGTAACCAAATTTAAAAGTACACGAACAAAAAAAAAAAGATTTTTTTTTTAATTTTGAAATTTTTGGGGGGATTTTTTTTTTAATTATATTTGAGCATCTTTACCCAATTATGAAATTTGAAATTGTATCTAAATTTTACAAATAGAACAACAAATAAAAGTTAGTTTGTCAGTTTTGAAATAAGTCGCGAACACGTGACTATCATTAAAGCTGACATGACTGCCATACAAAAGCTATTGTTCCTTTATTTGTAATGCTCAGGCAATGTTCTCATTTTCAAAATGACTGATTGAACCATTAGATTATTGGAGATATAGAGCAACAAATACCGTCAAATTTCGTAGTTGGTAATAGAGCAGTACTTTTCGTTTTACGTAATATAAGTTGCATAATTTTTGTGTTACGTTGACACAAATGATTGTAAAATCGCAATAATATTTCCTTCTCTCTTTTTTGCTTCTCAAATGCTCTGTAAAATCTAAGAAAAATAACAAAATCGATGCGTTACAGTAAAAACTATTTTCTTCCCTACTTGAAAAATGTCTTTCTATTGAAAATTAACACCATGGCTAAAATTAGTCATAAATGACAGAATTTAAGAAACTAAACTTAGTGGTGCAACAGCCCATGAGGGCCCAAGGCCTACTGTGTCCATCTCAGTGTGCGTGACCATTGGGCGCTGAGGTGCCTGTGCAGATATCCCTATCAGGTGGTCGTTCTGAGGCGAAACCCCAATGTTTAGTCCCAAGCAAGCTTGGTACTCATTATCGACCCACTGAAGAGAGATGAAAGACTAAGTTGACCTTGCCCAGCTCGAGGATAGAACCCGGACCTGTGGTGTGGAAGCAGGATACTCCACCACTCGGCCTCAGAGTTTAAAATGTTAACCAAATAAGGATGGTGGATAAAGTGTTAGAATTTTATAAAATGTTACCTTTTTGTTGTTGTTTTTTATATTTAATTTCCACATATAAAAACAAAGAAATTAAATTTAAGAATCCTAATGGTAATTCTTCTCAATTTTCGTAAACAAAGCTTAACTTAAAAGCCTTTGAGAGGTCTTCCTTTTCTTTTCAACTGAATATAGAAAATCTCGGAAATAAATATATTCAAATACTTCAAAAATTCTTTCTTTTCGTTTTACTTGCTTTATACAAACATTAAAATGAAAAATTTTTCACTGTTAAACTCACGGTGCGGAAAATAATTGAAAACTTGCTCCACAGCTTATGGAATAATAATTTAAACAATCCAATGCTTTCTAATATTATAATTAATGTTTTTTAATTATGAATAAATATTAATATCTGTAACGCATGCCATTTTTTTAAGAAAATATAGATGTTTAATTACTGTTATCCAGGTATTTTTTCTTGTTCCTCTATTTCTATCAAATATCTGAATTCAAGATTCTAAAATTAAAAGCATTTTAAACGTTCATAAACAAAATGTCGTCTGGTGCATTAGTGTTGCCAATGCAGGAATCACAATACTAAATGTTTTTGCATGCATTGGAGCAAATTTTAATTAACTTCTAACTTCGAGGATAGTCAACAGAGACCTTTTGTGCGATAAGATATTTTTTTTAAAAAAAAAGGGAGAGGGCGGGGTAAATAAAGTCACTAATAATTTCATTATTTACTTAACACTGTATTGTTTTTTAAATAGTTATCACTACTGATAGAAAGGATGAAAATGTATATTTGCATATCTAGAAAATCTTCTTTCGAAATGTTTGAACTTTATGTAATGTGTATTTATGAGTTAAATTAAAAAATACGTTTTTTAGTTAGAATCTCTTCTTATTGTTTAATTCCAATATTTAATTACTTCTTCCAATAAATTTTACGAAACGGGAAAAAATAAAGATAAATAAATAAAGTACGGCTCTATTTCCTGAAAATAATTGTTATCGGTGACACTGTGTAAATAATAATGTCGTGTTTAATTTTATGAGCATAAATTTATGAAATAATCAGAAATTCTCGTTTTTTAAACAAACAAATGTATTTAACATGGCGCAAGGAAAATAATTCATTGTACAAAAAAAATTTTTATAAGAATATTTTTTATCATTATTTCATTTTCTGTTTCGGTAAAAATTTCAAATACAATAAAAGGCGTCATACTACTTTGATAAAAGTGAATTTTTGTGATTTTGAAGTAAATAACATTTTTCTATCTCTCAGGCTACTCTTTACAAATTATCTCAGCGATATTCGTCAGTAATTAAATACTATTAATTAATTAAAAATAACTAATTACAAAAAGCATTTTGTATCAAAAGGCTTATTTATTTAATTCTGTAAAAATGCATGTGTTGACATACTTTGTCTATTATTCAAAATTATTTTTACATTGCATGTCCTGAATGGATTTTTCTAGCACTATAAGCATTCCTTGATATTTCCACCATCGAGATATCACTAAAAGTTTATCAAAAAATTTTATTTTACGTTAGAATGTTTTTGTTGGAGATATATATTAAAAAGCGATGGAGAATAATCGTGGTTCAAACAGTAAGTGTGAACGCAACATAAAATTTATTAGAATGTATTCCAGTTCGTGATCAAAGTAATTTGAAGTAATTTAAAAATGTGTTTTTTAATATTAAAGAGCTATTTAACGTGAAATGCATTTTTACACATCAGTAAATACGTGATTATTTTTAAGTTTGTGTAAATGAAACAAGCTTATTCCTATACTAAATTACGTTAGTAAAATTTAGAAATGTTTATATATTTGTAATTGCAAAATTTTTCATTTTAAGGCAAAATGAATTTTTATCTTTAAATGTTAAGAGGGAAGATGCTGCTTAAATTAGTCTCTATTTTCCTTTTAAAAAAAAAAAAAATCACCGTACAACTATAGATGGAAAATTGTTAACGTGCTCAATAAATTTTTTAAAAAAAATTTCAGAATTTTTTGAAATTATTTTAATGTTATGCAAGTTTTTACATACGTATCAGATTCCTTGTGATATGAGGGGACACATTACCCTAAAAATGACCGAAATATATATTCTTTACGTCACTTTAGTTATACGACTTTTCTAGCTATGAATACAAAATTTCGTAGCTCTGACTACATTATTTACCCAGTTATTTATCTTTTTTTTTACAGTATATCGAAGCGAAAACCGAAGCTACAACACGAGACATCTGAATCTAGCTGCTTCATTTATTTTACTGACCTTTAAAGCCGTAAAGGGCTTTTTCTGAGGTTATTTTTCCTGATAATTTTGCATTTAAAATGCTTAAACAATCTTTATAATCAATATAAAGTTTAAAAATTTTTTCTGGTTATTTTGTACAATGTTTGATGATTTATTTGAATAGCTGCTCCTTAAAAAAATCTTTAAAATTTAATACAGCTGATTTTTTTTTTGTTACTTGTGTACATCACGAAAAAAGTTTTAAAAATTAAAATATCGCTCGTAAGCACAGAAATATGAGAAACGCCTCTAAGAATATTAAAGAAAAATTTATTCAGTTTTAATAATATTTGTAATAGTAGTAGAAATTTAAATCGTTAGAATATTGTTAAAAATTTAAAATAATTGCTTAAAAATGTTTTTTTTTCTTCTGAAATGTGTATTTTCTGTTTGTTCAAATAGAATATATGTAAACATTTTCATATAAATTATATTATATGAATATAATTTATTAATATTAGAAATTATATTCATATTATATAATTTAACACATAATTCTTAATTTAACACATAATTCTTAATTTAACACATAATTTAATATAATTTAATTTAACACATAAATAATTAACGCATATTTCTTTTATAATAGTTAGAAATATTATAAAAGAAATATGTGTACAAGGTACCTTAAAATAGAAAAAAAAAATACATTCAGAAAATTTTTGATGTATTTTTAACTTAATTTGGATTGCATGGTTTAATATTTAAACTCTAAATGCCGAAGCTTTTTGCATATTCAATTGCTTGTTTTGGATAATAATTTAAATTCTTGTTGATGCTTTGTCATTTTCGGATCAATCGTTTCATCATGAATGGGAATAAAAATATAAAATTGAGTCAAAATTACTTTTTCTTGGTTTAGACCAGTGAATCTCAACTACTGTCCCGCAGCACTTTCGTGCGTGTGCCGCCAAATTTTTGAAATGTACTGCCATTTTTTAAAAAAAATTATTAATTATACTCTGAGTAATAAATAAATAAATAAAATAATAAAAAATAAAATAAAATAAAATCCGGAACTGAATTTTTTAACCGTTTTATGGAAATATAAACTAAGAGTGTTTGTGGTACATTTAACTTATTCAATCGTGAATAAATGGATGTAAAAAAAAATTGATTTGGTTCGTAATCCACTTGTCATAGCGGATACATCTGTATGTGAATTAACTTTGAATGAAAAGGAAAAACTAATTTCGCTCTGTAATAATCTTGATTTAACTTCAAAACATTTGGAAAATTCAATTAATTGATCCTGTATTAAAATGAAAGGCGATTATTTCGTACTAGTCAAAAAAAGTTTTTAAAATATTGTTACAACTTTCTCCATCTTTTTTGCTTGAATTCGGATTTTCAGCATAAACAAATAAATAAATAAATAATCGAGTCTCTTTTATGTAGATGACGAAATGAGAGGATCATTATCATTTTTACTACCCAATACAAACAAAACTTTTAGAAATCATCTAATTTCAAATTTTACATTCAATGCATTTGTATGAATAATTTGTAATTAATTACTCAATAAACATTTTGTCGTACATGTTATTTTGCTTAACATTTAAAATGATTATCATAAACTTTTTTACATAATGTAAGAAAAATTCCTTAAAAATTATTTTATTGTTAGTGCGCGCTAATTTTTGTAATCATTACCGGAACAAAAAAAAAAAGGTTCAGAATCGCTAGTCTAAGGGAAGGGGAGGGAAAGAGGACCAGCCGCTCAGTTGAGGTACGAACCTCAGAGGTGGTAGTTCAGTTGACGACATCAAAACCCGAGTTATGCAACTGGTTTACATTTTTCCTCCCAGATTTCAGTTCATAATCCCCACGATAAAAAAAACATAAAATATTCAGAGCAGCACCAAGATATCTCAAATTCAAATACCAAACGCAACTTTTCATATCTTTACCTTAACACAGCCGAAAAATCTACCGATAAGGAATACAAAATATATCCCCAAAAAAGGGGGGGGGTACACCTTTCTCTGCATATACATACATAAAAGCATTTCACTTCGCTTCCCTCACCTTCCCAGAGGCGCCGAGAAACGCAAATCGCCTTCTCGAAGGCAGATCCAGATAAAACCGGTCCGAACTGCCACAAACCGTTTGCCGGACAATGCAAACCTGACGCTGGGACACCATTAAGAGACAGAAATGTATTCTCCTATCTATCTGGTCCTATATACATATCCAACATTTCGGCGCGTTTATAGCCTGCGCATGTGTGCATTTATGGTCAGACGACTATACATGCATCCATCTAATGGAGGGGTGCCCCGAGGGGTAGGGCCACGGGCCCGGGGCGGGGTTGTCTGACCACGGAGAGAGAGGGAGTGGGGTGCCTCCAGAAAATACCATTTCCGGCGTTCCCAAGTCTTGTTACCGATTTCGGTTCGGACGGGGGTCGCGAGAGATAAGCTTCCGACGTGTGACAAGTTCCCGTCACTGATAGGGGGATGACCCAATCCCGCATACCCCTCAGATATCGTCTGCGGGTAGGGGGTGGCACGCGTTTTATTAAAAGCTCCCGCAGTTTTTGGAACAGGCGATAACTGGGCGAAAGATTTAATGAAAATAGGGTTCTTTTTTTCCCTCGTTCCCCCGCTGTAGACGGTGAGGGTTTAGTTGTGGTTCGTAGAGCTTTCGGTACCGAGGGACAAACGATATTCATGTAGGATACCAAATACCAGGGGTTCTTAAACTTTTCGAGCTGGTGACCCCTCTTTTTGTTCAAAAGTTTTGTGCGATCCCATCAACCAGTGATTCTCAACTTTTTTTTCTCTATTGCAGTACATTTTTAACGATCTGAAAATTTTGCGGAACATTAACAATAAAATAAGTTTAAAAGATTTTGACTTATTTGTAAATGGTATTACTTATATGTAGAACGGTTGATTATAATAATTTTCAATGTTAAATAAAATAATATGTACGGAAAAACAACAAAATGTTTATTGAGTAATTAATTACGAACGAATTATGTGAGAATGCATTTAATGCGAAATTTGAGCTTAATGATTTTTGATAATTTCATTTATATTGGGTCGTAAAAATAATAATGCCACTCTCATTTCGACATCTACATATAAAAGTCTTGATATTTTTTTCATGTTTATATTTATTTGTCAATGCTGAAAATCAAAATTCGCACAAATAAGACGCTGAAAATTGTAACAATATTTTTAAAGCTTTCTTGGCTATTATGGAATAATTGCCTCTCATTTTAATCCAAATTAATTAATGGACTCTTCCGAATTATTTGAAGGGAAATCTTGATTGTTACAGAGTTAAATTAGTTCTTCCTTTTATTTTAAAGTATCCGATATCACAAATGTATTACGAACCTAATCAATTTTTTCTGATATCTAAATTTGGTAAATAATGTTGAATCAGAGTATAATGAAGAATATTAAAAAAAAATTGGTGGCACAATTTCAGATTTTGGCGGCACACAGAAGTGCCACGGCACAGTGATTGGGAATCACTGCCATAAGCAATGCTTAAAGTTTACACGCGCTTGAGTACTTCTATATGTGTTTTATTTGTAACTGTTATTGTTTTGCAGCAATAAATATCTGCAATAAGTTAATACTTTGAATATAACGATATGGAAATTTTAACTAAGAAACAAAATAAACAAAAGCATTATACAATGTATTATAAACATGGTAAATTATGCATAAACTATAATCATTCTGAAACCGACAATGTTGTAAAAACCCATGGTTATGGTTAAATAAATTAAAACGCGTGGCCTGCTCGAGCCTCGCATATGCAAAGCCTTTGGAGATCTAACATCATTATGTGCAAAACAAATGGAATAAAATATTTTTTATTAAAATTTTTGTCAAAAATTTTTTTGTTGTAGGTATTTATCTCGATTCTATTTCAGCTAGAATGAATTAAACTATTTGTTAATGGCGAACAATTTATTTTATGCAAATGTTAATACAGATATATATAAAATCCTAAAATTTTGGACGACTCCAGCTGCAAGCCACGTAACCCCTAGTTTAAGAAATACTGCCATATATACGATATTAGGTTATTTATTTTTTTCAAATTCTTTGAATATTTTGACCGATATAGATTCGTACCTTTTCAGCTCATTGTAAGAACTAAAAAATTCCTAAGAAAGAAATCCGTGTAAAGAAGTCCAGTGGTGTACATAAAAGGGAAGTGGTTTGTAGGTTCACCCCCATAAACCAATAATTTTTTTAACAATTTTTACCTTAGAGATTACCTTTCGGCGTTTCTTCTACGTATTTCTTAGACTGTACCCTCTCCCTGAGTGCGCCATTGAGGAAATCAGAACGGAAGAGATTAAAAATGAAGAACTAAGTTGATATTAAGCATATACTAATCCCAATGGAAAAAAAAGTTCAGAAACAGTAACTTTGAATTGAACAAAAACCATGCGTAATAACCCCAATGGTATTATAATAAATTTTAAAAAACTAAAAAACATGCTTTTATTCTGAATCGAACTAAAAAGTAAAAGAATAATTCTTAATATAAGAACAAAATGACTTACGAGAAAATTTATGTCATTGTGGTAAAAGCGTGGGGTGCTTTGTACTACATTTGTACACTAATTGAGCTTTTCGGAATAGAAGTTAGAAATTATAACAATTGATACATTTATAGAACACCCCACGCTTTTACCCCAATGACATAAATTTTCTCGTAAGTCATTTTGTTCTTATATTAAGAATTATTCTTTTACTTTTTAGTTCGATTCAGTATAAAAGCGTGTTTTTTAGTTTTTTTAAAACTATAATTTATTTTCAATTTTTTAATTCGAACTACAATAAAAGCGTGTTTTTTAGTTATTTAAACTATCATTTACTCATTGTTGAATTTATTCTTGAGTTTGATATTTGAAGCTGGAATTACGTGGCTGTGAAATTAGTCTTGCTCTTCAATGGATATTAATTAATGGGTTTGAAATGTATTTATTATCTCCGTTTACGGGGCCTCGGATGAGTCCCGCATCATTATATTAGATTCCGTCTCTATAGAACAGGTCAAATAAATAAAAGTGTGTTAAGAAGAAAAAGTTCGAATTAAAAGAATTTTTAATGTACCATGTTTTTAAGACGGACTAAAAATTATAAAATTCTTCCTTTTCGTTTTTTTTTTTCTTTTTTCACATTTTTACGCATTTTCATCTACTTCTGAGCTATGGTCCTAATTTCAAGTCTCTAGCTCATCGGAAAGTCACGCAGTTTAAAATCAATTACAAAATTCCACCCGGACAGACATTAAAGAAAGCGAGTTAATAAAACATGGTAATATTAAGTGTCAATCGTTTTTTCACCTTTTAAACGTATTCTTATAATGTTAATTCATATCATCACTTTTAAACGTATTGCTTTATAAAAAAAAAAATATATATTTAGCAGTTGGAACGTAAATTATTTTTTTTCACATGCACGAGCCTTTTTTTTAATTTTTATTTTCATTTTCAGAAAAATGTTTATATTATGGAAAGAATTGCTAACACACACCCACCCTCCACTTTCTCAGATACAGAACACTTTTTTGTTTGTTTTATTTTTATTAACCGCAAGTGTATTTTATACTTGCATATAATTAGCTTTTGATTAGGGTTACACCTTATTCTTTTAGACGCTAAATCTGAAATTAGTCGCCAAATCTGGAAATGATGTGAAATTATTCGCCAAATATGAAAATGGTATATGGAATTGGTCACCAAATTTAAAAATGGAAAATGCAATAAGTCGCCAAATCTGGAAGTGGAATGTGGAATTGTCGCCAAATCTGATTATCCTTATTCCTGACGATCCTGAAAAGGACAATGGAACAAAATTATGAAATTATTGTATTGTCATCGGTACTTGACAAGTGTGCAAAATTTCGAATTTATCTGACCCTTTAAAGTTGGTAAAAATCGAGTACCAAGATTCCGTTACATGCAAGTGAAACTTATAAAAGCGTGTTAAAAATAAATCCAAGAGTAACCATGTATCGACCAATTTAGGGACAAATACGGATATCATAAAAGTTAAGTTTTTTGCGTGAGAATACCAGAAGGATTACCAGTACCTTTTTTCAGCTATATATGTCCTGTACATAAATAGCTAAAAAAAACATAGTTAATTTTTTCCTACTGAAAAAAAATATTTCTTTATTGTTAATTTTACTA
This sequence comes from Trichonephila clavata, assembly GCA_019973975.1. Lineage (NCBI taxonomy): Eukaryota > Metazoa > Arthropoda > Arachnida > Araneae > Nephilidae > Trichonephila > Trichonephila clavata. Next base: position 250,239 of record BMAO01001962.1, read on the forward strand.
AGATATACTGCCAAAAAATTTTTCTACTAACAGATATGTTAAATCATCAGGCATTTGCTTAAATGTTTATTTGTTTTCGATGACTGACGAAGTTCGGAACCGGAATTTTAAAAAAGCGCATAAATGAATACTTTTTTATATATATTAAGTCGCAGTTGAATAAGAATACAGATATAAAATTGTTTTAAGACTATTATCACTAGAAAACATTACTCAAATGCAATTTTTTGTCAAAAAATATAAGGAATGATACTTTCAAAACATTCTCCTTTTTTGAAAAAAGTTTCTATAATACTAATATATTGGCTATATACAGTAGCGCACACAAAATTTTTTCAAGGGGTCCATGGTCTAAAGCCCCCAACTCGTATCATACCTTAAGACAACACCGATTGATTCTTCTGATTTTGTCGATTTTGTTAACAAAAATCAGTAAAAAATAAGTTATTGAATTAATAATTAGCATTAATTAATAAAATAAATTGTTAATTACAAGTACTTTATCAAATTTTACGTTATATATATAGGATTATCATCAATCGAAAAAACTCAGGGGCTTTGGGGGGTGTCCGGACCCCCAGGACACCCCCCTTGTGTGCGCCACTGGCTATATATCTCTAGGACTTCTAGACCGAGCCTTAACTAGGATTTTTGAAAACTTCCCATTATTTTCAGAGTGAAGTAATAATAGATACTCTCTACATTGATGTTTTAAAATATGAATAAATTCCCAACTTCAAAAATCCTAGTGCTGGAACTTAGCCAGAATATTATTATTATGGAAGAGCACATTTCTCATAAACGGAGAATGCTTTGAAAATGTCCTTTCTTCATTTTTTGCCGAAAAATTGTGTTTACATAATTTTTTTTTAATAATATTTTTAAAAAAATTTAAATGAGCATGTAACCTAGTTCAATTAACACTAAGTATCAAAAAAAATTATTTATTTATATCAGCACACACCCTTGATTTCTTTTCAATTCCTTATAATTCCATGTACGTAAAATTTAATAATGTATTTGTTATTAATAGTTTATTTTATTAATTACTGCTGATTATATATTCGATAATTTTTTCACTGTTTTTTGTACCCGGCAATTGATCAAATCGGAAGAATATATTTGAGAATGTTGACCCACCTCCACCTTGGAAAAATTGCTGTATGCGCCGCTGAAATATACGTTTTTTTCAAAATCATGGTTCCGAAGGTAGTCGGTCACCTTTTAAAAACCTCTCGATGTTTCATTTGATATTGCGTTTGAAAAAATTACTAAAAAACAATTTTACATACATAACCTTGGTAACAATTTAGGAACTTACAGAAAAGTACAATAGGATATACACAAAAATAATAATAATTTGTAGTTTTAATAAAAGTTACCCTTGTGTAAACAAAAATATTTTGTAAAACCATCTCTTTCTTTCTCTATGTATTATCATATACGGGAAAGAGAGTTCAGTGTTGTCAAATCCAACACAAACTCACATCACATACAGTATCCAGGTTCCATAAAAAAAAATCACACTGGACAATCCTCGGCCCTAGTCCATCGAGTATGACGTCACAGCGAATCTCCATCCCTCCTCACTTAATCTTTTGAGTTCATCGTTTTGCAAGGGGGGTTGTCAAGTTCTGTCAGGCCGGTCGTATTTGTCGACCATCGTTTTTTTCTTTCTCTTCTTACTTATTTCATTTTTCCCCTCCTTTCAATTTTTTCTCTCACGGCACTAGTATTATTCTTAAAGTGGAATGCATTCACAGGGGGTGCATGTTTTTTTGTGAAAAGGAGGGGGGAAGAGTCGCTAGACCCCCCCCCCTCCTCCCCCTTCCTTGTCACGAGAATTTCTGATTTCCTATAGGGCTTCATTTTTTATTACAAGTCGAAATACATGAAAAGATGTGTGAGGTGTTCTCCCGGTTTGCTTGGCGGGTTTTATTTTTTTCTTGTAACCCAAACGATAAAAAAATTGGAATCTGAATAATTACATTATTTTCAAATGAAGAATCTCTTTTTACTGGTTTTCATGAGTTGATTTTAAGGTTTTTTTAAAAAGTTTAAAACGTGTTGATATTATGGTTTATTCCGACCTTGTTATTTATTGAATATAATTTTTTGTTGTTGTTGTTCAATATTTTTAAATTAATGGTGTTGATAAAAAAAAGTGCCTATTATTTACATAGATTTATTTATAATGGAATAGCAATCCAAAAATTGCTTAACTTTTCCCCCATCAAATTCTATGATTTATTTTATACTCTTACATCATTTCTACTAAATTCAGAGATTTGCAACGTAAGAATGTAAAAAGGCTGTTTTTGAATATAATTTCATTTTTTAAACTAAATTTAAATGTCGATCCTAATTCCCTTCCCTCTTGCAAAAATATTTTTCATTTCATATTGAAGCTCTTAAGATCTTCCAGAACTTTTGTAAATTGAGTTTTTATTTCCCACAATTTTCAGCTGATCATATTATTTTCAATAGGAACCCATTTTGTTAAAGTTCATAAAAATATTTTCTGGAGGAATTTTGCTAAGCAATTTATCTTATTTGAAAATTTTCAAAGTGGTAGTTGAGGGCTCCTAATCGTGAACTCGTGTTCGATGTTGCTTTTGTCGCGTGTCAAGGGTTGGAGCCCTAGTGCCACTAAATTAATATGCTGTTTCGGCAGGGGCATAGCTATCCCCATACCAGCCTTAACAATGAATGATACGCTATAGGACTACCCAAACTATAGGGCTCCAACATGTTGTCACTTTCAAATAAGTTGTACTAACAGGATCACATTTTTATTTATTTCACAAAAAGGGCCCACGGAAATTTTTGATAGAGGGTCCACTCAGGACTTGCTATGCCAGTGCGTTTTGTGTGTGGTAAACATAACTTCCACATCACAAAAATAAAGTTTCGAAAAAGTCTTAAGAAACCGTAAAATATTAAAAATCCTACTTAATTTAGATTTTCAAATTCATTAATTTGAAATATGTATCAATGGATTTATTTTTTGTTAAGGATTTTTGCATTTACTTCAAGGTATGAACAAAAAATATTTTTGAAGTGAAAACTTCTTTAGCGGCGTTGGGCACTTTTTGGTAGGGGAAAATCTTATGAATTCGCGTCACTGACGTGCTCTGACACCGCGCAGTGTGCAGTTCACCTTAGACACTTTTTGGGTGGGTGAAATCTCGTGCGTTCGCGTCACCGACATGCTTATAGCAGTATATCTGTAGCTATACAGCTGACGTATAGTGCTGTGTATATCTTATAAGTGAAGTTGAATGGATTTGATGAAAAGTTCAATATGTATATACTGTGCATTGCTCATTACGATTCCGAGAATGGGCAATACATGTTTATGGTTGCCGTTTATATTTCGACTGAAAAATCTATGAGACAGATACAACAATTTTTATTCGAAAATTTGATGACTTATACAAAAGAAGGTTCTGAAATACTCTCAAAAAGATTTGGCAAAAAATATAATAATGTACCGATTATTTTAAGTGGAGACTTCAATATTAATTTTGCAGATGATAAAAATCTACCACTAATTGAATTTCTAAATGAAGCACTTAATTTAAATATGTCCAATGATCGAAAACTCAGTACTACAAAATTTAAAACGACGATCGATGCGGTTTTTACGCGATAAATTTGAATCAAACATTTTCCTTTCTTACTTTAGTTACCATAAGCCTATTATATCTTTTTTAGAACAAAATGAAATAATTGAAATTAATGATGACAATGATGCAAACAATTAAAATATTGTTAAAAATCAAATACATTGAAATTTAAGTAAACACAAATACTATCCATAAATAATATGATTGTATATTAATTGTTATTTTAATTGAATTGTATTTATATTTTGTCATGATCTTGTACATCCCGTAATATATTTGAATAATAAAAAACCATATAAACATGCATTTAGTTGTTGCTCGGAGTGTCAATAGATGTGAAAACCAGATTGGTGTTGATAATTTTAATTCAAACATTATGAAATTTCAAATTTTAATACTAAAAGTTCTAAGTTTTCACTTCTCTCGACAGTCTCTCAAACTGTCATTTTTTTCCCCTCTGAAATTTTACTCATTTCCAAAATTAAATTCATCTTTTACCCAAACCTAACTAACAACCTTTTCCATTTTCTTAAATTGAATGTACCCAATCATTCAATACCTCTGCCATTATGTACACACACTTTCTCTCCTCTCTTTCACGCCAAACCCTCATTTCTTTTGATCTCTCCAAAGAGTTCGCTGAGTCGCCAAAAATGGCGCCAAACGGGGAGGAGCTGTGTCAACCCACCCTACTGGCCTGTCCATCAAGGGGAATCCAATGGAATAGTTGCCGGCGCCGGAGAACTGCTCTCTCTAGCCGTTCGCACTTCCTTCCTCTACCGCATGTCTCTCCGACGGGGGTGCAGAGGGGTTTATTTATATATTTTTAATACGGAATTTCGTTTATTTACTTATTTTTCTTGGGCCTTTTTTTATTGAACGCTGGCCAACAAGGTTTTGTGCATCCAGAATGGGTGTTTGGGTAGGGGTGGGCTCTTCTATCGAACAAAAATATTCAACAAGATGGTAGGAGGGAGTATTAATCATTCTATGTACGTTTTTTTCTTTTTCTGGAATTTGGTTTATTAGCATGTGTGTGTATTAGAGTGGATAGCGGTTATATGGAGAGGGGGGATATTAATTGTCGTAACCTACCTACATATGCTGAAAAGATGTCCTATGGCATTGGTCGGTAACCTATGGTACGCGGAACAATTCTCAGTGGTACCCTACACTACTCAATAAATTAGTCAGTCAATTTTTGAGTGGATTGAAGTTGATGAATTTGGTAATGGGCCTTGTTTGACATCTTCCGAATTACAGAAATTTGCGGAATTACGAAAAAATCTGAAAGATAACGCTAAAGATAAACTTTTTTTTGCAGTTATTTTGTAAAATATTGAACGTCATTTCTGGAGAAATTTAATTGTTTTAAGAGTGAAAATTAAATATACTCTATTTTCTGCTTTTGGTTCTACATATTTAAGTAAAAAAAAATCTTACCTCATATGAAAAATATTTCCAGTCCTTAAGGAAATTGTTGAACAACTGAATACTCAAAATCGTGTCAAATTGAAAGTCATACATTATATCCCTGATTTTTTAATATGAAAATAGAGCGGTGCAAGCACGAGATTCACGTTAATATTTTTCATTTGTCTTATTATTTAGCTATAAAGAAAGGAAATGGTTATATTTTATGTTGTCTATTTCTTATTTTAATATATTTAAAAAACCTTATATATGAACATTTTTTTTATTTATTTTTTATTTTTGTTGAAGAAATAGTTATATTTTACGCTGTTTATTTTTGAGTTAAAAAAATTTCTTTAAATGATAAAAAAATTAATGTATATAAAATTGTAAATGTATAATATTATTGACCTCTATTCTCTGATACTCAACGCATTATCGCGGTCATTAAATGCCCGCGATAATGCGTGGAGTATCAGATAATGCGTGGCACGCGGAATCATATTCGTAATCATATTAGTCTGGCCTGCCACAGCTAAAAGTTTGCTCACCCATAGATTGAAACTAGGAGTAAAATCATTAAAAATAATAATTTAAAAAGTTTTTACTGTCACAATGGGGTTAAATTTTCGAAAAATGGAAAAAGGCTTAATTTTTTTATATTATTAAAAAAAGATAACTTATTTAAGAAATTTAGTAATAATATATAAATATATTTATTTTATAAAGTTGCCACAATTATTTATTTATTTTTTTTTTTTTGGAAAAAATGGTTCGATAATCATTTATTTTTTTAACGCAAATCTTTTGTAATTGTTTAACATAACAATTATTTGATTCTTAAAAATGAATAAAACAATACACTTAACTTTTTTCTAATGGAATTTTTTTAATCAAGATGCTATATTGTTTTAGCCACTGACCATTTCTCAAAATTTTATCGTCATCCTGTTTCATATATATTTCAATAAAATAGCTTCTTAGTACTTAAAAATGGTCTTTGTGCAAAACTTTATGGAATTGTTTTTAAAAGTAAGCTCATTACTGGTAAAAGCAGGTATAAGCAACCACACAAATGTTTTATGTATTTTATTTTTGATTCCCATGTGTGAATTATAACCTTTAACATAATATTGCATTTTTTTGTTGGCTTTTTTTTTAAATTTAATTTTTTCATAAAGATTAAGTCTATCAATCAATTATAATAATTTCGTTAATTGAATTATAATAACCAATGAATTATCATAATTCATATCAATTTCGTTATGAATATATTTAACCATCATTCAATTATAAGCATTTTTTTTTTTCAAATATTGCCATGGGGTACCTATAGTATCATTGTTTTTTAATGATTGTATGCAAACCTATCGCGTCTAAAATACTCTTCATTTTAAAGATTTGAAAGAAAAATTTTTAAAAAACATACATCAAGAGATTAAAATTACTTAATAATTCCTTGTTGTGAAAAGTAAGTAAAATTTAAAAAAATCACGCAATTTTAGAATTTATTTACAAAACCAACTTTTTCCAAGATAGCTTGTGCCAAAAATTCCAAACACTTGTTATTATCTTTTGCGAAATAGCAAGCATAAATATCTGAGTGTGTGTGTAAAATATTCAGTAGAAATAAAAGAAACACTTTTGGGGAGCGATTGCCCTACACTATTAAAAAAAATCTTGGAACCAATAATAAAAATCTTATTAAGATATCGTTGTATCGCTACGCTATAAATTTATTCTTTTTAAAGAGATAGATCAGGCATTACAAAACACGGTTGCTATTTATAGACGTTTAATTTCATAGTATGTAGCTGACTTGTTGCCAGGCATTGGTGGCTGCAAAAATACTACATTTCGTCAACCATTCCATCATTTAAAGTCCTTTCCCCCGCTTTCATTAATACACCTCAACTCTCCTCCCTCTCTCTCTCTTCTCTCTCTCAGTCCTGCTTTGCTAAATATACAAACACCAGCGGGAGATCAACCGATGTAAGAGGCATGCCCTATTCCAAACAATGCCGACAGATTTCGAAGAAATAAACAAATAGAACACGAGAGGAATAGAACTTTGGAGCATCTGCATCGACTTGCTAGTAGGGGGTGCAGCTAGAATCCTGGTCCCCTGCTGGGCCTATCCCTTTTAATAGGTAATAAAAACGATTCTGGTATATCGGCTGCAATGAGGTCTCGTCATGCTTGCGCAACCAGAATAATCCTACCATTCTGTGTTCTGATTTTGTTCTATTAGGATGTTCTTTCCACCCCCCACCCCTGAAGGGTAAGGGGTATTATTGGGTTTGTCGTGCGGAAAAATGCATTAGATACAATTCCGGACATAATCAGAGTTGAGGAGTTGTTTACATCGGTTTATTTGTTCATTTGAGTTGAGTTGAGTTGTTTATTTTTTTAAACCTTTTTTTTAAAGATGAGCTTAATGGAATGTCAACATTTTCCACTACATATAATCTCAATTTTCGTGAAGGGGGGAAAAGAAGAATACGTAAATGGTTTTATGAAAAGTTTTGAAAATTCGTTTTATTACGTGTTCTGGCTCAGATGAGTGATGCTTAGAAGGGTCTGTTGATTGAAAAACATGTTCTTGGGTTGTTTGTTCCATGGACGATTTAAATTAAATGAAAGAGAAAAAGATTTATTTTTATTTTATTAAAATCTCTTTTCCTCTTGAAAGATTGAGATGAATGAGAGGTTTATTATTTTTTTAAAGTTAAATCTTTCTTAGTATATTTGTATTAGAATCATTTTCGAGGTAATTGTAAATTTATAGTGATGATAAACTTTTTTCACAAAAATCAATAACGTCTTTCATTTCTATTTAATAATCTTTATTTAAATATGATTAATTATAATTCTATTGGAAATGTAGTGAAAGGGACTACTTTGCAAGAAGAGATTTATTTTCGAAATTTATCATCATATCATCGATTTTCTTTATCACGATAATAAACAGAGTACCTTAAATAGCAAATGGATCCGTCTAAAAAGATTACTATGCAATTGTTATGATGCCAACAAAATATTCTAAATCAAGAAATAATTGTAAAACTATAAATCTGAAATCTTACATTTGTTCTTTTTGTGATGAAGTGGGCAATTTGAGAAAATCCTCAATAAATAAAAATTGTTTTATTATTTTAAATTCGGTAGCACTTTTGAATATAGTTGGCTATTAGTTCAAAAATATCGAATATTGCGTCCAATAATTTTAATTCCCATTTAAAACTTCTAAAAAGTAACATGAATTGCCGTAGACGAACAAAGAATTTGAAATACAAAGCTTTATTCGAATGGATTTATTAGGTATTGATGTTTATTTAGAACCAGTAGTTCGAGAATACTTTGCAGGATATGAACAAGTTCTTGTTTTATGGGCAGCATATTTTAAGAAATAGTCCCGGATTCTATTATCGATTATTGATACCTCTTACTAAAGGTAATATCGACAAAAATATTCTTTCCGTAGAACTTTAGTTTTATTCATCTATGCATGGCCCCAGATAATCAAATTCCACTTCAGAAAAGTATTATTTTGCTTTTTCTCACGCAAAGATTGCGAGCTCGATAGAGTATTTGTCTGCAAACGATTTTAAATAATCGAACTCTTTTTATTTGTTTTCCTTATCATTTCCACCAATCAGTTATTCTGGCCTTTTCTTCGAGGGCCACAAGTTGTAAATCATTATCGAATTTTCGGGCAGCTATCTCAAGAGCCTCACTTCAATGGAGCAATTTGTCCGCTTTTATTGCGAATATGGCAACAGAAAAGAAAATCATCGGCTGGTCGCTCCATCTAGCGGACACTGTAATGACTAATCGATAACCTCCGCCGAGATAGGCATCTAGTGAACCAGCCAAAGCAACCATCTAATATGTCTATCGACGTTTACATTACCAAAAGGTTTAACTTTCGAAATAGCGTCTATTTGACTTTCTACTTCAGGCTAGCTTAATGGAAAACGGTTCGCCCTTTTAATAAGTCCATTTTCACTGGAGTAATTACTGGAGATTTCTTTTCTATTCTGCGAACAATGGCCTTCCATTGTTCCACCCAGGCCTGTCGAAAAATGATATTGTTTCTGGCTGCTTCAACAATGAATACCTAATTGCCGGTGTAAGAAAAGTCATTGTGACAATTACGTATGCAAAAATTGATTTTGATGTGGAAAGAACTGAAAAATGATTATTCCGAAATTGTTCTGACCTACATGTTTTCGCCGAACTTAATTATGATTGTTCCTGGGCTTTTGTTCCCAGTTCCATCCTCCGTTTTCGAGAGACTTCTTCAGGGTTGTAATTAACTGGTCTTTTCTTTCTCTTCTTTTTTTTCCTTTTCCTAATACGCTAATTATTAACTTCCTCCAATCAATTTTTCCAGAATATTCCGTTCGGGCGCGGATGTGAATTCATATTTAACAAGAGAACGCTCTATTGTGCCCCCCGAAATGTTTCCCTTTGCAATAATTAATTTTACTTGATGAATGAAATTAAAAATTTTCGAAAGAAAAAAAAAAGAATGCGTAGACTTGCGTTTTAATTCCGAATTAATGACTGAAATTGGAAGAATAAGTTTTGTTTAAAAATGAAGAAAATTTTTGAATCAGAGTCGACAATTTCATTCTATTTTGTATTCCATTGAATGAACGTCGTCAGGGTTCAGTGGGAGAATAGGATAGAATGTTGCTTCAACGTCAAATATTTTATTTGCGAGTTAGCGATGTTATTTAGTATTCTTATTTGAGAGAGGAGAAATAATAAAATGGTTCTAATAATCAACCAGATTTTTTTTTCTCGCTTTCTGTCAGTGTATTTTATCTAGATTTGTTCACTTATTCCAATTCCTTATAAGATTATATTTTTTGAAGAAAATTTTTAAACTCGTAAATCAAAGTTCGGTGAGAGAATTGGATAGAATGTTGCTTCAATATCAAATATTTTATTTAGGAATTTGCGATGTTACTTAGAATACGTATTTGAGAAATAATAAATGGCTCTGATAATCGATCAGCTTTTCTTTTTTTTTTGCTTGCAGTCAGTGAATTTCATCTAGATTTGTTTTATAAGGTTAAATTAAGTTTTGAAGAATATTTCTAGAAATTTTTAAACTCCTCTTAAACTTTTGACTTTTATTTAAAATATTTTCTCTCTTATTTTTGCAAATATCTTATTATTGTTTTAGAGTGACTAATTCATTAAAGCTTTATATCTCCTCCTAACAAAAAAAAAGTAATAAATTTTAAATATGTTTACAATAAGTATGATTTTTTTTTTACCTTATTATTTTTTTAAATTCTCCTTAATCGAGGTAAATATCTGGCTCATAAAAATTGTTGAGTCATTGTTTTCAACAACATTTCTTCGTAATATATTTGTGAAAAAGAAAATAGGCCTAATGTTTTGAAAAGTCATAATTTTTTTTTCTTTCGAAATTTTATGTGACATTTCGCGACAGTCGCATTAAATATGAAATTTTGGAGGTATATAGTTGTTTAATATTAGCAGAAAAACTAGGTAAATTAAATTCAGAATACTTCCATTCTTTCAATATTTGAGAAATTAATTTGACTGAATAATTTTTGGTATCGAAGATTAGATTTATTTTTTGGTACTGCAAAAGTTTTCAGACTTTTCCCCCAATAAAACTATAAATACTCAACAATATTCTAAGATATGCATACATTTTTTTGTATAAAATAATGAATCATATCCGTTTAAAGACAAGATTTGAATTTTAAGGAAGTCTTTCATCAATATGTTGTATTCAGTTTTTTAGTTTGTAAAATATCAGCAAATTCCCCCAAAATATGAAACGAGCACACAAAAAGGAATTTTTCCTCTAAAATTCTCAATTGTATTGTAATATTTTTTAATATATATATATATATATAACCGTGTAATAGCATAGTAAACAAAGAAAAATTTAAGGATATTAAATTTTTATAGCATTTGTGGGTGAATATTATTCAAAAATCAACAATAAATTTTTATAACGATCTTTAAAGTTATTTTTTGTTATAAATTGATATAAAATTTAATATCTGATAACTTAATGCAGCTTAAGTAAAAGTACAAAATAAATTTTAAAAAATACCCTTAATTCAAATCAAAATAATCGTCCACTTAACTTCATAATATATGTATAAACATAGATCAATATTGATAAAATAAATTCTGTATATATTTGTTGCCACTTTTAATAAGTTCGACATTTCCTGTTTGATATTATTTTTTTTGTGTGTGTTTGTTTATTCACTTTGCATCTGGCAACAGAATTTTAGTTAAGTTAGTTTAGAAATATTCCAAATGTAGGGGCGTTTTCGCATTTAGAAAAGAAACGTATTATATGTTTTATCTTTACAGAGTGTACTCATATAATAATTTTTCATGTAGTCTCATTAATCCTTTGCGGGTTAATAGTCTAATTTATCCTGCGTGTCGAAGGAAAAAATAAAAATAAAATTGAAATATTAAATAATAATACATATTGTCACAAAATATGTCAAATACATATTGTGTTCGTGAAAAAAAAAGCTCGTTATAAATTTTTAATTTTCCATTTAAAATTATAATCAGCAGTCATCAATATATTGATGGAGAAAATTTATCCATATGTAACAGGTTATGAAAATTTAAATTTACGATTTTCTTGAAATGTTTTTATTTTAAACAGTTTTCTTGATTTACATTTTGAGAGTTGAATCGAAGCATTGTAAAAATGTGTTGCCATATGCCAAATTTTAATCTTTTGTAATCAAAAATATATACTTTTTAAAAAAAATTTAATTTTGACATTATAAATCTGTCTAAGCTAAAAGTTTTCTACAACTTTTACTTGTATTTTAATTTAATTTTTGAGAATCTTGATTATTAAGTTAATACTTATGGTGTGTGAATAAAAAGAAAAATTGTATCTATGAAAGATTTTATTTTATATTGTTTAAAGAGTGAAATTTGAAGCAAAATTCCATAGATTTTGATCATTAAATAGACTTTTTTTAGAAGTTAAACATTCGAAAGTACAAAATCGAAGTATAAATTTTCAAGTGATTGATTTAATGTAACTGACTGCTTTCGGGGCAGTGATTTTGAAAAAAGCAAGCAAATAAATAATTCTTTTGATATTTAGTGTCAGTTTATTTTTAATACACACATAAAATGGTTTCAAAAAATTTATTGAGATAAAAACGTTATTTTCACAGGATTTTTTGTCAAAAAATGTAGAACGAATGATAAATTTTCAAAAAGTCTCCGCTTTTAAAAAAATGTTTCTTATAATAATAATAATAATAATAATTTTGCTATACACATAGTATGATCCAAAAGTTCGTGGGCGAGATTTAGAAAACTTTAGCCTGAACAGTTCCCAGCACCAAAGCACATCCACCTTCTAAGTGATGCACTTTTGCCACAGCGTTCATATAACTTCTGGAAACCATTTTTCGCTACTTCCGGTAAGGCCCTCTACGGTACTACTTTCACTTCATCTGATGGCACAAAACAACGTCCCTGTAAAAGCTTTTTCAATGATGGGAACAGGAAAAAGTCACACGGGGCTAAGTCTGGTGAATAGGGAAAATGTGCAGGCACATTAGTGCGAGTTTTGGTGAGGAACTCTTTTACCAATTAGGATGGTCCGTTGTCATGCAGAAGATATCAGTCGTCACTTTGCCAGAACTGAGGCCGTTTACGACGAATGGATTCCCTCAAACGACGTCTTCCAGAAGTATGTAACTTCAGTTATTTGTTCAAGTGTTTAGCAGCGATCTTTTCGAATACATTCAGACAGCAATGCAACATTTTCCGCGTTTCGTGAAGTCGAAGGTCGTCCAACGCGTTCATTATATTCGGTGGGTTCTCGGCCTCTTTAAAAGACCGATGTCATTCGTAAACATTGAATCTTTCCATTGTAGATTCACCATACACCTTATTAAGCGTTTCCAAAGTCTTCATTGGTGTTTTATCTAAGTGATGATAGAATTTATGTTCAACGCTTTTCAAGAAAAGTCATCTTTCTTAGATCGCGGAACAAAGCTAACTAGCTTCGGAAGATAACAGCTGCGGGTTTGGTTCGGTCACATGGCATGGTCTAAATCAACCTGAATAGATAGGGGAGGGTTGGGAGAACCCATTTCTAGTAGTTTAACTGTAGATGCTTGCTTTCATCGTCAGTAATGGCCGATGGCCCCGAACTTTTGGATCGTACTACATATAATTCACACAAAGAGCCTGAAGTAAGATTTTTGAAAAGTATTCATTATTTTACAATCAGTTTAAATAATAACAGTTGTTTTTAGAAATTTCTCTACTCTTTGATATATTAAAATATGAATAAATCCACTCATAAATTAAACATTTTAAAAAAATCCTAGTTCAGGCTTTAAACAGAAGTGCTATCTATATATAGTCAAATCATTATTTTTATTGAAACATTTTTCTTAAAAGAAAAATGTTTAGAAAATAGGTCTTTTTCTGTTAAAAAATGAGGCCTTCAAACCCGAACTGAGAGCCGAAAACTGTAAAAAAACCCCATTATTTTGGCGAGAAAGAAAACCGGAACTGAACCGAAAAAACTATCGGTTTGTTTCGATTCAATATATCTTCAGTCATTTTGCAACTCTAACCAATTTATCAATATTTCGTGTAATTAAACGTCAACCATATAATTATCATTATTATCTGTATATTGCTTCTCGATTTCATGTTTGAATGTTCACTTGCACTTTTCTGTTTCAGTTTCGCATGAAACTACTTGAAGGAGGTAGATTTAATTCAGTTGAATCAACAAGAAGAAAAGCTATTTTTTTAAGGAAAAATATCAGTCTGAGTTATATTTTTCGCATCTCAGATCGCAATGACCTACGTATGTTTGTATAGACTTCTTAGATAGACAAACCAGAATCATGAACCTAGATTTCAAATGCTATTTTGATGATGGATAGCAATGCCAATGCTCGCCGTTCTCTCTTCATCGCTTGTATCGTACAGGCTGGTTAATCGTATCAATTCACACTGTACAAATTTTAAAAAATTCTCTATTTTGAGAGAATTACGCGTTTTTTGTTTATGATAATTATATTTTTAGTGCAAATAAAAATATACGTAAAATAAAACTATTTATTCGGAACTGAACCGATGTGTTTTTTTAGTTAAACAGGAACAAAACAAAATTATGGTTCGAAAAATTATGGTTAACAGCAAAAAAATTGCTGTTAAACAGTTTTTCTCGCAATAATATTTTTAAAACAATTATATATGTATATTCTAATTTAACTGACACTAAACATTAAAAAAGTACACATTTATAAACTTTTGCGAAATTACAGTACCGAACGTAATCAGTCCCCTTCAAACATTAAAAATAATTCAAAATCCAAAGCGAACCCGTTCGACGAATAAAAACTATTATAATTTGTGATTCAGTTAGTTAAATATCTAAGTTAAGTATACTGTATATATTCATTACTCTCTTTACCAATTCCAGCACCCCCTGCCCCCTCTCGGAATAAAATGTGAAGTGCCTCTCCCCCAAGAGCCCTCAGTTTGATCAAACAATCCCGTGTAGCCGAGAGAGAGAGTCTCACAAAGCGGTCTCATTCCCCTTTGTTCCGCAGCACTTCCAGGACGAGCTACAGTAGCAGCTACTCTCCTATATTAAGGAACTTGTCGACCACGCTTTATCATTCGCCGAGAGGTCTGGACATGACGGCCGACACAAAGGGAAACCGCTCCACCCACTCCAGAGGGTCATTGTTTGGGCAGAGGACCCATGTCTATGGGCAAAAGGACCCTTGCTTGCTTGCTTTTGCCAGAGTTTGTTGGCATAGTTTTAAAAGTTCTGGATTTATTAGAGGAATTTGAATATTGCACGGGCAGTTCTGGAAACACCGATGAATGCTTGGGTCAACTGTGTTTGAAAGGCACGCTGGACATTGTCCGATCCTCTCATTCGAGCGGAATATGGATCTTGACTAATAATTCCCTCCCTCTCCGCTTCCTGTTCCCCCACAAGTTCAAACTTTGTGGAAAATTTTCTGCGTTTGATGGGTTGAGGGGAGGGGTGGACGAAAGGCTGTTACTGACCATTTGGTCTCGAAGAGAGGTTTATTCATGGGTTTTGAAAGCGGATGGAAACAACACTCTACTTACCCACTTTGGTCTGCGCATTGATGACCATTGAAACGAGGTATTGGAGCCCGAATGGACAAAGGCCATTGTGTCCGATCGCTTTGAAGACAAAGTTGGCCCAAAAATAAACTTTTGACTTTGAGAATTGTCCAGTGTCGATGGCAGTATTAATGAGTTTTAATGATGGTAATGAAGATCATACATCATTATGCAGTGTTCGATTGAGCATTAAAGTTGCACGCTGACATTTTAGAGCGGAACACAAACTTTGCCATCCCCTGCAAACTGTTTTGACCGACGCTGGATTTGTTATGACTAGGGGCTGGGGGAGGGTTTTGTACTGTGTACTGAAATTCGTAATATGTTTCTGTCTTCAAATATAACTATTCCCTCTTTTCATTCGGGTAGGTTAAATGCCCATGTGAAGATCAAAGCTTACCAAATTTTCCTTTGATGATTTGTAAAAATATTTTTGATCCATTATACTGTTTTTTTTCTTTGTTACCATACTTGTTTTGTATTAAATATTAGGGGAGAGTAGGGTATTATGGAATATCATCTGCATTTCTAAAAATAACTAGACTGGTTTTTGACAAAAATCTCCAAAACCATCATGGGTATATGCAATAAACGATTGTAAGAAATTGTCCTAAAAAATAATATTTATTTTGTTGTTATAAAAAGATTTATTTTGACAAAAAGTGATAAAAATTATGGTATTATGGAACAGTCGGGTAAAATGAAATAGGTAGTTTAAACCAATGAAAAACTAATTATAATTATGATTATATATATATATATATAACGTAGTTACTTTTAACTATAAAAGCCATATTTTTAAAAATACGTGAAAGTCATTCCTGTTTTGAGTCTATTTACAAAAGCCACAGATATCATTTTTCTGCCAAATAACTTTTTACATTTTTTAGCGCGTTTTTCAAGTAGTGGAACAAAAGTGCTATTAGGACGCAAATTTCGTCTTTGTTCCATATTTTGTAACTTTTTCTCAGCCAATAAGCAATCCATTGACCTCGGGTTTTCGGCATTGGGTCGCATTTGTGCCCTAGATGAGCCGAATCATATTTAAATTTTCCCATAGTTTTCCCGAATTTTCCTACAAATTTTCCTGAATTTCGCTAGTTTTTTGCTTTTTTATAGTGCTGATACAGATTTGTGTCATCATTTCTTTTCAGCTCAATAGTAGTACATTTAGAGGAGTGGTACAGTACACACTACTTTCTGTTAGTAAAAAGTTCATTAGTTGCATTATTGTAAAATACAACATGCGAAAAACGCGCTAAAATTACTTGGCCATGCCAATGATTAATATCTTGTTATTTTATTGTTACGGGTATAGGACTCATGATATGATGATTGGTAAAATATAATTTCGCCAACTGTTATTCTGAAGTTACATTGCTCAGATTTCGTCCCATTTTGCAACAAATGTTTGTTTCATATTTTTCAAGCCCATTAGTATTTTTTTGAAGTATTGGTTGTAGTATCAAAAGAAATAATCAAAAAGTACGTGTGGAAGGGGCATCAAAGAGAAGCAAGTGTTTGAATTCATTAGTTAGTGAGGAAAGATATCGCAAAATATTAAGTGCCTTTTAAAATTAATTTCCTTAATTTTTTTCTTTGTACTTTTCTGTTTTTGTAACGAAAAGAGAAAGTCAAAACATTTTTTTTTTTTTTGCTGATATTTTCTTAAATTTAAATAATTGGCCAGTTTAAACTTTTTTTAATAAAAAAAAGTTAATTTATAGTCCCAATTTTTGTAAATATTACCGTTTTTTTTTTAAAGTGGAAACAATAATTTAAGCTGCTTTATGATAAAATTATTATTGTAACTATATCATCTACAAATCTCTCTGTTTGAAAATAAGAAATAAGATAATTAATCTACATAATGATCACGAGTTTTTGATAAAATAGATATTTCATTATTAATACCTTTGATCAATTTGGTGAACAACAGAACAACAGGTGTCGTCCTCGTCAGTTGACCATGGTTCAAAATGACGAGGTCCATTGCCAAAAACCCCTGAGTAGGCTGAACAGTGCGACGTTAATATTCACTCACTCACGCTGACATTGCTCTACTTTCATATCCCAAAATCAGGAGTATAATTTTTGACTTTCAATTCGACACGCTTTTGAGCATTAAGTTGTTAAACCATTTCTTTGTGGACTCGAAATATTTTTTATGCAATTAAAGATCCCCGCCCCCCTATGATATGTAAAAACAAAGGCGGGAAGCAGAGTCCATGCAATGTTCTCTTTTCAAACAAATGTATCCAACAATGACATTCAATAATTTACAAAATAGCTTTAAATTTATCTTTAGAGTTATCTTTCCCATTTTTTCGCAATTTCATAACTGTCCATAATTCATTCTAAAGATGTTTGCCAAATAAAGGTCCATTACAGATTTATCATCATCCAAATACTCAAAAATTGTCAAATTTGTTGAGTAGTGTACAGTGCCACTGAGAATTGTGCCCCACGCCACAAGTTGCCGACTCCTCATTGATACCTTTTCTACGATGCGGTGAACTTTTAAGCTAGTTCAGCGATACTCAACCTGCCCCCACCGGACCTTTTTAAGTGGCTGGGCCCATTGCTCTGAGAAACTCTTTGTAAAAAAATCAAATCTATCAATTTTGCTTTTCGCTGTCGATGTCGTATGGGTGCGAAATGATATTTTTTTCTGATTAAAGATAATGAACAACAGTGGAGTAGTGACCATTTTAAGAGTGGAATTATTTTTTAACCACCTTCCATATCCTGTAAGCGAAAAATCTTCGAAGAAAATAAGATTGTTTCAAGACGATTGGGAAGTTGACTATATTGTAGTGAAAAACAAGCATGGTTCAGTGATTGTTTGATTGATCACGAAAGTGTATTTAAAAAATAACAGTAAACAGGAATCGTTCAATGACACTTTTCCTCGAAGATCTCTTTCAAAAAGAGATGATATACAAATAGGCCTTCTTGAATAATTTTTACAACAGCAAAAAAGTGTTTTGTCAGTGGTAATGTCACAGCCAGTGGCGCACACAAAGGGGTGTGTCCTGAGGGTCCGGACCCCCCTCAAGCCCTTGATTTTTTTGATTGATGATAATCCTATACATATATAACGAAAAATTTAATTAAGTACTTGTAATTAATTTATTTTATTAATTTATTGTTAAGTATTAATTCAATATTTTTTTTTACCGTTTTTTGTTAACAAAATCAGAAGAATCAATTGATGTTGTCTTGAGGTATGATACGAGTTGAGGGACTTTCAACCATGGACACCCCCCTTTGAAAACTTTTTGCTTGCGTTACTGGTCACAGCGATAACAAAGGCACACTATGAAATTTGTCATAATCATTGGTAATCATATGAAACCGTTTACTGATACAAAAATTATGTAAGAGTGATTTTTAAATGCTTTCAATTTAGAAAAATTTAGTGACAAAAATAAAAATAAAAAATATAAAAACAAAGTGAAAAAGGAGTCTCAATATTGTAATCAATTTCCACATTTTAAATTTTCTATGTTATTTTAGTCTTTTAAGGCATTTCTCCCCCTCCATTAATCCTCATGTGAAGTAGCCATCATATGTATGCGGTCCGGCAGAAAAAAAAAAGTTTGAGTACCCCTGAGCAAGTGCATTAAAAAGATGCAGGCCTTCGATACCATCCACTTCCATAATACGGCTCTCGAAGCAAAGAATTGCTCACCCCCGCTCTTATGGGTATAGGAATAACTTTTTATATAATTTTTAAAATTGTTTTATTTTTTAAAAATGTGGGGGGAAAAACTGCGCTAAAAATCTACTTTAAAATAACAACATTTTTAAAAAATTGGCGTTTTGATCCCCTTAAAAAGCTATTTCTAATGTAGTAGAAGTGGAAAAACATCTACAATTGAGAGTTCATCCTAACCACCCTCCTCAGCAAAGTCTTGTATGTGTACTCTCTCCTTTCAAAATTAATTTAACTTGCTCTTATCAGTCCAGATGTGAGTAACCAATGAAGCGAAGGAATCGCACTCTGTAGACGCCCTATTGAGTTACGTCATTCTTGGAAGGCGGGGTTATTCAAGGAAAGGAGAAAGTGCAACAGAGAGAGAAGAATAAAGATTGTATTTTTAGATGGAGAGAACACATTTTTATCTTTAGAAAGATGAAAAGGGTCCTTTCTCCCCCACCCCTTCTTCTTATTTGAAGATGTTTGATGTGTAGTGTAACTGTGCTGGATTATTTTATTATTTAAAAAAAAATGTTTTTTTCCCCTTCCTTTTCCAAATTTTAACTTGGCGGTGTAGTTTTTTCTCTTCTTTAACCGTCTTGTTTCGTAATATATGTCAGATTTATTTATTTTGCGGAGAGATACTCCATTGAAATTAAAAATGTTCAGTGCTGTAACAGTATAACAAGGATTATGAGTTTTTTGACTTTTATATTTTGATCATAAGAATGAATTGTGCGATTCTTTTTTGAATAATTATATGTAAATAGTAATTTTTTCGAGGGGGAGGAGGAAGTGAAGATACTCTATAAGTGCGAAGTATAAAAATAATAGCTTATAATGTTAGAAAGAAGAAAAGCTTTAAATATTTCTTCTTCTTACGAGATATTCAAAATTTTATGGGTTGTGTTGTTGAGTTTTCCTAAGGGCTTCGATCCGGAACTAAACCGAAAACCAGAAACTGACGTCAACCGACCGTCAATATTCACTCAATCACACATAAAATGAATGCACAAAACTCCTGGTTAATTATAATTTAATAAAAATAAAAGGAATTATCTTTTATACATAATAATGTTCTTATTTCTTGTTTTAAATCTTTATGTATATCGATTGTGTGGTTGGAATTCAATTTCGAATAATTATTGATTCGCTTATGATTAATTGTACCGCTAAGATCGTAAAAAGGAAACTGAAAAGATATAAATTTTTTAATGTTGAAATTGTGTTGTAAAATTTCGCTCAGTAGTCATGCTTACCTAATGGACTAAATTCATGTGACGCCATCATCACTTTATTTCTATTGGGGCTGCTGATTGGTATTTTACCATTACAGACCTAGTATATCCTACGGAGGTTGGTATCTCTTTTTCGTGTGGCACCTTATAGGTGGTATATCAATCGCCGCAAGTGATTTTGAAGCCCAGTTTCCTCCATAGGGGAAAGTACTGGAGCACCCAAGCCAAACATGCACACAAGGTATCTCTTACATGCCGCATAATCATACGACATGGACGCTACCGATTTTTTGCAACATGAAAATCCACCGACTTGAGTCAGGTCGAATTCGCCAACTTGAGTGCGCGTGATTGCATTTAAATAATTTATTGCCACCGTAAATTTAGTCCATATCTATCACGTGATTAACTTATTTTAGCTCTTGAATATTAGGTTCTACTAAGAAATGAACCTTAGAGAAAACTATGAAAACTTATCATTATTCTGAAAAAAAAAATGGAATGTTATAGAGTGACTACTGTTTTTGATATTTTATGAAACACTTTTCAGAATTAATTGATAAAATATCGTTTGGTGGGTTACTTATATATACTGCCGGATATCTATTTAACGAAATCGCTAAATTCCGAAAAAAAGTTCGTTATGCGAAAAATTCGTTCAATAGAAATTTAGCTTTTGATGTACTTTACAATCCACATAAAACAAATTTTAATTCATAAATTATATATTATTTAAATAAGGTAATTGTTCACTCTTTTTTTAGTAGATTGTTATCTGTTTTATATATCTTGCCCATCAAACAGGACTGTGTAAGGAAAACAAGAAAAAACACGTACACTGCATTTTTAACTTTAAAAAATTGATTTTTTAAATAACATTTTCTAGTTGTAAGCCTACAAGTAATTTTAAACATACATTATTTTATAACCATTAATTTTATGCATACACGATCACAGGCATCCTTACATTTAATTACTGATAAAATCTGTCAAGTTTTATTTTAATTTTTTTTAAAATTTCGGCACGTTTATTGCTATGTGTAAGTTAGACACCTGGTAAAAAGAGTTCAAGGTCATTGAACAGGTGCTAAAAGAGAGAATAATTTGAAAGGTCATTGAAAAGGTGCTAAAAGAGAGAATAATTTGAAAAATGTCCTGGAATATTTTTAAAATAAGGAGAAAAGTATCGAATAACAAGAGAAAAAGTTCGTTCTCTTCACTATTTGGAGCTAATTTGCGAAGAAAATAGTAAAATGTTCTTGGTTAGAGGAAAAAGTTCGCTAAATATAGGTTCGTTGCATAGACATTTGGTTTTTATAATATCGTTTTTTCATCAGGTAAGCCGTTTTCTATTCCTGTCTAACTGACTACTATTTCTGTAACTGATTTGTAAAGAAGAATTTAAGAAGCTGTGGTTGTCCGATCTGCATTTTGTGGTCGTGGTTTTCACTTGTAAATAAATTCATAGCAACGTAAAAACAAATAGTTAATATTCCACTTAGGGAAGGATACATGATGCTAACGACCGACGAAAATTCTCCGAGGGAAATTGCGATGAATTCGAAAGATCTATGCAGCAACGGAGAAAAGAAAACTCATTGATTTGGTAAGAAATAGGAAAAAAGACGCGTGGATCGAAATAGAAGTGAACATGAAACTGAACTCGATATTGAAAAATACATCGTTAGAACTTACGTATATATTTGGGAGGAGGGAAGTCAAGGAGGGTCAAAGGAAAGTGGCTAAAAGTGTTCTTTGGAACGAATTGCTTTCGACTTTATTTTTTTTTAAATCAAGTTTTGATTATAATTTTGAGTAAGAAATGTTATTTTGTAAATGATATTAAAGAAATTTAATAAGAATTTATGTATTATGACCGATTCCAAAATCTGATTCGATATATCTATGCTCAAAATACAATTCCGGATTTTCTGAAAATGATTTCGTGTCAGTTAACGGTTTTGTCAAGTTCGAAATATGTTATTTTTATTCCTAAAAATATTGAAAACTGTCAACATTTGAAGAAAATCTGAAAGAGTAAATTTCTATGAACTGTCGTTTCAAATAATTTTACTTAGGGTACATGTAGCAAAATAAAGCTAATAAACGATAACATAATAAACGATTAGAAGAAAGATAGGTTTAGAATTTTACAATTCTTTTATAATTTCACGTAAGATGCTACCAATATAAGTGTTTCCAGTTTAAAAAAATTAAAATGGTTTTGGAGTGTAATGTTGAGCTTGAAAAGTGACAAAAAAAAAACAAAAAAAAACCGAGAATTTTTTATACAAGCTATTTAAATAATTTTTGTTTATAATTACTTACATTCTCGATACACTAAGAATATTATTGTCCTTTTTGTTTTATAAAATGATATGTAAATATGTAATAATTGATGAAATTTATATTCTGAATGATTTTCATACCTTTATCAATAAAATATTTAAGGATACATTGAAGTATTTGATAAGTTATTGTTTAATTTATGTGACTCTTTTTTCATTCATGTTACAATGAAGGAAATTATGAGCATTATTAATGAACATTTATGAAATTTTTAGTATTACTTTTTGAATCACATCTCCCATTAATATCTGTTCGGAAAAGAATTTGTTTTACTTATGAATTAATTTAAATAATTTAAGTCGATTGCGTAAATTAAATTAACCTTCGTAACAATTTTTTTAGGTAATGCATTTTCTCTTTTTTTTCAAAACTTTAATTATCTTAATAATAGAAAATCGTGGGAGTATTTTAAAATGTAGTTATTTTCAGCATTTTTAAAATTATTTCCATACTTAGGCTCTTTTGGTTTCCCCTTAAAGTCTAGAGAATTTATCATTTTAAATCTATGATATGAGAATAATTTTCCAGTCAATCATACTTAAAAAATAAACACAGCTCAAATTAGCTCACATTATGTTAATGTATCTAATATAAAACAGATTTTATATAAGGAATTTTTAAAAAATTAAAAATCAAAATATAACATTAAAAATAATGTACTGATACAAGGAATAAATTCAGTGCATTTTCAAATTTGATAAGTTTTAAATGGCTGAATTATGCAAGTTATATTTTCTTAATGATTTGTGTAAAACTATAGAAAAATAACAGCTGTGTGTATGTGATAATTCTCTTACTCATAATTGAATATATTAAGAAAACAAATATCAACGTATTTCGACCTTGGTTTTTGAATTAACGTAATTAAAAACAGATAGAAAAAGAACTAATAATATTATACACGCGCGACTCGTTTGTTCCAAAATAACAACAACGATTTTATTCTATAAACACGCTTTCTCTCTCTTTTTAATTTTTAAAAACCGCAGAAATGATTCTTGCAATTTATAACTCGTTATTTGTTATCTCGCACGCAAAAAAAATGCAAATTCCTTCTCATGGTTTCATACATTTCTATTTTTTTATCAGAAGATTTTCTCATTCATTCATTCTCTCTCTCTCTCATTCATTGTTCACTTTTTTTTCTCCTCAACCGTCTCCATACTTTCCTCGCTACGAAACGCAGTTCGGAGCCACATTTGCTAGCGCGAGTACGTCAGTTCGCTGCTGATTGGTCAAATGGGCCATTGTTCTCGACCAGACAAAAACAAAGGCTGCTAATTGACGTTTCTGGTTGGATGGAGGAAAAAGGGAGGAGGGGGAGTTGACGTCAGAGTTGCTAGGGATCTGGTTGGAAGCGGAAAAAAAGATTTCGGGAGATTTTCATTGGAAACGGTGGCGTTATTTTCTGGAAAATATCAAAATGAGATGTTCTCCGTTTGTGGTGGTGACGCTATGCACCCCTCTTTTTTTTCGGGGAGGGGGAGGGGGGGGGGTAGAGTCTTATTTACTTTTGATAAAAAGTTATTTAATTCTTCATGTTTTATTTACGTTTTGCATTGTAAACGATGAATTCGAAACGCTCATCCCACTTTATTATTATCATTATTTATTTATTTTTAAAGAACTGCTCATTTGGAATCTGATGTAGATTGGGAATGCTGGCAGACATGAAAAAAAAGTACAAAATATGATTATTTCTAGTGAAAGCATTTGGATTTTTTCGAAGAATTAATTAATTTTGAAAGAGGTTTTTTTTCCTCAATTGAATATGTATGATTTTATTTGAATTTGAAATGATTGAAACATAAATAAAAAAATTTAATTCTCTCTTTCTTGGTTGTATTTATTTTTGTTTGTGTAAGTACCTACTCTTGTTTCTTCGTGTTGTGAAAAGGAGTGTATTTTATTTATGTTTTACATCTGTCTTTATTATACAATAAATATGAAATTAATTACAAAAATATTACTAAAATAATACAATTAATAAGAAAAAACTGAAATGATTTTTTTAAATTAAAAATTATTTAATTAGAGTGTGCTGTGATACGCAAGATATCAATGCTGAAAGTTTTATTTTCTTTAAAATTTTAATATTTCCTATTTAAAAAATTGGAACGCGTTCAAATTTTGCTTATTATTTTCCTGTGGCGTTTTATTTAGCGCAAATATCTTAGTTACAACATATTTTTCTTTACTTCCTTCAAGTTATATGCCATTTTTAAAAAATGTGATTCAATTATTTTAAATTGGAGGAATAAAAAATTGTAATATTTAGTGTTAGCTATTACTGAATAAATACTTGTAGGATTTTAGATTTTTTGTAATGTGGAATTTTGGATAATGTGGATGCGGGGAAAGAATAAAATGTACGAAGAAGCTCGCTAAATGGTTAAATTTCGACAAATAATATTAGTAAGCTTCATGTGAGCTTTAAGAGCTTTTTTAATTATTTTTTGTCAATCAGATCCTTTACGGTAAGAGAAAGATTGGAAAAAATGAGTGAGCAGAGAAACCTTCCATTTACTCAAGGATAAATTTACTTCGAAAGCTAATGATTCAGTTTCAGCAAAAGAATGGATTTTAATTTGTAAAATAAATGAATTCAGTTTGAAATGAAAATGAACCTAGTTTTAAAAAGTTTTCTAAAAAATGAATTTAGTTTCCAATGATCTTAAATTTAGTTTGCAAAGATGATGAATTTAATTTTTTAAAAATATGGATTTAATATGTAATGAAGATAAATTTAATTTAAAATGATGAAGATTTTAGTTCCTAAAAAATGGTGCTTTCATTTCTTGAAGGTATGTATTTTGTTCTAAAAGCAGATGAATTTATTATTCTAAATAGTAGTTTTAGTTTGTAAGTATGAAATTAATGTTTGAAAGCACGAATTTGTTACATGATTAAGATAAACTGAATTTGAAGTAAAGGGGTTTAATGTAAAAAAAGAATTAGCTTGGCAAACTTTTGTTTGAAAACTAAGATAAGGAATTAATTTTTAAAGAGAAGGAATTTAGTTTGAAAAGATGATGAATTTAATTTTAAAGAATAAATTTGGTAAGTTATGGGAATAAATCAGATTTTGAAAGAGTACGAATTTAATTTACGAAAGATTTAACTTCGAAAACCAAATAGTATACTCTTTACCCACTAAAAGACAATTTAGTTTGCAAAAGAGGATGAATGAAGAATAAAATTGGTTTGAAAAAAAAAATCAAGTTAATTTGCAAAAAAAGAAAAAAAAAGTTTACGTAGATGAGGAATTTAATTTGAATAAAAGATGAATTTAATTTATAAAGAGGAAGAATTTATATATTTTGAAAGGTGGAAGAATTTATATTCATGGTAGATGAACTTAGTTTTCAAAAAAGAAGAATTTAGTAAGAAGTACGAAGGAATAATTAATTGTGTGGGAAAGTACGTAGGAAATGCGTCTTACCTGTTTTTAAATAGGAATAATTTAGTATTCAAAGTAGATTATCTTAGTGTACAAAGAGGAAAAATTTAGTATTCAAAGTAGATGAACTTTGTTTACAAAGAGGAAAACTTAGAATTCAAAGTAGATGAATTTCAAAAGGGAAGAATTTTGTATTTATGGTAGATAACTGTAGATAGAACTGTTTGCAAAGAGAATGAATTTAAAACTTATTTAGTGCAATGGGGGGGGGGGGCTACTCTTTAAATGTCGATTTTTTATGTAATTTTCCAAAAAGTAACAACAGTTCTTAAATATTAACAGCTCACATTCAATATAGCATGCGTATCAACAGGTACATAATCCAGCTTACAATTTCATGTCGTCTGACAATTACATTCATCAAATATTACTATCACTTTATAAACGAGAAAGATATTGTTGCCCTGTAATGGATTAACATTTGATCTTCCGGTTGAGGGCATTCCTGGTGGAAGCCAGCGCACATAATAATGTCGAAGGAATCGATATGGAAATTCACGGCGATTCCACAGTATTTGCGGTTCACATGTTCAAAGCCGAAATCGTATACACAACTACTGTAGATGGCATAATAGAACGTGCAATATCCTCATATATAAATTCATTTCTCTCTTTGTATTATTATGGGGAGGAATATAGTGTAATTTAACATATATTCTACCTACATGTTTGTTCTTTAAATACAGTAGTACACCGAAATGCTCCGTAAGGTGGTTTTTGAGTCAACGTGGTTTGTTAATTTTCTTGAATGATGATGATCCATACAAGAAATGTGTCTTAAATAGTGTAAATTTTAACACAGTGGGATAAATTCATGAAGGCCTCTTGATAAATACTATCAAGTGTTCTCCACAGAATTCGAAACTGAGATTGGACTTCGAGTTGTTCTACTTGTAAAATTTAAATAAAATTTAAAATTCGATAGTGGGAAAAAGGTGTTAAAATATTAAGATTCTTAAGAATATTTCCAAAATTAAACAAAGTATTTTGTATTTTACGTGCACTTTTAAATAAAGCAAATTTTATTTATCTATGTGTGCGTTATTGTTGTTGACAAATAAATACTTTTTAAAAGAGAGTTTGTGTAAACAGCAAAAGTTGGCAACATCGCAGCTGATCGGTTGAAAACACGTGATTACCTTTATCATGTGACTATAGCGTCTCATTAATTTATGAGCTGAGTGGCTAGAAACATGTTTGTAATTATCATGTGACAATGACGTCACACGAATTTATAAACTGACTGTCTAGAAATATGTGTTTGTAATTATCATGTGACTGTGACGTCACATGAATTTATGAATTGATTGGCTGGAAAGGTGCTTTCATTTATCATGCGACTATGACGTCACACAAATAGATGAACTGATTCTAGTTATCCTGCGACTATGACGTAATATAAATTTAGCTCATGAAAAATATTTTTAAAAAAATAGTTCTGGTAGCTTGTGCACCAATTCGACGCCAATGTTTGTGAATAGTCAATTCCTTATGAGATATTAAAAAGAAGACTTAAAAGTAAAAAAGAGGCAAAAAACATAAATAAAAGTTAAACATTTTATTTACACGGACAAAAAACAAAACAAAAAAAACCCCTCAGTTCTTGCTCCAAAACCCAATGTGCTGTCGGTACTCATAATTACCACAAAGTTATTCTACTGTAAAATTAATTATATACACACTGTTCTCTTAAAATAAATAGTCAAATCATTTTCCAAGGTTTCCTTTAACATGTAAAAGAAATAAGATACCTTTTGACAGTAACTACTTTTTCGGAACAAAAATGACACTCTTCGCAATCCGATCAAATTGTCAGCTGAAAACGCAACTTCTGCTATAAAGCTATAGATTCGCCTACCCCGCTAAAATACTCATCATAGAATCCGTGCTGCCATATATCTTGAAAGAGAGGATTTAAAAGAATATTCTTGCTGAGTATCGTCAGAGTATTTGTAAAAATGGTTCCTCTATGTAACTTTAAAGTGAAGTACCTCGGTAGATAAAGGGTTAAAGGGTCGTTAGATTAAAGGGACGTTATGAGGAAGACATCTTATACTTGGTATTTCCCTCTCCTAAGTTACATACCACATCATGTCAGGATTTGAAATTCAATTAAACTGATTATGCTGAAGCCCCTATTCTTAGCCCCTAAGACTTCATTCACTCTAATTATTACCCCCCCCCCTCCATGCAAGCTTTTGCATGCGGTTAGTGTGACAACTTGATCCTATTTTAAACTTCTCCACCTTTTCTTACTTTTTTTCCAAGTGGTTATTTAAAATCTGCTTTCAATAACCGCACGCAGATATTTAAGAGGTAATGAGTAACGGACTTAAAAATAATATTCTCTTTAATCTTTTATATTAAAGAAATGCCTCCCTTTTCTCCCCTCGTTCCGTCGAGATGCGGCAGCCGGTTGAAAGACGGGCGTGGTTGTCAGAGATGTGACGACATTAACTAAATCAACTAGAGGAGTGGTTTCTCACTCACCCTCCGCCAGCGTTGTTGTGCTGCACTCATTGTGGACTGCTTTACATTCTTATGTAACACTTCAGCAAATTATTCTTATTTTTTCCTACTTATTAAGATGAGTGGATGATAGAGATTTCTCTAAGGTTCCACGTTTTTAAATGTAGAACCGTTACCGTTACCGAAGCCCCTATTATTTATAGCGACGAATTTCTGGAGAAATCATAATTCAAACCTGGGGTTGGACTTGGACACTGTCCACTTTGAAGTCCCATCACCATTTAAGTGCTAAGGGCTGTTCAGTACGGTACAATCATTCAAAATTGTAATTTCCGATCCTAGTCAGGTGGCCATGGTAACTTGGTAATCATGGTCATGGACTCGTGATCGGTGTGTCACGAGTTCGTGCCCCACCTTGAAGAGGAGCTGATTCACGTTCGATTTGTCTTAGCTCAAAGTCTTACCCTGGCGTTGTGTGGAAGTCAGAGGGGGATGCCATCTCAAGTGTCGTCGTCTTCATTTGATTAGGATTCAAAATTACGATGGCTGTCTCCAGTTGCCTTACAGCTCGATTTGAATAAACACTCACTGAATATAGATCTCAAAAACAAAGTTCATGTCTTGTATCTTATTCTACAGATTTGGAATGATATTTTCAGATTTTTCATCGTTCTTCGATGCAATCTGTTTAGGGTCGTTGAATTTGGAGACCCCTTTTCCATTTCATTAAGGTCGCCACCATCCGATAGATTAGATGAATGTATATCATCAATATATTTTAATAGTTTCACACACATTACGTATTATCTCAGTTCTGTATAAATATCATTGCATTCAATTTAAATTACACGGAAATAGAACACACACACAACTGACTTTTCTTTCAATCCTGAAATAATCTAGATCAATTCATCACAACTGCTCTCCTTCTCCGCGGCTAATTCTACCAATCACCCTGTTGCCAAAACAATCTAACGAAAAAAAAGGGGGGGGGGAACTAAAATAAAAAAAGAGTAAAGAAAGGGAATCTATCGAGGAGAAACCGAAGTGACAAACAATTTCATTCTTACGACCATTAGGCATCCCGAGTTGATGGAAATGCAATAAAAAATACAAGGGGGGATGAGGGGGATGGAATTGCCAAAATAAATAGCCTCGTTCCCAGACTTGACGAATCCACATCGACCCCCCCCCCATTCTTACCCCATTAGCTCGATTAGACTGCCGAGGCCTGTTTCCGAAGATTGATTCTTCAAAGATTATGTGTGGATCTACTGGAAAGAAGGGGGGGGGGAGGAGAACTATCCCGAAACCACGCGCACAGCCCCCCTACCCCCATATAAATATACACCCTCTTCCAATCCGTCAGAATCCTATTGTTTAAAGCTTCTTCAGCTCATAACCGCAAGACCGCCTATTTATTACTTAGTTGCTAATGGTTGTAGAACCCCCTCCATCTTTCGAACAACCCCCCATCCCTCTACGTTCCATCATTCTCCCCCCCCCCCGCCCCTTTAGCATCGTCTGCAGTTTTGAAAAGATATTGAATAACCGGGAGTTGATGGTAAGAGAGAGGAAAATTTTAGAAACTCACTTGCCTGAAAAGATTATTATGGCCTGAGGGTCCGGGTTCACAGTCCGGCGAATTTTGCCGGATTTTGGCGTGTGTGTGTGCTCCGACTAATCTAATCGTGGGAAGGAGAAAAGGGAGGGGGAGGCCGGGGGAGTGGGTAGGTTGATATCGCCTGCGCTAAGTTCGGATAAATATATGATTTAATAATGGGCTGTTTATTGATTTTTAACACGTCGGGGCTTTGTGGGATGGTTTGTGTGGGGTTTTAATTTGCTTCGTAGCTTTCAGCGATGGATGCAACCTATAGATCTTTTCTAGGGAGAGTGGCGTAAGATTGTTTTTGCCAGATTAACTGTATCCGTATCGTTTTTGTGAGCATCGCATTACCGGTTTCATTGCCGCAGGGGTGGGTGGACTTTTCCAGGGTACAAGACACTTCTAATAGTTTTGAGGTGTTGCGGTCCTCCCAGTGGCGTAGGTCTGGTCATTAGATTTGAAAACTGTACGTTTTCTTTTCTTTAAACTTTGTTTCGACTTGGTTTCCATCTTTTAAAGTATGCCAGATAACTATATTTTTAGTACAAAAGCACAAAATATTTTCAAGTTGAATGCTTGAGCAACTATGAGCGACTGGGGGGGGGGGGCAACCCAAATAACCTCGTGGGCCACTTCGGAAAAAACATTATAATCCCACGGGCCGCATAGAGAAATATATACAAATCTTTATATTAGATTTGGATCCATTACAGACATTTATTGGAGTGAAAATTTAAAACATAATGAACTATTATTATTGTTTTCATTATTTTCATGTATACAAACATAGATAATTTAATAATAATAAGGCAATAACCACAAATATGCCTAGCTCTAGAAATAAGCAGTGCGATAAAGTTACAGGAATCAAGCATGATGCTGTGGGGGCCACTGCAATGCAATACTGCTCACTTCTGAGTATGTATAAAAATAGAAGCAACGTAATAAAATAGAAACAGCTATAGGATACATTTGTTACAAAGCACTACTTTAAAATATTGCACAAAAAATCGTATTTTGTAATATTTTACTGAGTCTCACGAGCCGCAAAATCATTCAAGGTGCCACCCCTATGCTAGACCGTGGGGCGTGGACGTATTCAATGCAGCGAGCAGAGAACATATGTGAACCTATGAATCTGAAACCGACGTATGTACAAACATTTGTTCGTCACCGATTCCAGGGCCATCACAGGACGTGCCATCAACTTGAGAACCCCGTAGAATTAGGAGGAGTAGGATGATGTCTCAACAACCACTCTCGTGCAATCGCGGGAAAAACTGATCATCAGCATTTATTCTCCCCTTCAATCGGTGTGTGGGGAAAAATTCATTTGTACGGCTGGCATCACAGGAATCATTTTTCCCCCTACAGTGGCAGCGAAAGTGTTCAATGTTCATCGTTCGCTTCCAGTGATGGTGCAAGTGTCATCTACACATACATTGAATCATTTGCTTCAGTAAACACAGTTGCATCGTTTGTGAAAAGACGATTCTGCACTCTAGCTGACATCGGTGTTCCATAAATACACTCATTGCCATAAAAATTTGAGGAACCAAGAAAAAGTTTCCAAAATAAAACGAAACTTTACATATGTAAGTACTACTTTGATACAAGTAAGTGATTAGAAAATCAAAGGTAAAGGTTCATTTACTGCAGAAAAAGTACAAATGAACTAAAGTTTTAGTACTTCGTATGACCTCCTCTAGCACGACTGCAAGACGCGATACGAGCGGGCATTGAGACATACAATTTCCGTATGATGTCCTGAGATATCTCGTTCCACAGTTGCTGTAAACGCACCTGTGGTTAGACCAAACTCGTAGGCTGTCCTACTTGCCGTCCCTAATGTTCCCAGATATTCTCGATTGGTGACAAATCTGGGGATCAGGCAGGTCAGAGAAGTGTGGTAATGAAGCTTAGGCATTCTTGTGTCATCCTTGTTGTGTGTGACCGAGCATTATCTTATTGAAAAATGACTCCAGGGAACTCTGCCATGGGTGGCAACACACGTGGCAGAAGGATGTCATGGACGTACCACTGGGCTGTCATTGTGCCATGGATTAATATAAGGGGTGACCGTGTATCATAAGCAATGACACTCCATACCATCACACCAGCTATGGAAGCGGTGTGCCGCTGCAAAGCGAAGGCAGGATTGAGGAGTTCACCACGGGGCCTCCATATACGAACACGATTGTCATCATTGCACAAACTGAATCTAGATTCGTCAATGAAGACAACCATTCCGTTGCAGTCCAGTTTCGTCGTGCGTGACCCCACTTCAAACGGAGGCGTCGGTGAGTGGGTGTCACTAGTAGCACACGTAATGGGCGACGCGATGGCAAATGTCCTTCAGTCAGTGACCTTGCGATGGTTCGGGAAGACACAGAGGCCCCTATTGAAGATTTTGCATATGAACAGTGGTCAATGAATAAGTTGGTTTTACGCGCGCGTGTTGTAAGATGTGACGGTCTGCTCGACCACTGGTCTGTCGAGAGCGTCCTGACCCAGGCCAGTATGTAAATAACGTCTCTTCTGTCCACTGTTCTCAACGCCTTCTCACAGTCAAATCATAACGGCCTACTTGACGAGCTACTCGCCGAACTGACCATCCCGATGATTCATCCCCTCTCGATCTCTGACAACTGCCCCTATTGTCTTCGATGGTTGCGTTTCGGCATGTCTACCTCAGCATTTCCTTGCAAAAGATAAAGTACACTCAAACAAGCTCTGCTTACCTGTTTTATACTCCGAGAATAACCAAGTTCAACGCCCTCTAGTAGCATTAAGCAATGCAGAATCACGTTGAATTTCTAATCATTTGCAAATATGCACGACATGTACCTTCATGCCAAGTTTCGTTACGATCGTACAATTGTTTCTTGGTTCGCTAATTTTTATGCTAATGAGTGTGTGTTTCTTTTAGTATGCACGTCTTAGTAAAGGTGGTTCCCTTAAAATGTCTTGGTGGTACACCGTCGATCGTGATCGATTTAATGTCCGTCCTTGCATTAAAAGTTACAAAAACGTACTAGAGGCAACGGATCGCGTAATTTTAAGGCCATGGTCAGTTAAAAGAGAACGATACTGGAGTTGGTATATTCTTGAACTTCCGCATACCGTCGGCATGCGAAAGTAAAATGGAACAAGCCATCCATTTTTCCATTCTGCAAAAGGGTTGAGATGCTGGGAGGTATTTGTGTGAGATATTAGCTCAGCTGTCGACATCTCCTCCTTCGATTATAATGAAACAGTAAGGAGAAGGAGGTGATCCCATCAGCGTGATAACTAGGAACTCCAACATACGCCCCACAATGGAGGGACGACACCCGGGCAAGCAACCCTTCGGTTACAGATTTTTTTTATGAATCCTCAGTGAGTGAGTGACTGTTTATTTATGTCTCTCTATACGGCAACACGATGCTTACTGGTGAAGGACCTCATAATTTTAAACCTTAGTCATGTGACAACGACGATATCTGAGCTTGGACCCTCTCTCCGAACTTCCGCCAAAGAGAGAACTTTGTCCCCTGACATATTTAAGATGCATCAACCATGACCATGAACATGACCACTTGGCGACCGAATAAATCTGTGGAAAACCTTATATTATTAATTGCTTTGGAAAATTTATAAAAGCAAAACCATATAAATAAATAAAAAATAAAAATTGTGTTGTTGGATATGATACTAAATAGCATTAAAATACGTAATTGTTAGAAAAATGCGGAAAAAAAATATAAATCTTCAAATATTTTTATTAAAATATAGTCGGACCCCGATTTAAAGAATTCATTGGGACAGAACATATCGTTCATTAATTCGGGATTATTTGTTCCATTGGGGTCTCAACAAAATACAAATGTTTTGCGTTACCTTTTGGAAATTGTATAATAAACATCTACACAAAAAATATTTACATAGCTATAATATAAACACTTTTTATTCAACAGCTAAAAATATTATTATTGAATTATTCGTTCCAGTTAATTGGAAATTTTAATACACTGACCAACAGATTTTTGACAATCTTTTGGTTTCTGTTGCGAAATAATTCTTTTTCGACTTAATACAGAGAAGGAAATAACGCGTTATTTACATCCTGCTGTATGAGGTATGTTTTCGCAGTTTCCAAACAATGTAAAACAGAAAATGTAACAGTTTTGACAGGAGTTTCATCCTCAATTTCTGCATCAGAAGCCCTATTTACTGCTTCTGAAAAAACAGCAATTTCTTCAACTTCTGTTGCATAAATAGGCAGTCCATCATTAAATGTAACATAATGGTTAAAATTTTAAAATATCCCCTGCGTTGTGGGGTGGGATAAGATAAGAAAGGAATTTCCTGTCCAATTCAAATCTCACACGATATGTTATACCCACGACTCATCTGCACCTGTTAAGTCTTATTCTGGTCTGCACCCTTTCCCGTCGAAATTCGCTGATTACCAAGAAAAGTATTATTCTGTTCCGGACAAAAAAGATATGTCATTCTAATGCAAGTTAATGAAAACAATTTTTTCAACCGTTGAAATAATTCGTTAATTCTGGGTTTATTATTCGTTCGAAAGAAGTATTTGCTTTCATTTTGATCCGGTAAATTGAAAATTCAGGAAATTCGTCAAATAGGGATTCGGTCAATCGGTGTCTGTCTGTATCATTAATATTTCTGAACGTTTTACCACTGAATTTTAAAATTATAGAGGAAATTGAAATTCCTTTGGTTCTTTTAGTATTTCCATTTTATATAAATGTAAACACATTTCACGGCTGAGCAATTCGAATACCCCTTGACAGAAAATGCGAATCTTCTCCCCATTCCGAATCCCTTCCTCCTCCTCTTCTACTCATCATCTTGAAATTCCTCATCCGAGTTCAAAGAGACCGCCCCTCTATAGACCTCCAAGTCAACAGCAACCATGTGCTTCCCTGGATTAATATTTCTCCATGGATTAGGCATGATTAAATCTCTGACTCTGCCATGATTAGCTAACCTACGCTTTATATAAATACCGAAGGAACTGTGATGTTAATAACCCATATCGGAGGGAATTATGTCCAATTGTTTTATATACTATCTTACTATAGTGAAATTCACTTAACACGAACTGAAGACTGAACAAGAGACTGAAATATTTTTTCGTGTTAAAGGATATTGCAAATGAATAAATCAATAAAAATTTTAAAAAAAGTAAAACCGTATAACAACAAAATTAAGTTTATTGGAGTTTATTTTATTTACATAGACATATGCATGTATTTATATAATATAAGTCCATGAAATAAGAGCATTCACAAGAACTTAGAGAAATTTAATACAAAATTTTCCAATTTTTTCAAAAACAAAACATTTACTGAGTTGTTAGAAAATAATCTGATATTCTTCTTTGCATTGACCTTTTTAGCATCAGATTGTAAAAAAATTATTTTATATGGTCCATTTTGTTATTCCTTTCACCATTGGAATGTACGTCTAAATAACTGCGCAAACTTTTCATGACACTCATCATTTTGGATAATGTGGAAACAGGAGCTGCATTATTCATTTCATTTTCATCGTCTTAATCTGTATCAATGATATTTTTTGAGCTTTGAACAAAGTGTCTTTGCCATAATTGGTATATTACCATCATCTATTGCAGTGAATTCTTCTGATAATACAAAAGGACCGTCCAATCCAGCTGGTGTTTTCCGCATTTTGTTCATTCCCAGATGTGAAATCTTTTCATGTTAAGCTATTTTCGTTTAGGGTTAATAGAAAACAATGCATGTGTACGTGAAAATACAGAGTACTTTGTCAGGACCGTTGTATTACTTCATGCTAACCCATATTTCATTTTAAGCGTTTTCGCGTTAAACGCTTTTTACTGTATATTACTAATACTTCTTCTTTATTATAAATCGTAACATGTTGTTAAGTGCTATTTATGCTATGAAAGTACACACAACAATTTTTTACACGATTTGGAAGTAACACGGGATTTAAGGAATTTTTTATTACACAAATTGTTTGTCCTAGAATGAATTAAGAAAAAAAATTAGAGGATTCGTGCCCTTTGGATGAGGACAGATTGATAGAATTTAGAGCAGTTTATGAGATCATTAAGAAGTTGATAAAGACGAAGGTGAAGTTGAGCTATTTATAGAGCTGATTTTACTAGCGAGGGCTTGAAATTTGCTACAAATATGGAACAACATTTTCTTACTCATGGTCTTGACATAAGTTTGCATTATAATTAAACTTACTAGTAATAAGTTTTGTTTAACAAAATCCAAAGAATTTTGCAAGCAAGTTTATAAACAAACACATGTATACACACACAAAAACAACAGCAACTAATAAAAGAATTTGTAACAATAAACGCAGCCAACTGTGGGCGTCAATAAAGAAAGAAATACTTCATTTCAATCCAAGTGAGCGAATATTTACTTCGCACTGTTAAGCTACACGAGGGCTTTTGGCGACGGACCGCGTCATTTTGAACCATGGTCAAGTGACGCGGACGACACCTAAGCTGGCACCCCCTCTTCTAAGTACCACACCAACGGGAGGACGTTTGAGCTCTCGACAGATTTAACGTGCATCGCTCCCCTACACGGTGGGTCTTCAGTGGTACTGGGGCTTGAACTCATGACACGCTAGCCATGATCCGATACCTTGACCACTTGGCTACCACAGCCACATTTCGATCCAAACAGACAGTTATGCTAGACGTATTTGACACAACTACTGTTAACCTCTTTTTTGATCCAGTTCGTAATAAACGTCTACGCTTGTTATCAAGTAGTGAGGAGTAGTTGTTAGTTAGTAGTTTTATTCGCGTAATTTGAATTTGAATTTTTATACGTTGTGTGGACTTAAGAGACTGTGTGTGAATTTTCACTGTACAGTAATTTTGTTTTGCAATAAAAATGAATCTGTTTTCTAAATAAGTGAAATGGATTTTATTATTACTTTTTTCTGCATGGTTTTATGGCAAAATATTTAGACGACTTACACGATTTTTTCAAGTTGAAGAACATATCCCAAAATTTGTAATATGTCGCATATATTTTTTACACGATTTTTTTTTTTTTGCATAATTTTTGAAGGAACGCCTCTACCATGTAAAACAAAGAGTTGTGTGTAATAGTTTAATAGTTTTCCTGATTCTGTATTCGCCCGATGCCAGAAATATGTTTCACAAAACAGAAACCAAGTCAGATGATGAGGTTGAACTTTGAGTTGACATTTCACTCTCCGCATTCACATTCTGCCAAAAGGAAGAGAATGAAATATTGGATGTGTCATCAGTGGAAGCAGTCGATGATATATGCAAGGAATCTACACATTAGCTGGGCAAAAATAATGATTATTGAAAAAATAAATGATTTTCTTTGTAAATTATTGTATGTAATTTACAGAAAAAAAAAGTACACACTGTTGTAAGATAAAGAAATAGTTCATGTTTACCATTATCATAATTGTTCGATGTGGATTCCTTTCGTTACTCCGCAAATGTCCCATCGGTAAATCAGTTTTTGTCACAGATTTGTCAGCATGCTCCCGTCGACCAAATTGATTACAGAGCAGATTCTTGATTCTAATTCAGGAATGGCAGCATGAAATGATGGAATGCACACCTGATCTTTTACAAAACCTCATACACTTAAATACAGTGGTGAAGGATCGGGTTATCATGTTGGCCATTGAATTACACTTCTACTACCATTCCAAACTGGTACCTCACTCTAGAGGTTAGATGTAACGTCGTTGTTGTTGTGACAAGGCGAGCTGTTCTATTGAAAAACGTAACCTCCTGGCATCTTTTTTTTTGATGATTGGCATAAGGAAAATCTGTAACATGTTCAAATAAATATCATGCCCCCAAACCAACAATATTTCTTTTCCGGGCTTTTTTCTTCTATTCTCGAACAAATTTCATTGTATAATTTTCATGAAATAAAAGCCTGTATTTCGCTTTTTAAGCGCCACCCTTATCTTAATGCCAAACAAAGAATAAGTGCCACTGGCCAAGAGATAGAACCTGTTGTGCTTTTAGGATAGATCAATACTAGTCTCACTTGAAACGGGTTCATTTCATTTAATATTCTTAACTGACGAAATTGCCCAACTAATTTGTTGATGCTCTGTATAATACCTCTCTTTAAAAACTTGATTTGAACTAATATTCAAATTACTTTAACTGTAAAATTATATGAATCTGAATTTGATATGAATTGAAAAGATTTTGGCTGGTTTTGCTTTGATTCTCTTGGGTACTCGTCGTTGTAAAATTGCACCAGAGCTATTTAAATTGATCGAGGCAGGGGACCAATATAAAAGCGATTCGGAGGGAAATTGTTGATGCGTGGTTTATTTCTGATAACCTTGAAAAGGCACAGTGGATTGAACTTACCACCTTCGAATCTGCATACCACTTCGTGCACGCATTATGTTACGGGGACAAAAAAAAAAAAAAAAAAAAAAAAAAAAAGAATCAATATTTGAACCATGCGTTGGGCGCTTTTTATTTCTGATTGCGACTTTCAGGAGAAGGGGTCATTGAATATCCCCTTCCTATAG
The DNA here is from genome assembly GCA_019973975.1 of Trichonephila clavata. NCBI lineage: Eukaryota > Metazoa > Arthropoda > Arachnida > Araneae > Nephilidae > Trichonephila > Trichonephila clavata. Next base: position 288,859 of record BMAO01001962.1, read on the forward strand.
AAGGTAGTTGTTTATACTTTTGATGGACTATGTATTGCTCAAAACTATGGATGGAATATGTATTGCTGTTGATGGACTATGTACTGCTCAAAAGAGCAGTACATAGTAGTTTTCCAGCCATCACAGCAATTCTCGTATATATTTCCATTAGTGTTATTGGAACATATTTCAATTGACATTGTGAACAATTTTATTGAAATGGTGGGCGTAGTTAACACATGCGCCGTAACCGTTTAGAATCATTAGCCATGAATATCCTAGATAGAATCTTAAAGGAAACGCATAATCAATCAGAAGGTTTAAGCTGTGCAGCCAACTAGTGCTCAATTCCCGGTCCCTACTATGTCGGAAACAGTGGGTGACGGGTCATCCATGTTGACCTTGAAATGCTTGAGAGCAGGATGATTCTACGGGAGCCTTCTAAGGGACCTCTGTGCCCGCACTCAGCAATTGGGACAAAAACGAATCCTATTCAAGTCAATCATTAAGCGGCTTTATTCTTGTCCTTTGTTGTTTCCGATTTGTAGGAGAAAGTGTAGCTGCTCATTTTTGTTCCATGAATGTTGGTTGATTGAAAAAAAATGTGATTTGTAACAGCTTTAGGGTTGTTGCCTACGGGAGCTCGTCATTTTGAATTACAGACAAATGATTAGTACAACATCGCAATTAGTAACTTTTTCTAATTTTCCTTCACCACGCCTTATGAGGTGGGTTTGTTACTACACAGACAATTCAGCCACTAGCAGCACTAGACATGTAGTAGTAGCAATAGTAGAAATTAAGAGTATCTAGTTGACAGCTTTTTTACAATAATAAAATTACAGTAAAAAATATTCCACAAGGGAATCCAAGGTATGGATCATCCATGTTCACTAAATATGGTAGGCCATGGTTGCCTAGTGGTCATAGTCATGGACTCCTGGCTGACATGTCGTGGGTTCGATCCAAATTACCAATTAAGACCCACCATGCAGAGAGACCAATGGACGCTAAATCTGTCGAAGCTGAAAATCGACCTGTTAGTATGGTGTGAAAGTTCAGAGAGGAGGTTTCAGCTCAGTTGTTGTTCTTGTCACTTCACCATGGTTCAAAATGACGAAGTCCATCACCAATAGCTTTCGTGTTCCTATATATATATATATATATATTATATGTATATATCATTATCATTTTATGTTACTATATATATATATATATATATATTGTAACGAATTTCACTGTTGGGTTCAGAGATTGAATAGACTTTAATCAGGACAGCGATAAAACAGTTCTTTATTATCAGCCCAATGAAGAATACAATGTTCAGAAAGGCATAAGAACAGCCGAAGTCACAGTAATACAACACAACAGTAACACAACGCAATGTACTGATCCAGTGGGAAATAGATCAAATGCAAAGCCGTAGGCTTTCGTACTCTCTTCGGCATAAATCCCGACGGAATCACCCGTAAAGTTACAGAGGCTGCCGGCGCGTCTGAGCTTCAAGAAATCTGAATAACAACAATTTGCATTTCAGTATGCCTTATATAGACACGGCAAAATTGGTAGAACATTCCAGATAATAGGAGAACCGGAACCGGAAGTCTTCAAATATCGCCAAATTTGGCGACAGTTTTGGCGACAACATAAGTTGCCAAAACTGTCGCCAACTAAACGATATCTCGCCAATTTGGCGAGATACCCATAGAGCCCCATGTTATTTACAAGGTCCCATAGCAATTGATCTAATTCACATGTTTACATGCAATAAACATTAATCCTGCACTATTTTTCAAGCAGAATAGTAATTTTGACATAATTTAACATAATAAACACATTTTAAATACCAAAATCGTAACATTGCCTCCTTCTCAAAGACTGCACGTCTCGGGCAGTACACTTGAACAGAAAGCCATTTAAATCAAACAATTATATTATTTTAAATATAAGATAAACAAATGACAATGAAAGTATACTCAACATAACAAATAAAAAAACAACTATTTACAGGACTATTTACAAAAGGAAATGGTTGAAAGTGATGAAACCATGGTTTAAATTGATCCCTAAACTAAGTATTGTTACCATAATAAGGAGCTAAGCGATAGTAATGAACGACTCTAGGCTTAGCATTCGTAGACTTACGGATTCGAACCACGACGTCGTTCAGTCTTTTTAGAACTGTATAAGGCCCTTCCCACGATGTTTGAAGCTTCGGAGAAAGTCCTTTACGGGAAAGTTCGGTACGGGTTCCAGAACCAAACCTTGTCACCTTCGTTAAATGTATGTCTTGTAGCTCTTGCATCGTATCGGATCTTCATCTTGTCCGTCGCGTTGTTAATGCGACCTCGGGCAAATTGATGAACGTCTTCTAACCGTGCCTGGAGATTCTCAACATAGTCTTCAGGCGAAGAAGGCGCATCTGGTGGACGTCCGAATACGAGATCACAGGGGAGACGGAGTTCACGACCAAAGAGCATTTTTGAGGGTGTAAAGCCGGTAGTTTCATGGACGGCACTTCTGTAAGCCAGCAGGAACAGCGGTAGTTTCTGATCCCAGTCTTGTTGGTTCTTTGAAACAAGGTGAGAGAGACTATTCAGGATAGTTCGATTAAATCTTTCTACCATGCCATCCGATTGTGGATGTAGAGGGGTTGTTCGTGTTTTATCGATTCCCATGATTTTACAAAGTTCTTGGCAGACAGCAGAAATGAAATTTCTCCCCTGATCGGAATGGAGTTGAAGGGGTGTTCCGAACCTTGAAATCCAATTCTGCACTAACACTTCTGCAACAGTTGTCGCTTCCTGATCGAGAATCGGGTATGCCTCAGGCCATTTCGTGAAATAATCCATGACAGATAAAATGTATCGGTTATTGTCTTTTGATCGTGGAAAAGTTCCCAAGATGTCGAACGTAATTCTTTCGAATGATGCCCCTACATTGTATAGGTGTAGCTTTCCGCGACTACGTCTGTTCGGTCCTTTACGGGCTCCACAGGTATCGCAGGACTTGCACCATTTTTCGACATCAGTTCTTACGTTATTCCAATAAAACCGCTCTCGAACTCTCTGCATGGTCTTTATAACTCCGAAATGGTCACTTGTTGAACTATTGTGTAATTCCTTTAGTACGTCAGGTATTCGTGATCGAGGGAGTACTAACTGCCACCTTGATGTTTTGCCATCTTCGGATTCCCATTTTCTATACAGGACGCCGTTTCGAAAATGAAGAGAATCCCAAAGAGCCCAATACCGTTTGATACCAGGACTTAAACTAGAGATGTCTTGCCAAGAGGGTCTTACACTAGACGACTCCATGCGTTCAATAATGGGTTTTAGGTCAGGATCCTTCATTTGTGCTTCGCGAACTTCTTCATCACTCCAAGGGTCTAAATGTGATGTAGCTGACGCAGTGATCTGGAGCACAACCGGCACCGTTTTCCCATATTTCATCTCAGCTGTAGAGCAAAAGCGACAATTCCCTGAACAGGGTTTCCTGGACAAGGCGTCTGCATTTCCGTGCAAGGATCCTTTGCGGTGTCGGATGTCGAAGTCGTACTCCTGGAGTTTCTGTGCTTTGGTTCTAGGTGCGTTCCTAGCTCGTTGATCTTGGCGAGCTTGACAGTTCCGCTGAACATGTCCTTTGGGTCCGCACCTCCAGCACGTTACCTTCGTCTTTTGTGCGTTTCTACTATACTTGACATTCAGGGATAACAGAATATCACGCATTTCTTTCAGAGTATCCGCCATACCAGGATCTGAATTGGTTATTTCTGCTCCCCTCACCAGATGTCTGTCCCTTCTTGAAGCTTGTTGGGCAGCCTCGTATTTCAGGCCGTACACTAGAGCTGATTTCAAGTCTTTTAACTCCGCCAATCTGAGAGCCTTCTGAATTTCAGGATCTCTCACGGCATCAATAAAGCATTGTAGAGCCAAAGTGTCTCGTACGTCAGCTGGGCAATCGGCAAATGCGAGATGAGATAGCCGTTCTACATCTGTCGCCAAATCTTGGAGAGTCTCATTCTGTCTTTGTTGGCGTGATTTTAATTGCAGGCGACTAATGTCCTTTAAACATTTTTCGCCGAAACGTAGCTCTAGGGCCTCTGTGAGCGCTTCAAAATTTAATTGTTCTTCCTCCGGGACTGTTCTTAAGACATCTGCAGCCTCCGCTCGCAAAGATGCAGCCAGTTGGCGAGCTTTGGTAACAGGATCCCAGGCATTTCCATTGGCTACAATTGAGAACTAGGTTTTGTATACCTGCCATGATGTCTTTCCATCATATGTGGAGATCTTGATATTCGGCTTGGCGATATTGGGTTGATCTTGGCTGATTTCTTGTTTCCGAATATTTTCTTTGGCGAAATTTGATTTTTCAGCAGATATATCAACCTTCATTGCTTCTTTTAATTTCCCAATTTCTAGTGTTATTTCGCCAAATCTCTCCTCATTTTTCTCGATATTCTTTTCAATTTCGCCAAGACTTTCTTCATTTTTGTCCACTTTGTCTGCAATAACATCTATCTTGGTGTTAATCACGCTTACGATGTTAGCTTTCATTTCTTTTAAGTTAGAGTTAATATCCATCATAGCCGCCAGCAGTTGGTTCAAATTTATTTCGGATTCACTTTTTCTTTCTTCTCTTGCTGGCTCTTTTTCGCCAACACCTTAATTCGTTCACTTATTTCAGGCGAGCTCTCTTCACTCACTTCTCTAATACTTTGTTCACTCTCCATAGCGTCTCTAAGTCGTTTCACTAACTCTTCTTTCAGACCAGTTGTAGGCAGGCCCCGATTCGATAACTGTTCTCGAAATTCTATAACACGCAGTCCAGACACCGATTCAATATCGAAGTCAGCCATTTCATTTATCTTCGCTATTCAATCCCACTTCTGACACCAAATTGTAACGAATTTCACTGTTGGGTTCAGGGATTGAATAGACTTTAATCAGGACAGCGATAAAACAGTTCTTTATTATCAGCCCAATGAAGAATACAATGTTCAGAAAGGCATAAGAAAAGCCGAAGTCACAGTAATACAACACAACAGTAACACAACGCAATGTACTGATCCAGCGGGAAATATATCAAATGCAAAGCCGTAGACTTTCGTACTCTCTTCGGCATAAATCACGACGGAATCACCTGTAAAGTAACAGAGGCTGCCGGCGCGTCTGAGCTTCAAGAAATCTGAACAACAACTTGCATTTCAGTATGCCTTATATAGACACGGCAAAAGTGGTGGAACATTCCAGATAATAGGAGAACCGGAACCGGAAGTCTTCAAATATCGCCAATATCGCCAAATTTGGCGACAACATAAGTTGCCAAAACTGTCGCCAACTAAACGATATCTCGCCAATTTGGCGAGATAACCACAGAGCCCCATGTTATTTACAAGGTCCCATAGCAATTGATCTAATTCACATGTTTACATGCAATAAACATTAATCCTGCACTATTTTTCAAGCAGAATAGTAATTTTGACATAATTTAACATAATAAACACATTTTAAATACCAAAATCGTAACAATATATATATATATATATATATAGATGTAACGACTACTTCTAGTTCTTTAGTACGAGGCTGTTATAATCTTAATCATAATCTAATTCCTCGCGCGCATTTGCAACCAATCACGACTCCTGTTAGAAAAGAGTCGTATGACCTTCTCCACCAGTATAAAGGCTCAGAGTGCTGGGTGCTCTCTCTCTTTGTGCTTTGTCTGCTTGTCAATAACTTGTACTCGTCGCATTTGTTTGTTGCTTCTGCTATGTGTGTATTCGTGTCTATTAATTATTCTAAATGATATTGTATTTCATATATTTGTGACCATGAATAAAAGAAGAATCAAACTAACCCTGAAGAAGTTTTCTATCAAGAAACCACCGACATAAATACACCTCAGCAAATCTACATATGAAGAACCAACACCGGCCACGCTACGAAATAATTCCTCAGACATACAACATTTATATTGTTACGAATTTTGTATAAAATAATGTAAATAATTTGGATTTGGATGTGCAATGCCTTTATATTACTCTATATTTATTTCATGTTAAGATTGTAATATTCACAAGCAAGCCGTCCCTTACGTTATAATGGCAATTCAATGGGAACTTGGCGAAATATTGGAGATAGAGCCAAGTTCCATCATTGTTGGTGACCAAGTTGGTGACTTTGGCGACCAATTTGGTGACATTTGCGACCATGTTGGTGAGTTCGGGACCCTCTGGATTCTTCTAGAAATTAGTAGAAAAATCCACTAATTTCACGATCTGTGGCGCGAGCGCATCTTTCCAGAAATTTCGGCCTCTGCTATAAATAGAGAGAGACTCGCCGCAACGGTCAGTCTGGTTTCAACCAGCGAGTAGTAAGCATTGTTTTGATTAGCGATTAGTAGACTTGCCTTGAACTTAATCAGCTCGGCTGTGCTTGTGAATAATCATTTATAAACGTGTATTTTAGACACTGTTTATTGTGACTGAGGGCTGTTGAAGGTGTGAAATCCTTCTGTTATTTATTCTGTGAACTTTGCTGTTGAATCCTGTATTTGTAAGGATTGATTTACACCAATAAATACACATCGCTCGCAAAGAACTGTCTTGTTGATTACGACTGCTTTTGCATAAAATCCTCGAACCTCGATCTACGTAACAATGTTGGTGTCAGAAGTGGGGTTTTATGCCAATAACAAGAGCGATGGAGGAGCAACTGTAGGCTCTGTTGGAAGGTATTAATGCCTTGAAAATAGGCCAAGGAGAGCTCAGAAATACTTTTAAAAAGAAAATAGCAGCAGTTGAAGAGAAAATGGAAATGGAATTAAAAAGGATTAAAGAGCAAGTTGAAGAAAGAATTGAAGAAGTGGCTGGAAATTTTAGCCAGCGAGAAGAAGATCTTGAAAAGAAGCTTTTAGCTTGCGAGAATATGACAAACGGAAAAAAGTTTGTGCCTGCCTCACCAGTATCAGTGAAACTGTCGAGCTATGACGGAAAGACCAACTGGGAGGTGTACAAGATTCAATTTTCAATAATATCTGAAGCCAATGGATGGACAGAACGGGTCAAAGCATGTCAGTTAGCGGCATCCCTTAGAGGAGAAGCCGCTGAAGTACTGCTGACTCTTCCCGACACAGAGCTGTTAAATTTGAACTCCCTCTATAATGCTCTGGATCTTCGGTTCGGACAGAAATAACCCAAAGACTACGCTCGACTGCAGTTGAAAACAAGAATTCAGAAAACCGGAGAAAGTTTGCAAGAGTATGCTTTCGAAATAAAAAGGCTCGCCAACTTAGCTTTCTCAGATTTCTCAGCAAATGTGCAAGAAATGATTTCCTCGAGTATTTCGTGGACGGACTGAAAGATGAAGAAATGCAGAAGGCTGTAAGAATAGCAGATATTCAAGATCTAAAATCTGCCCTGTTATATGCCCTGAAATTTGAAGCCGCCACTCAAGCCAGTCTCAGGGACAACCATTAAATCCGAGGAGCAAGAGTGCCTGCAGATGCACCCTGTGAATCTCCGTGGATAAAGGAGATTGAGAAATTAAGAGATGAAATTCAAGCTTTAATGGCACAACGTCCAAAAGAGAAAAGACGTATCATCACGTACTGGGAGTGTGGTGAATCAGGGCATCTCAGAAGTAACTGCCCCCGAACAAATAAGGAAGATTGCTACACAAAGTGCTGGGGGTGCGGTGGAGCAGGGCATCTGAGAAGTAGCTGCACTCGAGTAAATCAGGAAGATCCTCACCGTGCAAGTATAATCGAGTCTAAGAGAGTGTGTGGAAACCGAAAAGGATCAGCAAAGGGAAATGGAGATGTCCCTTCAAGAAGACAGGAGAACAGTAAACACTGCTCGTGAATCGAAGAGAAATTTGGCGTAATAGATCCAGTAATCCGCCAAGTTACAACGTCATCAACATCGGAATTGGACCCGTGGTGTGACGAGAGCGTCCGAAAACATCAACAGGCTGATCCTGAAATAAAATCAATCATAGAATTCAAAGAGTCATCCGGTCAAAAGCCCAACTGACAAGACATCGCCTCTTACCATCCTACAACGAAGCGTTACTGGGCTCTTTGGGACTCTCTGCACCTGAGAAATGGTGTATTATATCGAAAATGGGAGTCTGACGACGGAAAGGCATTCAGGTGGCAATTAATACTCCCGAAGACAAGAATATCGACAGTCCTAAATGAACTCCATGGCAGTCCAACTGGTGGTCATTTTGGTGTTATGAAGACCTTACAAAAAGTCCAAGAGCGCTTCTACTGGAACAATGTGTGGAGTGACGTCGAGAAGTGGTGTCGCACATGTGAACCCTGTGCTTCACGTAAAGGTCCGAGAAAACGCACCAGAGGACGACTCCAGCTGTATAATGTGGAAGCGCCTTTCGAACGAATAGATTTCTATATCTTAGGCCCACTTCCGAGATCAGCAGATGGCAACAACAACATCTTGGTTGTCATGGACTACTTCACAAAGTGGCCTGAAGCCTATCCTATATCCGACCAAGAGGCCTCGACTGTTGCAGAGGCTCTAGTTCAACACTGGATCTCAAGATACGGAGTTCCTCTACAACTGCACTCCGATCAGGGTAGGAACTTTGATTCTGCAGTTAGCAAGAGACTGTGTGAGATACTCGGCATTGACAAAACCCGGACAACAGCTTTACATCCTCAGTCTGACGGCATGGTAGAGAGGTTCAATCGGACCATCCTGAACAGCCTCTCTCTCCTGGTATCCAGTAATCAACAGGACTGGGACCAGAAACTGCCTCTTTTCCTACTTGCCTACCGGAGTGCCGTCCACGAGACCACTGGCTATTCCCCATCCCAGATGCTCTTCGGACGTGATCTTCGTTTGCCTCAAGATCTCTTGTTCAGCCGGCCACCAGATACTCCTTTGGCGCCTGAGGAGTATGTCGAGAAACTCCAGGCACGGATGGAGGAAATGCATCATTTGGCTAGGGAAAGAATCGGCATGGCTTCAGAGAAGATGAAGACTCGATACTACGCAAGAGCAACCGGACACGACTTTCACGAAGGCGACAAAGTGTGGTTATTGAATCCGAAACGTCGCAAAGGACTCTCTCCGAAGTTGCAGACCAACTGGGAAGGTCCTTACACAGTCCTAAAAAGACCGAATGACGTTGTGGTTCGGATACAGAAATCACCACACACAAAACCGAAGGTAATACATTATAATAGGCTAGCCCCTTACCTTGGCCAAGGAGAATAAGGTATCTAAGTTCAGACCATGGTCACTAATTATTTTGTAAATAATGTGATTTATGTAACTCTTTTCTAATTTCTTAGTTTTATTTTAGTGTTGTAATTTATGTTTGTATTTTGAATCTATTTGCTTTTTGCTGTTGAGTGTTTGACTATTATGTGAATAGGTTATGTCTGTAAATAGATGCCTCTTACTCAGGGATTGTACTGCCCGGGACGTGCAGTCTTTAAGGAGGGGGCAATGTTACGAATTTTGTATAAAATAATGTAAATAATTTGGATTTGGATGTGCAATGCCTTTATATTACTCTATATTTATTTCATGTTAAGATTGTAATATTCACAAGCAAGCCGTCCCTTACGTTATAATGGCAATTCAATGGGAACTTGGCGAAATATTGGAGATAGAGCCAAGTTGGCATCATTGTTGGCGACCAAGTTGGTGACTTTGGCGACCAATTTGGCGACATTTGCGACCATGTTGGCGAGTTCGGGACCCTCTGGATTCTTCTAGAAATTAGTAGAAAAATCCACTAATTTCACGATCTGTGGCGCGAGCGCATCTTTCCAGAAATTTCGGCCTCTGCTATAAATAGAGAGAGACTCGCCGCAACGGTCAGTCTGGTTTCAACCAGTGAGTAGTAAGCATTGTTTTGATTAGCGATTAGTAGACTTGCCTTGAACTTAATCAGCTCGGCTGTGCTTGTGAATAATCATTTATAAACGTGTATTTTAGACACTGTTTATTGTGTCTGAGTGCTGTTGAAGGTGTGAAATCCTTCTGTTATTTATTCTGTGAACTTTGCTGTTGAATTCTGTATTTGTAAGGATTGATTTACATCAATAAATACACATCGCTCGCAAAGAACTGTCTTGTTGCTTACGACTGCTTTTGCATAAAATTCTCGAACCCCGATCTACGTAACAATATATATTTATGTATCTTTAATTTATTAAAGCGTACACCAAAGAATGCATTAAATTTCTGCAGCGTTCATTATGCGATTAAGGTCCTAACAGTTCTTAAAGGTCTTCAGATTATGAGTACAATCTTTTACTGAAATATTCAGGTTATTTAATTTGTAACCGCATTGATATGTATTTACTTGAGTCTGACATTTATACATACTTTAAAGGGGGGGGGGAGGGACCTTGTTATTTCGTCTTGAGATTAATATGTTGGAATCAGTAACATAAGGGGTTGTCAACTGGGATTCTTTAATATTGGGTATAAAGGAAAGTTGTGTTGTTTTTGAACACATGTACTTCTGTAGTCAATTGATAGCAATAACTCAGATCCAACTGAAACCGGATTAAACAGTTAGTATGTTCCTCAAATCTTGCTCTTCACAAAAGGAAGTGTTTTTGGACCACTTGGTGAATGAAGATGAAAAGTAAATAGTGTAAAATTTCAAGGTTTATATATATATATATATATATATATGCAATATATTTACAGTAGGAAATTTTTTATTTTAATTAGTAGTGATGAAATGGTCGCGGCCGAAAAATTAAAAAGAGGTTTGTTCGTGATCACATTGTTTATTTGAGTATGCTTCTCATACTCAGCCAAAAATACAAGAGAGGGATTATTCAATTAGCAAGTATTTATATATAGGGAAGAACCGGGAAAAATACATTTTAAAAAATACAGTCACGTGTCTAGGTGAAGGGAATAGTTAGTTATTTATAGAAATGACATCATAGTTTAGGGAATATTAATCCCTATTACTAAAAGCTCGTGCAAACCATTAAGAATTCTATATTTCTTGGAATCGCTAATAAATCTATCAAATTTCAAGGTCTAAAGAATCAGTAATAAACCAACATGTTTTTAATGCTTGAGAAAGAGACGCGTTTCGCAATAGGGTATTAGGACTTATGAAATAAAGGAGATTCGAATTACGAGTAATTATCAATTTAAGTTATTACAATTTCCCCCCCTCTGCAAGACGTGTGTGTGTGCCAGGGCCCTTGACACACTCCCATATCCTACAGAGATAGTACATTTGAAATTGAAAATTAAATTTAAATTTATGCATACCATTTGGAAAATTTCCCTTCACCTTATTAACAGGAAAATATTCGCAAGTATGTAAAAATACAGTTTCAAGATGTGCAAAAATATTGAAACTATCCTCCACCTTATTAACTTTGAATATGAATTCACAAAAATAAATTTCTAAAATACAGGAAATAATTTCTTAAAAATATATCTTAAATTGTATTTAAGAGCACTGAGGGTGAAAACAGGCTGAAAAGAAAACAAATTAAGAGATTGTCCTATACTCCTTGCGCAATCATTAAGACAAGTTTTGGTTTTTATTGTGTATATAGCTTCACAATAACTCCAAAAACAAATTTCCGAAGACTGGAAATTGCAAGTCAACCAAAAAGAATTTTTTATTTTACTATTTATAACTTATTTTTATTTATAATATATTTATATCTGACAAAAGGTACAAGTTTGAGGCAATAGTATTTTGACAGTCAAAGGTGTACTTCCTTTGAGGTGCTCACTATGCACAATCCTTACAAAACCCTTCCTATGTATTATTTCTATCAATATTTATTTTCATCCATATTTGTATATTCTCCTCTGTATCTCATTTCTTCTAAATGTAAACATTTGCTAACTTACTTTTATTTATTTACTACTATTTTCTCAGCCTAAGTCCTCTCAAAACTAGAATCATTTTATTCATATTGAAAGCTGACCATTTTTATATCAAATCTAAATGATTCTAATAAAGTAAATCTTATCATAACTAAAAATTCTTAAAACCACATTAAATATATCAAATAGTATCAACAAAAAAATCAAAATTCTGGTACTCTACTTCAGTTTTCATTTTAAAAACTCATGAAAAAAAAAAACAATTCCAATATTAAACATCAAAATTCAAGAACATTAATTATGGAGTATGCATTTTCTCATGAATACAAAATATAGCATTAATTTTGAGTATATTAAGTCCAAAACTTCAAAAGTAAACTGATATATCTGGAAATGTATTTTAAAATGGTAATTTTATAATAATAACATTCACAATAATCTGTGGAGTTGATTACCCAATCAATAAATTTAAGCATAATCCAGAAATAAAATAACTTGTTTCACATATATTAAAAACATTACAATAAACCATAATAACAGTACAATGGTGGTAGGGACCAAAGAATAATAATAAAAAAATAAACAGCGGGGGTAAGACCCATATAATTGAAAAGAAGCACTGGGGTAGAAACAGACATATAAGAAAAATTTCTGGGGTAAAACCAGGCTTTAAATTTAAAAAATTATATTGGTACCACTACCCCATACTACACCATTTCATATGGAACACTTTAAAGCATAAATTTCTTCAAAATATCTAAACCATAAATTTTATCAATATCAGAATCTGGATCGTAGTGGATTGGTAGGGATAGCATTTTAAAATTTAGATTTGTTTGCAAATTATCATCAGGCATATCAATTATAAAATCTTTCATGATCATCTTAATAAGGTGAACATCAATAAGGTTGTTCATTTTTATATATAAGATTTAAATAACACTCGAGTAATTTAAATATTAACATTTCTTAAAACTCTTAACACCATAAAAAATACCAAAATTTTAGTACTAATGTCAATTTCCATATTTAGCTAACAATTATAAAAACACTACATAATTATCAAAATTCTCATATTAAACATCAAAATCAAGTTTCAAAAATAATCATTATGAACAATGCAATTTTTAAAACCAAAACAAATCATAGTGAAAATATAAAAACATTTCAAATATGTGGTACCAAAAAAAAAAAATGTAATTTAAAATTTTGTTTTGAGCCGTCACCAGTCGCTGGATGACCCGCACTCATCAGCAACTACCATTGCGTAAGAAAAATAATTTTAAATCACTGAAAATGGTGCAAAAATTATGCATAGGCTAACTTTCATTAAACTTTTAGATTTTAAAGCATATTTTCGTGGATTGGGTTTCTCCTGTATTTTCGTGGATCATTGTGGATGGAAACTGCTTTGAAGAGGAATTCTCCAATATTTTCCCGGAACCTTCCATGGTAGTGTAGTACGGCCGATGGTCTCTGCTCTTTCTACTAGAACAACTCTTCAAGAACTTTACATTGACATTTTGTTTTCACGGTAGGAAATCCTACCGACTCTACTGCAATATATTTACAGTAGGAAAATTTTCATTTTAGTTAGTAGTGATGAAATAGTCGTGGCCGAAAAATAAAAAAAGAGGCTTGTTCGTGATCACATTGTTTATTTGAGTATGCTTCTCATACTCAGCCAAAAATACAAGAGAGGGATTATTCAATTAGCAAGTATTTATATATAGGGAAGAACCGGGAAAAATACATTGTAAAAAATACAATCACGTGTCTAGGTGAAGGGAATAGCTAGTTATTTATAGAAATGACATCATAGTTTAGGGAATATTAATCCCTATTACTAAAAGCTCATGAAAACCATTAAGAATCCTATATTTCTTGGAATCGCTAATAAATCTATCAAATCAGTAATAAACCAACATGTTTTTATAATATATATATTGAATATATAATATTCCTCTTTATATATATATATATATTTATAAAGAGGAGACTCCTCAATCCCCATCCAAAGCTGGCATGCATCAGAAGAAATTTCTGCTGTGTTGTTCATGAGACAGCAAGGGTATAGTACACTATCAGTTGCTGAAAGAAAAAGAAACGGTTTACTGTTCGCAGCTTGATGTTTTAAATAAAAAAAATCAACATAAATGTCCATCTCTGGCCAACAGAAAGGGCGTGGTTCTTCCTCACGACAACGTTAGACTATACGTGGAAAGAAACATCGCATTAAAAATTGCAGAGTTGGGCTGCGAAACTTTATCTCTGCCAGCATGTACTCCTGATATTGCACCATCTGAAGGTCAGGGGAAGAATACTTTGTCTCCAAAACGGAGAATTTCTTTTCCGGGTGGTTAGAAAAGCTGCAAGAACGCTGGCAACAAAGGCGTAGCTAACGCCGTATAAGCCGTACGAATGATATGGGCCCACTCAGAATCAGCTCCACCAGTGGATGGCAGACAGTTATAACGAACAAAGGACATTATATTTTACATTAAATTTTAAATAAAAAGCGATTTTTTTTGTTTTTCTTTAGAAGGGAAACACACACACATTTGAACTTTCCTTTACCACCAATAAATGTTAGTTTAAAACTATTTATATTCTGCTTTTTATCTACAGTTCAGCGAGCAGTAATTTTGACACCCCTTGGCCCACAGGAAATCTCCGCTTATACAAGCTTTGCCACATATTGCTTAAAAATATTAATGTAGCACCTTTTTACAGTGAAAAGACTTACAAATAGTGAAATGATGGCAAAATAATCCCCAATCTCCCAGGAATGTTCGCCAAAGTAGGCAGTGGGGTCGCCAAATCTCTCCCCACCCCACCCCTTTTATGGGATGGCAGTGAGGCGAAAGTCGAAATAGAGAGTCGGGTGTGCAGGTAATGAGAGCAGAAGCGAGGCCCTCGAAGACCGACTTTCTGAAGGGCCCTCTTCACATCCCTTCGTGCGCCCCACTAACGACCCGCCCCGCTGCCTCGTTATGCGGTCGACGCTTGTTAGCGGTTGCGCCCCCCTTGTCTTTCGCCGACAGGGCCCCTTCAGCGGTTATCTCTTTCGCGAGACTCAAAAGGAAGGGGGGGGCAGGGAGCGAAAAAAAGGGGTCTCGTGTAGAAACGTTGCTGCAGGAAACGAAAGCAAGTGTTTAGTTTAGATTGTAAGTTAGCTTCGCTGCATTGCATTAATTTATTGTACTGTAGCAAACATAAAGGGGAGAGATGAATGCTGTAATGAGAATGGCCAATAAAGAATTCAGATAAATTAGACTATACACATAAAACCAATTACTTCCGTAGAATAATTGCTGTGAACTAATAAATCATTCTTATTACCAATCATCTCCTTTGCTTTATGTTGTGCACTGCCTAGAGCAGAGATGGCGAACCTTTTTAAGACGTGGGTCAAGTTTTAGTAATATTTTTTAATACTAGCTCGTGGGTCACTAATGTCCATTTGCACCAGAGTTAAGTTTAAAAAATTTTAACTGAGCATTTTTAAAACTAAACATATTTAAAATTCAATTGGCTTACGAGTAAAAATGGGCGCCATGGAAGTCTCTTTCTGCAAACATAACTGAACATAACCTTACAAAAGTGCATTTTATCCCAAGAAAGTTCTTTAAATATGGTTATTTGCCTTGGTTTGTCGATTTTTTTTCAACAAACAAAATGTGAGTAAAATTATACACTTTATTTGATATTTCGTAAACACTTTTGCTTTATTTCAAATGCTACATACTTTCATATACATTTGTTGTCATTTGCATAACTTTGTAACTGTTATGATCAAACTGAAGGCTATAGACAACATTTAAATGGATTTTGTGTCAATGCAGTGCTTGAAAAAATACAAATAAAATATAAATAATCCACACAAATAAGAAAATGTAAATAAATCCGCGTAAACAAACAAGTGGTTGCATTGCAATCGTGGGTCACTTAAAAATATTGCGTGGGTCAGGCACTGACCCACGGGTCATAAGTTCGCTGTCGCTGGCCTAGAGCAAGGGTGTTCTTGTGCTTTCCTTGCGTGGACACCAAAGGTGTCAAACTCAAAGGCTATCTTGAGTCAAATAAACAAGGTTTAACTTTGAAAGGGCAGCAAAAAAAATTAATATTTATTGAAACGTAGATTTATTTGGAATAATGCATATATAAAAGCAAAGAAAGTAGTACAATTAAAAAAACGTTTAGAGAATTTTAAAAATCTTTTTTTGGTTTTACGTTGGTTTGTTACTTCATTATGTGTTATTGTATGCGATACATTAACCAGGCCACAAAAAGGACCATTTACTGGCTGCATATAGTCCGCAGGCCATGAGTTTGATACCATTGGCCTAAAGTCTTCACATTGGCATGATGTGCATGTGGGATACTAGTTCAGGTAGGATCCCGTCAACAACTTTCGTGAGACAAAGTTTTCAATCATATCTCTGATTTAATAGTACATGTATAGCAGAAACCTTAATATGTCATGATGACCAATAAACAACAATAATTCTGATATAGAATGTTGGATAGAGTTCATGAACCACGATTAGTTAAGGATGAACTTGATTTGCTCTAACAAACGCTGCTCTATAGAGCAGTGATTCCCAAAGTGATTCCCAGGGGTCTATGACAACCTTCAAGGGGTCCACGTCATCGAAAAAATAATTTTGGGGTCTATGAGGTGTAAATGGGGGTCTATGATGTTGGCTCTCATTAAATTAACTCAAGATTTTAATTTTAAAAGAAAATTTATAGTCAGCTGGAAACCAGATTTTTTATCTATTTAATTGATCTACTAGTATTTACTAAACTTAATAAGGTTAATTTGCAGTTACAAGGTGACATTTTATTAAAGCATGGACTATGTCAGCAATTTTGGCTTTAAAAAAACATACCTGTTATTTATCACGAATAATGGAATATCGTGAGAAACTTTTTTAAAAGCTTATCCTAGTGGGGAGAAATTTCATCGTGGTTGGCAATCTCCAAAACAAAAAATAAAGGGGGAAAATAAGGGCTTGACACTAAAAACGGAAGAGATTTAGGGTTAAACTTGACACGATTAATTCCAAATATCCAAAAATTATTATTGGAGCACCAGAATTATTCCCCCTTTTTAAGCATTTGTTTGTTGCTCCGTTATTTTATGTATTATTTAAATTTTAATTTATTGGCATGTTTTTCTTAAGTTTTAAACACCTTACTTCGCTTCAGTTGGAACCGTTTAAAGTAAGTAGCTCTATATCGCAGTCAAAATGACAATAAAGTTGGTAAATTTGCAAAAATACGGTATTAGGTAAGCAGGGGTCTACCCCAAACCGAAAAATATTGCAAGGGGTCTATGAGACAAAAAAAGTTTGGGAACCTCTGCTCTAGAGTGAGTGAAAATTAACGCCACACGGTTCAGCTACACGAGGGCTTTTGGTGACGGACATCATCATTTTGAACTATGGTCAAGTGACGAGAACGACACCTCTGAGCTGGCACCTCAGATTTAACGGCAGATTTAACGTACATCGCTCCCCTACGCGGCGGGACTTCAGTGGTACTGGGCTCGAACTCTCGATGCGCCAGCCACGAATCCGTTACCTTTACCATTAGGCCACAGAGACCGCTGAACAAAATACGAGAGTTTTACCGAAAATATTCCTACAATGTAAAGAAAAAAGTGTATGTGATTTGTGTCCATCACATTTAAAACATTTAGCGCCAGTAACGAGTCCGTTACCCTGACCACTAGGCTAACGCGGCCACAACATTACTCTAGAAAAGTGGTTCCCAAACTCAGTGTGTCCATGGACTCCGTTTTATACCGAAAACTTGGACATAAACCTCCAATTGAAATAACTCTATATCAATGCCTAATAGAAACACTGTCGAACCCCGATTTAACGAATTCATTGGGACCAAACATTATGTTCTTTAACTCGAGGTTATTTGTTAGACCGGGTTCCAAATAAAATGTAAATTTTTTGCACTAACCTTTTGGAAATTCTGCAATTACACATTTATAGCTAGAACTTATACATTTTTTATTCCACAGCTAAAAGTACTATTAATGAATTATTAGGCACCAGCTAATTGGAAATTTTAAATACTCACTAATAGATATTTGGCGATCTTTTTGTTTTGTGACTCGAAAGGGTTATTTTTCAACATTACGCAGAGAGGAAACATCCTGCTACATAAGAGAGATATATGTTTTCTCAGTTTCCATGTAATGTATTAGAATATGTAACAGTTTTGATATGAGTATTTATTCAAATTATATAACTTTTGCGTTAAAATATTGAAAAACATTTTAAGACATTTTTAAGATAACTATTTCATTGAAAAACTTTTTTTCAATGAAATAGTTATCTTCGTACAAAGAATACTGCTGCTTGCTGTTAAAGATTAAGAAAGATTTGTTGTGCATTCACTTCACATAGAGGGATCATGCACAAAATAAAACTGAACTTTTGATTAGATGTAAGACTCGTTTACACTACCGTATCTTAGACAACTTGTTCCAATGTAGTGAAGCAAAGTTATGTTTCTATTTAAATCTGCAAAGAGGAGCGCCCCCGCGATCGTCCAACTTCCACCGTGTGACGCTTGTCAGTACTTGTACTTTTTGTACTTACCTAAAAAAGGTTTTGTTCTAAAAGTTTTAATTTGTGCTCTAAATTTGTTTTAACACGTAAAAATTATGCAACTAATTTGTCTTTACTTTCATAATAATGGAAATGTGCCAGACATGTTTTACTTCATGTCGGCTGGGTGGCGTAGTTCATTTGTCACTGGTCTTGTATGCCCAAGATTGCAGGTTTGACCCTGGTCCAAGTCGGTGGATTTTCATGATGCAGAAAATTGACAACGTTCATGTCGTAAGATTATGCGGCATTATAAATATCCTTAGAGGGCTTGTTTGGATCGAGTGTTCTCTGCAAAATTAAAATTTATGGCATCATTTCGCATCGTCAGAGCGCAGGTGTCTCCCTCTGGGGAAGAAACTGAGCATCAAAATTAAAATTCCGGTGATTGGTATTCCACCTATATGGTGCCACTCTAAAAGGGATACCAACTTCCGGGGAATATAGCAGATCTGCATACGTGTTACCAATCTGAAACCCTATTCGAAATAAAAAATAATAATCTACTTCTTAATAAACCTATCGTGGACCCCCTATCCACGAACCCCCAATTTAACTTTAATTATCTTTGGACCTTCCCAGCTCTCACAAGGACCCCCAGTGGCCTCAGAAACAACTTTGGGGATCTCTTTTCCAAAATTTCTCAGTGGAGTTATTGGTGACTATAGACTCGTAATTTTTCACCAAATTCAGACAATAAACAAATCACTCAAGTTACGAATCAAAAGCTGCTCATTATCCTAACATTTTAAAGTCTCACAACTGAGACATTAATACGAGTTCAGAATTAAACTTCAAAGTTAAATCAATTATGAGTTCTTAAAACGAGTCTTTAGTGGTTATTTAAGATGAATTTATAGTGAATCTTTAAAAACAATAACGATCAAGGAATTTAAAAAGCCCGCGGTTTCTGGGTGAGTCGTTAAAATGAATACCTTTTTTTTTAGTGTTTATTTGGTTTTATAATTTATCGAATTTACTCTTATGATCAACAAGAGGGCTATTAGCGATGGACCTTGTATTTTCAAACTAAAGAGATCAATTTATCAAGCCACATTGGTAAAATTGATACAATTTACAATAAAACTTCTTATATGCAATGGTTTAATAATGTTGCATGACTGAACTGTTTTCGCACGCTTTTCAAGTTTTGTTCCAAACTTTTTGAAATGAAATACAAGAAATGTAAATATTGTTAGATATTTTGTAGTATTTCCATCATTGAATTATACTTAGTGTTTGTATAGTTGTTAATCCTTAATAAAACTGAAATATGAAAATATTTGTGGGTATTCCACTTCATTTTCCATTCATGTACCCTTTACACTGTCATAAAAATGCTTCAATAAAATTTTTGTCTATCTTACCGGAGGATTGCAAAGAATCTTTTCACAGATTAAAATATTGTACACAAGTAAAATGTGTTCCAGTGATATTTTAATTACTGCTCTTCTAAAGGGTAGTTAAGGGGCAGCGGTAGCCAAGTGGTCTAGGCATCGGATCGTGGCTAGCATGTCAGGAGTTTGATCCCAGTACCACTGAAGACCCGTCGTGTAGGGGAGCGAAGCACGTTAAATCTGTCGAGAGCTCAAACTTCCTCCCGTTGGTGTGGTGTGGTAATTAGGAGAGGGGGGTGCCAGCCCAGGTGTCGTCCGCGTCACTTGACCGTGGTTCCAAATCACGCGGACCGTCCCCAAAATCCCTCGTGTAGCTGAACAGTGCGAAGTAAATATTCACTCACTCAAAGGGTAGTTAAATCATAATGTATAAGCATTTTATACTTTTTAACAATTTATTAATCTTTAAACTAAAATTTAATGTATTTCCTGGCTTATTAATCGAAAAACAGTGATTGGAACATCTTTCAATTCCTAATGGTTTTTGGAATAATCATAAGATTTATAAACCCTTTTGTCTTTTAAAGATCTTATGAACGAAGCACAGCAAAATAAATCTAAATTCTGCCTTTGTTTCTATACACAAGGTAAATCAAGGTTATATGGATAAAAATTTATTATTATTCGAAACCTACCTATGTGCAGAAAAGATTTTCTATGGTGCGACGAAAAAGAATTGAAAAAAATAATTCCAAAAGTTAATTCGATAAAATAGAAAATAATTTAATTTTCGTTTGATGATTTTAGAATTATAATAAAATAACCAAAAAAAGAAGATTAATAAGTTAATATTGAGTAGAGCTACGTTTTTCAAACTGTGAGGCATGCCCTTTTGAGGGACTGGGATAACCCTACAGGGGGGGGGGTGAGCATATCGAATAGATTATTTAAATAAATTATTAATTTACTGAAAAGAAGCAAAACAAAATACATTTTGACACATTTACACTGACATAAGAGGTCTCAGGGGTGTTAATTTTGTCTCAAGGGGTGAAAATGTAAACATTTTTCAAACAGGTATACTTCTTTTAAATTTTATTTAAATAATTCGAATCTTTTCCACTTTATTTACATAGGAGTATGGTTTCAAAAAAGTACAAAATGTTTGAAATAAAATCATAATTTTAAAAGTTATAAGCATATGCAAATAAGAAATAATTCTTGCGACGCGCACGCTGTTTTCTAAAATAGTACCCTTTGATGCATAAAACTTTATAGAAATATAAAATGTATTATGCTCTTTATGCCCTGTAAATTAAGAATAATATATCTTTTATTTTTTAGAATATTTGAAAAATATTAAAATGTTCAAATTTTTTTTAAAAAATATAATTTTTTTATTTTTAAAAAAATATAATTTATTATTCTATTTATTTAAATTTACTACGGTGTAATAAGGATACATTTAACTTTATAAATCAACTTATTGCTAGTAATTAAAGCTAATAATTTTGAAAATAGCATGCACGCCGTAAAACTTAATTAATATTTCTTATTTTTATATGCTTAAAATTTTAAAAATTATTATTATATTTTAAACATTTTACACTTTTCTGAAGCCTCATTTCTTTATAAATAATGTGTAAGAGATTCGAATTATTTAATTTTAATTTCAAAGAGTTATATGTATTTGAATATTGTTTATATTTTCAGCCCTCCAGAAAAAGTTAACACCACTGAGACCCCATAATATACTTATAAATATATCTGCACTGCACAATGTATTTGATAGTTAATTTAATAATAATAAGCAAGAACAGGTATAATAATTACTAGTGACTTCCATGGGCTCGTTATGTACAAAATTTAATACTTATCTAGATATAAGTTGTACGGTTTATAAGTAAAATTGTACTGAAGCTTTAGAGTCATAGCGCATTATTATTCCATTCAATACATTGTTAGTGTATGGAGGAGGGCGCGAAGAAAATTATGATTGAAAATTGGGTCACAAACGTTGAAAGTTTGAGAAGCACTGAAAAGTATGGAAAGTTGTACAATGTACATTGGAACATTTCATAACCCCAGTTCTCTCTCCCCGTACCATGGAATCAGTCCCATCCAAGCTTTTCTATCTTCCACTTTATCGTGCATGGAAAATTCCAGCACAGTAGGCTTTTTAAATTTAATACTGAAGATCTTGTTAAAAATACGACTGATATGTTCTCCTGTAACTATTGAGTAGGTACTGGAGCATCCAAGCCAAAAAGGAACTCCAGGGATCTTTTACATGCCGCCTGCATAATCATACGACAGGGACGCTGTCAATTATCTGCATCATGAAAATCCACCGAATTCGACTGGGGTCGAACCCGCAACCTTAGCCGTACAAGGCCAGCGACAAACCGACTACGCCATCCAGCGAGCAAAAATTAAAAAATTTCTTATTTTATTTTTTTCTTTCAACTATACACCAAGGAACATCTTTTCCGCATGGGTAGGTTTTGAAATTCCGGAAAAAAAATTTCGATTCACCGTGCTAGAAGCCTTTTCCTACCTATGAAAATCCCCTTTCCATTTCAATATAGAGATACAGGCACACAAACTACTGCTAATCATCCTAAGACTGACAGAATAAGCGACTTCTAGTTCTGTCTGAATGTTGTTCTTACGAAACGATTGCTATCAGCTAAGCACACAAAAGTCAACTACTAGAGGGTAAATCAGACATATTTCCACCCTATCAATTGTTAACTCAAAGTGAAAATTAAAAAGAAGAAAGAGAAAGAGAGAAACAGGTAATATGTATATAAATAAAATAAAAAAGTGATGCTTATCCCTGGCATCGCCTTCTTTGAAAACTACGCAATTTGCCATCGTATTTCACGCTTGGAAAGAACTCTCCGTCATTATTTTTACCTTTTGGCATTAGCCCTGAACAATTTCCTCCCTGAAGAAAAAGAGCCAAAATAAAATAAAAAACGGAAATTGTCGGGGGTTCGTAATGGTTACATGGTCGCCAATGCCACGCAGGTGTTGATAAATATTTGGCAGTATTTCAAGGTGCCAAGGCCAAAAACGGAAGCCGCCAACACACCCTGCCCATTAGTGGTTTCTCACCCCCTTCCCCTCATCCTCTTAGAGACCCTTTTATACGCTGGACTTGTGCCAGGGCTGCGCACGGATGAACGGTTCGGTACAGCCCTGGAATGGCAGCTAGGACAGGATGACCCCTGACGGATTCCGGTCAAGAATGACCCTTTCCTTTTTACCTCCTGATGAATTTGTTGTTGGGGTGTGTGGGGGTGGGTATCTTTATAGTTTAGATTGATGATGCAAGGTTTGTTTTAAGGAGCAAACAAAGTACCTTATAATTTGACGTACAACGCGCCCTTTTAGCCCAAACAAAAAAATAAGATCGAAATTGAGGAGTGCGCGTTATATGCAGGGTATAAAATAGAGAGGTTTAAGGTATCCGACTACCCTAAAATTGCGAGTTTTGCCAAAAACTGACAAATTTTTTATGACTGTATTTCATAGGCCATCTTATTAGCTTTACAAAAAATATCAAGTTTATCATTTTCCGTACACTAGAACAAAAACTACAAGTGTTTTAGTAAAAGCAGATGCCATTGCTTTAAGCAAGATGCCGCACTTTAAAACGCGTTTTACTCGAAATGTGATTTTATGAAAATAATCAAACGGGGTCAGCGATTGCTGAAAAAGTTTTGAAAATAATTTACTGAAATTTTTTGTGTAACTGCTGTATAATAGTAGAATTGTTTTAATCTTCAGATTTATTAATCACTGTTTTCTTACGAAATTTACAGTCCGTTATGTGAATATAATCACTGTTTTTTTAAGCAATTTCATATAGTGACTGAGATAAAGTGCTCTAGTTTTTGTAAAAATTAAAATATCTCTTATCCTGAACGTCATTTCAACAATGAATAACATAGCAACACATCAGAATTGAAAAATTGAAAATTTGTTTATAAACCTTTGGTACAGAATGGGCACGTTTATGTTATTTTTTGTCAATTTTTCCCCATTTTTCCCCATTTTGTTTATAATAATTTATTTTTCTCTTCTTAATTTTAGCATATTTTTATTTAAATGTACGAAAAAATCTAAAAACAACAAAAAAAAAAATCCACATCTGTCCATTTTTTTTAAAAATAAAAAGTTGTCGCAACAGGTTGGATACCTTAACCCATTCATTGCCAGGTTCATTTAGAGCGTCTTCCTTTTGGTGCCATGATTTTTTTTTTAGAAAACATAAAATTTCCCAAACTATACTAATAGGAAGTTACTGATATAATATTGTAATTGGCTTGTGCAGTAAATTTTATTAAAAAAAAAAAACCACTTCGAGATAATTCGTAGCTGGCATCACTAAATAAGATTCCTGTACTGAGGTCCACTTAGGGGTTAACTCGTAGTGATTTTTTTTAAAGTAAAAATCAAGATTTCAAAGATTTTCTTTTCATTTTACAAGCTCGTCACCTAATTTCTCCTGTCGGATGCGTAATGCTCTGTCAGGTTTTCATGCTGATCTACACTGGGTAAACCTACAAAGCGATGGTATTTAGGAAGAGCTGCAAAAATGAGCTGATAAGTAATAATTAGCAGGGAAACCATCCATTGGGACAAGAAAATCGCTCTATCCTACTTCGAAATCTTTCTGCAGAATGCATACATGCTCTATACCCAAAGAAATCGAGGGAATAAAAACATGAGGTGCGTCAATTTAGGGAATCAGTTATTATGCATTTATTTGAGGGAGACGGTAGCAATGCAGGGCCATTTCTAATAATTTTGAAGCAATTATGACATTATAACATTGTGTTGTAACTTGTAACCAATTTTAAGAGAGTTATAATTTTTGAAAACCACTGATTTGGACAAATACAAATCTCTGGTACCCTAAGAATCTGTCAAGCTAAACAAAGTTTAACCTTTCGTAGCCTAGTGTAGACCAGCCAGGTACGTCTTAAGGCATGGGCCAACTGTGCCCGGCCCAGGGCCTCGGCCACAATGGGGGCCTCGTCTCATTCTCAACTCAGATTTAATAATATCCTGATCTGAATAATATCAACGGTCAAATGTTTTTTTCCAGTTGAATTCTCCGAAAAACTGGAAATTTCCAACGATATGTCAACTGGTTACATGGGATGATCGTCGTCCATGTATAGGCCTAGGTACCACCCTACACTATTCTGACTCATTCAGTAAAAAGGCATTAGTCGGTCGAGCCGGTTTGTGCGATTGTAAGTCATGCGCATTTATATGTTTTGAGTTATTGTTTGTACGAATATTTAACAACGCGTATGCTATGTACTGTCTACTTTTAAGGATCAGTTGGTGGGCTGTACATTTGTGTAGGGGCCCTAGTCAGGGGCGTAGCTACCTCTGTATCAATGCCTCCAAGCTACAAGGGCTCCAACGTGTGTAAGCAAAATATCGTGAAATGTTAAGGAGCTTCCAAAAAAGGCCCCGAAGGAGTTTTGATATAGGGCCCATTTAGGACTATCTACGTCAGTGGCTCAGGGCCTACTTTTATATAGGGACCAAGGGCCTACTTTTGCGTAGGGGCCCAGGGCCTCAAGAAGTCTTAAGACGTCCCTGAGACCAGCAGTCACCCACCAATAGGCTACGAAACGCTGGTAGCACGTGAAACTTTTTTCGTTGGCTTACTTTAAAATAGGGACATTATTTCAATTGTTATGTAACCAAATGTGTATAATGGAAAAAATGGATGTGACTTTCTTTGTAAACATTTGCCTGTAGCGAAATTCTATCTGGGGGGGGGGGTGACTCCTGTGGTCGATCAAAGCGAGAGTTGGCGCTGCGGTTTAGAGATTGGCAAAGAGCGCTCAGCAAAGATAATTTTGGGGCCCACTCAAAATCTAAATAGAGATAAAATGTTCTCTATATTTTTTCGGGCCGCCATATATTTGTGATTTTTTTTTGCATGAAGATTGACCCACAAGAATAAATATAGATGCAAATTGGCTGATATTAACTTGCCAGCTGTGATGAGAATATCAACCAGCCCTCTCAGGTGTAGGAAAAGTTCAAGAAAGGCGTAGGAAAGTGTGAAAAGGGTACATTTGTCTCATTAAACTGATTCTAAAGTGAAATGTTCTTGCAGTTATAGATGTGAAATAAACGCAACAAATAAAATGAATAAACTGGCACTATTTTATTTTACATATTTACTGATGTACAATATGTTTTGTAGGGTACATCTTATACCCTTTATGAGATGCAAAGTTAACTAATGAATGCAATTATTTTAAAAAGGTGAGGCCTAATGATATCCTCCACTTCCACAATGTGACCCCGAGTCAAAACAATTGTCTTCCCTTTCTTCAGTCTGTTGACGCTGCTTTAAGTTGCTGATGTGTTCTTCATTTTCACGGTTCCCTTTCAGTGAAAAGGAATTGTATATAAGGAAGTAAATAAATGACACTATAGATATAGTAATTCGCTACTAATTAGTATAGTTATAGTAGGGTCAAGTATTGAGTGAACCACCAAACTAACTATAGATTTAGTGGTCCATAAAGTTCTAAAGATTGGTGACCGCTGGTGTGGACAGCAGGCAGCATGGCATTTGATCACCTACCAAAATCATAATAGAATTGATTTTCTGACAATCATGCACTGTAGCTCATGGCTACACTCTGAGTTAACGAACTGGTACCAAGGAAAACAACCAGACGGCGCTACTGGTCGCAAATTGAAATAGGTTTTATTCGGCAGTAAGTATTTACAAAAGATGGCGGTTGACTGCGATTTAAAAAAAAATAATAAAATATTGTTCAGAATTGCTCCAGAAACTTTTATCTTTCGTAACATGTGGAGCAGTTCTATAAATATTGATTCCTCAACTTAGTTTTGCCTCATGACAAAACTCCTTGTTTTTGTAATTTTCTTCACAAATAGTAATTAATAAAAAAAAACATTACATAACACCGATATAATAAAATATCATTATTGTAATTTATTAACAAGTATTTTATTTTTTGTCACATCGAATACAAAAAAATCAAATAAATCAGGGTTTATGAAGGACAGAGGGTTAATAGTGAATCTCTGAAATTTTGCATTTGAGTTAATTAAATTTTACATGCGTAAGGGGATGCATTCCTTTCTCACCGTAATCCCTATAAAAATCCCTCGGAGTTTGGAAAACTTAAAACTCCCATTGATTCCGAATCAGTTCAGATAGCAGTGTTGTTATCGAACACATTTGGGGTCGAAAGACCGCGGAAAGTTATTGGACAATCATTCTGGATTTCTAGCTTCACGTATTGTTGCCAACCATCCCGAACAAACTTTTCGCAGACGATTCTTCCATTTTCCACCAATCCCTATCTCTCACGCTCATCTACCGCCATCTCCGAACATAATTAACGACACAATTATTCGCCATCACCTTCCTAAAAATGTTCCCATCCTGCATCATTATATTTCCCACAATCCGCTGCACACCCCCGAAACTCCCTCTGCGGACTGCACGCGTACGTTGCCGCACGCGCACACACAGGCCCTTGTGGGTAAACAAAGTACGAAACGGAGCGAATAATTTTACCCGTCGCTGGAAGAAGGGGGGGGGGGGTGTCGAGAAAATTTAAAATAAATATTTGCGGAGTCGAGAGATGGAGTTTCGGGTTGTCTCCGAGCCGGTGTGTATGTTGCTGGCGCCCCTCGGGACCGTCGTATCAACACACAGTCGTATTGATGCGGTCAGCGTGAACAGCGGATCGGTTGAGGAGAAGGTTGCTGCAACGGATATGTGTGCTCCGCTTCTTTTCTTATTGCTTTTACTTTTCGCCAAAGGGAAAATGTCGCCAAGGCGTGCTGTGGAGGTGGGATGAGAAAGTTTGGGAAACAATGGCGCTGGTTTTAAAAATATGAAACTGTATGACAACAGTTTCTGAAGGCCTCCGTATTTAGAAATATCGCATTATTTATTAAACTTACGGGATTATACCGAATATTTTCGTAAGTAAGCCGATCCATGTATGAATTGAAAGTAGCTTTTCTTCCCAAAATTTACCCAATATTCGAAATCCATGGAGGATAGTCGGGAATTGTGGGATAACATTTACGATTTAAAAAATAACTTTACTGATTTTTGAAAAATATCACATCATGGATATTTACTACAATACAATTTTAAGAGATTATAACCTTAAGAAATAATAATTATATATACATATTTTGTTGTTATAAAAATTATTTTAAAGAAAAATTACAAATGAAGGGTATTATGGAATAATCGGATAATGTGGAATAGGTGGCTTAAACCATTGGGAAACTAATTAAAACTTCATAAAAGTTATTTATAGCTATTAAAACTATACTTTTTTAAAATACTTGAAAGTTATTTCAATTTTAAGTCTATTTACAGAAGTCCCAAATGCAAACTTTCTCTGTCCCAGTACAATCAACAGTTGAAGCATTGAATCCAGATTTCCCCTCGTTGGTCTTCGAAAAATGTTCGTTGCAGTAGATATATACAAAAGATGGTGGTCGACTGCTATTTTAAAAAAATAATAAAATATTGTTCAGAATTGCTCCAGAAACTTTTATCTTTCGTAACATGTGGGGTAGCTTTATAAATATTGATTCCTGAACTTAGTTTTGCCTCAAGGCAAAACTCCGTGTTTTTGTAATTTTCTTCACAGATAATAATTAATAAAAAAACACATTACATAATACTGATATAATAAAATATCATTATTGTAATTTATTAACAAGTATTTTATTTTTTGTCATATCGAATACAAACAATCAAATAAATCAGGGTTTATGAAGGACAGAAGGTTAATATTGAATCTCTAAAATTTTCTTCTTTATCAACGTCTTTGTTTTCTGTATCCTTAATTGATGGCATAAATTCAGTAGCGCACATAAAATTTTTTCAAGTCCACGGTCAAAAGTCCCCCAACTCGTATCATACCTCAAAACAGCACCAATTGATTCGCCTGATTTTGTTAACAAAAAATAGTAGAAAATAAATTTTTAAATTAATAATTAGCATTAATTAATAAAATAAATTGTTAATTAGAAATACTTAATTAAATTTTACGTTACACATATAAAGGATTATCATGAATCGAAAAAAACTCAAGGGCTTTGGGTGTCCGGACCTCCAGGACACCCCCCTTGTATGCGCCACTGCATGAAGTATATTACAAATTATAAATCAGAATGGAACGATTCTTTAAGGAACGTTGGGTTTTATGGAATACCTAGTATTCCATAATACCCGACACAACATCTTGGAAAATGAATCTTTAAACTGAAGGACAAAACGTGGCCAGCTAAAAAACCACCACAGTATTACAAAATGCAAATATTTTAGTGTACATTATGCTTAACTTTAATGTTCCAGTCACATTCGTACTAGTAAGTTAAAATGTTTGAAAACCTACCTGCATAAGCCTTTGATAATCTTTATTCTGCAGAGAGTGGTTTTTCAAAAACAATTGATCAACTACCTGCAATGCATCATGGGAGTGTTTCTTCAGTTACTTTATGGTCAGCTACAAACAAAGCCTCCATATTCCATAATACCCAACTCTCCTCTATCTACGCTGAATCGGAAAAAAATATTCCTGTAATTTTCAAATATGTTGTTAAGTGTTTAAAATGTGGGGAGGGGGGGGTTTCCCAATTAAACCGTTGTAAAATAAGAAACTAACGACAATTGCTTTATTTCTGGTAATCCTATATGAAACTAAGGTTTTCCCATTCATTTGCTATCTTGTCCCCTATCTGTCCTAGTCTTGCTTTCTGCACCTTTTTTTCTTTGGAAAATAAATAGGAAGAGAAATTCGTATACGAAAAGTAATCGGTCGTCCTATGTTTCTTGTTGTGGAGGAAAATTTCGCCACATGATGTACGTATGCATTCAGACATCCCAATGAGTGAATATAAATTTTAAGAATTGTCGGAAACTCAATATTTTGACGCTAATTTTGAAGGGTTTGTGCGACTTCTTTTCTTTTTAGAACAAAAGTTTCCTTCAAAATACAGCACTTACGCATGGCTTAAATGAAATCACTTATACGAGGCTTAAGGGGGGGGGGGGGCATGGCTTAATGAAGTCAATTACACATGGCTTAAACAATAGGGGTAAAAAAACTTCTTTTAAACTATATAAGTTTTTTTTCTCTCTCCGAAATTAGCGAATCAGTATACGAGCTTATAAATTAAACTAGTATAAAAAAATTCAAAAATTCTCAGTTTATACACGAACATATACGGTATATATATATATATGTGTGTGTGTGTGTGTGTGTAAGGTTAATTAAATTAGATCTAAAATTAAATCCCTACACCACTTTTAACTTTTATATTCCGTTACATCTTCAAGTATTAAATTTATTATCCAGTTCGGGAATGAAGAACACATGATCCTAAACAGAACTTTCTCTCCGAAGATTAATTTTTATTACCTCGTATGTCATGCTTAACTTTCAAATATACCACTTCAATAAGAAGTGTACTTAAGAAACATCTGCCTAAGTGGAAATCCACTTATTTTTAATGCGTGTCCGTTTCTCTCTTAGCGAGCAGATTTCAAAATGTCTTCGATGAATAAAAATCGTTTTTCCCAAATGCCTTGATGTTACTCGGAAACACGACATATATATATATATATAGCTATTAAATTATTATTTATGTATAGTTGCTTAAACGTATATTCTTTTCTACCTCTAGGTTGTTATTGTTTCGTCTTTTCTTTTTAAAACCGATTTAATAAGATTACTTTTTTTTCACTATTGAACGTGTATCCTACTCAGTTTCTTGAATTCCTAATTAAATCCTGTTCCAAGAAACAGGATGAAAGTCCAATTTATATTTTTCCAAAATTATATTTTCTTTCAACTCAGTTATATTATGGAAAATATGTTGGCCGTGGTAGCCTAGTGGTCACGAACTCAAAGTGGCCTATCATGAGTTCATGCCCTGGGGCCTTGGCAAGGGCAGGGACTCTTGACCTTTAAATCTGTCGGATTTTAAAGTCATCCCGCGTTGGTGTGGTGTGGTAGTTTGGAAAGGGTCGTGCCTGTGTGTTTGTGGGCTCTGGTGTCGTCCTCGTCACTTGACCGAGGTTCTTAAAGACGTCAATGTGTTGCTTTATAGTGTGACGTGAATAATAACTCCTTTACTTATGTATTATATGTATATAAATTATGGAGGATCCCAATCTGTTATTGTATTTGAAGTAAAAAATGAAATGTACTTATGCACTGCAAACCAAAATGGAGCTTGAAATGGAGCGAAAAAAGAGTTTTCGAATGAGATTCGTGTTAGTTCCGGAACGTACAAATCTTCATTATTTTTGTATGGAAAGTTACGTCCCTCGGATTGCATTTTGTTTCAATTCATGCTAAGGATATACTCAGAAATACCAATGTTGTTGTTGTTGTTGTCGTGTTCTCTTCCCGAAGGGAAGGAATGAAAGTTTCCAGAGCCTGTGAGACACGTTGGACTTCTTAACAATAGAGGGCAACACCACCTATCTCCCCTCTACAATTTAGACCTGGAACTGGAGGGGAGGGAAATATTCTCCAGCCTCCTTCACTCGTGGTTTCTACTGCGACCTCCCACAGAATTTTCGGGCCCACTGATTTAACGAGCACGTACTCCGTGTGTACTCGGTGGTATTGGGTGGCATAGGAACTCGAACCCAGGCCCTCCAGTCTGGAGTCCGATGCTCTAACCACTAGGCCACCCAAGGCCCTAGAAAGATCAATAGTTTGAAATTAGGTGCGTGATGGAGGTAGCTCAACGATTGTGGTATATATTGATCCCCGGGGTCTATGATAACCTGCAAGGGGTCCTGGTCCGCCAAAAAATAATTTGGATTTCCATGAGATATAAAAAGGGGACTATGATAGTTATATTAAATCAGATCGTGACTATAACTTTAAAATAAAATTTAATCAAATGAAAACCAGATTTTACCTATTTAACAGATTTATTTACAAAATTTAAAGAGATAAATTTGCAGTTACAAGGCGACTGCACAAATTTTATTAAAACAAGAACCACCATTTCAGTGTTTCTTGCCAGAATTAAGCTAATGGAGTATAATACTGGATGTCATAAATTTTCCCAGTTTCTGAATTAGCCACAGATATTCTGCCAAGGAAATGACTGCCAAGGAAAGGAATTCAACTTTTAAATGCCCTTTATTCGGATTTTGAAAATAGGTTTGAGAATGCTTTGATCACAAAATAGTTATTAACCTAAGATAACTATAGTCATGATAGTATAAAGTCTTAGCTACAGTAGTGCTAAAGCAGACTCCTGGCCTTAGGAACAGGACAGTAAACAATAAATTCATATAGCTACAATGAAAAAATATCATATTACAAGAGGAACTGTTCGGAATAGGCAGTTTCGGAAATCTTAAAGTAAAGTTTCGAAATGGATGTCAGAAATTTTGGATTTAAAAAGACATATCTGTTATTTCCCCGAATTATGGAATATTCTGAGAAAATTCTTAATTGCTTTTCTTAATAAGAAGGAGTTTTAGCGTGGTTGCCAATCTCCAAAATAAAAAATAAAAGAAATTAAAAGAATGGGCACTACTAACAGAGAATTTAGTGTTAACAAGATTGATGCGAAATGTAGAACATTTGTCATTGAAGCACAAGATTCATCCCTACCATTATAAACATTTGTTTGTTAATCAGTTTTTTATGTATTAATTAACTTTTAATTTATTTAACTTGTGTTTCTTACGTTTTATAAACATTATACTCCACTACAATTACAAATTTAAATCTTTTCAGGTAAATAGCAATATACAGCTATCAAAAAGAAATTTAGGTTGATAAATCTGCAAAAAATTCACCACTAGGTAAACAAGGGCCAAACCTAAAATCATGGCTTGGGTTCTATGAGATTCGGGAACCTCTGGTGTATAGCGGAAAGAGAAAACATTTCAGCCGGTTGCAAAATACTGCAAATCGCTGCAAAACAGTGCGATGTTGTCTTCTCTTCCTAGTGGTGTTTATTGCAATAAAACCTGTTCTACAGGGATGATAAGCAAAGGAGTAAGGGGGATTGTGGTTATATGGGTGTCACCAATCGGAACCTACATAAGATGTTCTATGTACGGGGATTTGGAGGGAAAAAATAATTTCAAAGTTAATATGGCTATAAAAGGGTTGAATTTTTAAAAAAAATTGGGAGAGGATTTAATTTTGGTTAAATGATTTTACAGGACTTCGAACCGTAATTTGTAATTTGCTTCGTTCCAGTTCAACTAAAAATAATATATTGGCTCAGTTGCGGTTTTAGTTCCACCAAAAATAACGGTTTTCAGTTCAGTTCCGAACGAATAACTTTATTTTGTGTATATTTTTATTTGCACCAAAAGTATGTTGTTGTTGTTGCTTATGCCACCTGATCGACAGGAACATCAGATCAAGGTCCACGAAATTCATCGCGGCTAAGGGCTAGAATTTTACGCCTATTGTTAGCCTAAGTTTTGAGCCCCATGAAGGTGACAGTACGATTTTGCTCGGTACAACACGATAGATGGCGACACCATTCTGACCCAGTGATTTAATGAGCACGTACTCCATGTGTACTCGGAGGATATTTGGTGGCATCCGGCATCGAACCAGGCCTAACGGTCTGGAGTTCGATGCTCTAACCACTAGGCTTCCCACGGCCTGCCAAAAGTATAATTCTATCATAAACAAAAAATATAATTCTATCAAAATTTAGAAGATTTTATTCTTTTTTAATTGGCACACTGTGTGAATTGATACAATTTACCAGCATGTACGATACAAACGATGAACAGAGAGCGAAGAGCATTGGCGGCATTGTTATCTATTATCAAGATTGCATTTGACAACTAGGTTCATGTGATTCTGATTTGTCTATTATAACTATTCAAATATCCATAGATGATCGCATGTTGAGGTACGAAAAATATAACTCAGACTGATATATTGTTTTTTTTAAAAAATTATCTGTACTTCTAGTTTATTCAACTAAATTAAATTAGTTTGATGCGAAACTGAAACAGAAAAGTACTAGTGAACATCCAAACAGGAAATCGAGAAGAAATACATGTAATAATGACAATTATATGATTGGCGTTAAATTACAGGGAATATTGATAAATTGGCTACAATAACAAAATAACTGAAAATATATCGCACCGAAATAAACCGATATTTTTTTTTCAGTTCAATTCTGGTTTTCATTCCGACTAAAATAACGATTGTTTCTGGTTTTCGGTTTAGTTCCGGTTCGAAGCTTTTCGGAGAACTCAACAACACAACCCATAAAATTTTGAATATCACATAAATAATATTTCGTCTCCCAGCACCCTCGAATCAGTGTGATCCAAGTTTTTTTTCTGTCTTCCGCTTTATTGTGCACTGTCATTTCGACAGTAAGTTTTTAAAAATTTAATATTGAAGAAACTGTAAATTACCCCCCCCCTAGCAATCGTCCAACTTTTTCAAGGATATGACGCAAGTCACATGGTGTCCCCCGCTCTCTTTTCCTCCCGCTCGCTGTTTCCTCACCATGGTGGCGATTTGGGGGGATGGTGGGGGAAATCACTAGTTCCGTTCGCTTTTTTCCTGTTACGTAAAACTGGGCAAATTTCCCCTTCCCTCTCGTGCGTAAATAAGTTTCACTTCAATATAATTTATGATCGATATACTCAGGGGAACCTAGGGTTTAAACTAATTCCTAGGGCTTTCCTTCAGACTCCCGCCTGCCTCGAACAGGCCAACAGGATGACATACAATTTGTCTGTAATAGTGCTAGCCCCAAATTAGATGTCCTAAATACTCGGTTTTGATGGTGACTCTATACTTGTAGCTCTTGATGAAGAAACTTCGAATGTTTATGAAGGCAACTTTGATCTAAATTTTTTCTTGTGTAAAGCTTTCTGGTTGTCTCGCAGAGTTTTTTGAAGTCAGACATGGTGTGATACAGGGTGGCGTTAGAATGGGCTATTCGCAACTCTGGCATTAACACTAGCGGTGCCATTTTCACCAAGACTGTACAACTCGTTACCTACACCGATGATAACGTCATTATATTGAACGTACTAAAAACGCTTTGTCAGAGGCTTGATTAGCACTTAAGAAGTCGGCTGAAAATCTGTATTTAATTAGTAATTATGTGGTAATCTATAGTTATCCCTTACATTCAAACCCTCCTGTCTATCTTTCAACCCAGCTAGATGTGTAGGAGGAACTAAATAATCCATAGACATTATGCCAATCTAATTTGATTTATTAATTCTTATTATTGATTATGAACAAGCACAATACAATTCTAATTAAGGTATATAACAATGGTAGAGTGCAGAGGTGAGATATACAAATGCGGAGATAATATTACAGAACTTGAACTGAATCTAAGATAGCTTAAATACGCTCATTTACAACTGCGCCACACACTAATAATCAGCTTTTACTTAATCAATTTTACGATACCTGATTCCTTAATGCTTTGGTTCCTTCACAGAGAACTTCAAACACTATCTTTAGCTGGATCAAATGACGATGGCTCCACGCTCCGTAATATTTAATTTCACTGCTTTTCAATCTTCACTAACCACTTCTCCTTGCACACATCGAACGTATCAACTTGGCTTAACTTGTCAGCAATTACGTGTCGGCAGCTCACTTTCTTCACTTCACTTCACTTGACTTACTTCACTCTCCTTCAACTTGTGAAAACCGAATTTCTATAATAGTCCTCATTTACATAAATCACGTTTGGTTTCTCGATGAAGGTTGGTTGAAATAAATATTTTCATTTAAAGAAAAGAGAATTAATTAGTAGAATCGCGTATAGATCCGTCACAATTAAAACAAAACTAAATGCACGCTAATTACAAAAACTCCAGTAGGTTTTAGTTATCTGCTGACTGAAAATTATAAATTTTAAGTGGTTAATAATTTTGCCTATTTGGGCTCGAACATTGACATTCTTAACAAGTTTGGTGCTGAAATTAAAAAAAGTATTATTGCTGATAATCGCTGCCTTCGTGATACAAGAAGTTTCTTAATTAAAAAACGTACAAAAATTATTCTTTATAAGACAATCATCGCACCCGTACTTATCTATGAATCTTGGACTTTGACTGAATCGCAGACTCTGAACAGCTAGCCATTTTTTAGCTTAAAATTCTTAAATATATCTTTGGTGCTGCGAATGAGAGTGGATTGGGGAGACAACAACATAATTTTGATCTTTATATAAGCTATTTTTCGTTTGAGATTTGAGGGCCACATGTGCCGTATGGACCCTTCATCCTTGACGTTTAGAATATTCAACTACAAATTTATTGGAATTAGAACTAGGGATAAGCCCAAATTGTGAGGAGGAGGATTTTAAAGTTTTAAAAGTAACTAATTGTAGAACTGTTTCTAAGTGGAAATCGCAATGGATGAAGGTTTTTGAGAAAACCTTGACCCACCCGGGCCTGTAGTGGCATTAGAAGAAAAAGAAGAAATACTCGGTTACCAATGCCATCTCCGAATACATATGATTGACCTAATAATTTTGATCCTCCGTCGCGAATGATCGGAAGATACATGAATTGGTAAATCACTGTCCTGACATCCATTTCACACCACTCAATGACTTTGAGAACTATGCAGATGTAATTTTCTACGCTTTCCATTAGTTTCATTAGTTTCTAAGCAATCACTGAGACATTTGGAAAAATTCATGGGTAGCGTGAGAGTTAAGAAATTAAATAATTGGATTTATTTACGTCCACGGCTATTAATTATAGTATGTACATTTGGCTACAAGTTATTCAAACTATTGGTTATTTCCATTCTACAGAATATGTTATTTGTGAAGGAGGAGGCAAACACAACCATTCTTTTCCAGTGTTTCAGAACGGACTGCCTCTTCACTCTCTTGGGATGAAGAGAGTCACCCCTTATATCTCGAATTACACTGAGGGTTCCAGCTCGCAGGTGGAGTGGCGTTCCTCTTACGACCTTTGTTTGTCAGTGTGATGTCAGAGGAAAGAACCCCGCAATATTTTATAGGTGCATGTGTGAACATGGACGACGCAATTCTATCCATAAGGAAACTGATTTTGCAGCTCCGTGGCGTGAAAACATTACACTACCCCAGTGGCGCACACAAGGGGGGGGGTGTCCTGACGGTCCGGAAACCCCCCAAAGCCCTTGACTTTTTTTTCGATTGATTATAATCCTATACATATACAACGTAAAATTTAATTAAGAACTTGTAATTAACAATTTATTTTATTAAGTAATGCTAATTATTAATTCAATAATTTATTTTTTACTGTTTTTTTGTTAAATAAACCAAAAAAATCAGAAGAATCAATTGGCGTTGTCTTGAGGTATGATAAGAGTTGGGGGACTTTCGACCATGGACTCCCCCCTTGAAAGGTTTTTGTGTGCTCTACTGCACTACCCATTAGTGTTTTGAGGGAGTCAGATCTTGAATTCACGACACAAATAATAAATAATAGGAAAAAAAATTAAAAAACTTGCATCCGTTTCGACAGAAACATATGTGTAATCTGCTCTCAGTAGTCATCTTCTGAAGCTAAACCAGCTTGAACTTGTTGTATCTGTACCTTGCAGCCCATTTTGTAGCTTATTTTTAGAGTCTAATTGTGTCATTTGAAGTGAATACCCTCATCAGGTCACTTGGTTGCATTGGAGTTTTAAAAATTGTTTTTTGAAGTTTGAAACTGCATTTAGAAAAATCTGTCATCGTCGTTGTCCTTCCAGTATAGACTATTTCTGTTTTACCAGGGGTAAGTACAAAATCATCAAGAAGTATGAATCGAATACAACAGATTTCATCCAAATGGTACATTTATGCATATTTCGATTTGAGAACAGGACATCAAGTTCAAGTGTGGGCTCATCATGAAGTACAAGTATGTCACAGCTGCTTAGAAAAGTTTCGGTGTTGAGAAATTTTCCAGAGTACGCGATCTCTGTTGAGATCTAAATCTCCTATCAATACAATTGGGTGGTTAGCATTTGTACCTTAATTCGCCCTTTTTTAGAAAAATATCTTTACAAAAATGGTGGATTGCTTTGGAGTGAGTGAACAAAAATCAAAGTGAGAAGTCTATCTGGAGCGGTTGAAACGACTGGCTAGGAAAATCAGTAGATGGAACTGTAATTCAGGGAGGTAGGAGAGCGAGCTTTCCTACTGGTCGAGCAGAGCTCGTCTCCGATTAGAGGGTCGAGCTGCTCAGGGGGCGGAGATAATGGGAGAAAAGTCTCGGCATCGAAAAATTTGAGAAAGTGAGAAGTAATATTTGAAAATCAGGAAATAAGGATTCTGAGCGGCCTAGACCCAAATAATTCGTTGTTGTTGTTATTAATGCAACCTGTCTGACGTAATCAGATCGAGGTCTACGAAATTAATCATGGTATTGGGCTAGATTGTACGCCTGTCGTTAGCCGTAGCTAAATTATTCGTAATTACTGGTAATATGCTGGTAGAATATGTCTATTCTGTCTGCTCTGAGCTGTTTCCCCAGAAAATAGAAATGGGTAATTAGCAAAGAGTTTGCGTATTTCGAAAATCACGTCCATGTAGCCGAAAGGCTTTTCGTTGTTGTTATCATTATCATTAAATTGGGGGGGGGGGGGAGTATCTTTTCTTTGGGCCGAGGTTGCTTTCTGGTTATTAGTTTTGGGTTCTTTAGAATTTTGATTTGGCTTATCTCCTTTTAGAGCATTAGCGTAAGAGAGATAAAAGTTTCGTTTGGGGTACATAGGTAAATTAAAATAGTTTCTTAGATTTGCTTCCCTAGTAATGTGGTGGGAAGGAAACCACGTTGATAACTTTACTTATGATTTATTTTTATAAATAAAAATAAATCATGAACTACCCTAATCTTGAGTCTGCTATTTATCCGGTGCCATAGTCTTGGATAACCAGTTCCTCAACCATCTCGTGACTTGGGCAGCATTGATTGGGAAACAGAGAACCCCCCAGTTTGCTTAATTCCTTTCTAGCGAGAGACAGCTTTGTTTTACTATAACTTTATTTACAAATAAATTTTGAAAATTAACACCGTTATTATATGGTATCTATTCTTCACTGCACCGCAGCCTTTCGCTGGAGAAAAGTTGAAGTCCGGATCACAGGATCTTGCAGAAGTCCTTATCACAGTTCGCTGATCCCCTTCGAGCCGACTCTTTAAAACCCCTGGACTGACCTCTTTCTCGCACCCACTAATTTCTGATTGACGAGCGTCATTTATCTACA
This sequence comes from Trichonephila clavata, assembly GCA_019973975.1. Taxonomy (NCBI): domain Eukaryota; kingdom Metazoa; phylum Arthropoda; class Arachnida; order Araneae; family Nephilidae; genus Trichonephila; species Trichonephila clavata. The sequence goes on from BMAO01001962.1 coordinate 327,969, forward strand.
ACAGGCACTCTCTGTTTTGTTCTCAACCACCTATGGTTGTTACGGGATAAAAGTTTGTAGTGACTGAGATTATCTATATCTCATAAATAAACCATATGGGGGTCTATAAACTGGAACAGAAAAGACATCTGGTGAATCCATTTGTCATTGGGTGTCGAAGAAGAAAAATCAGTGGTAACATCAAAGCGGTTCAAGAGAGTCGGCTTAACATCTGTTTCACCCCAGAGCTTCGAAAACGAAAATAGGGGTTGTAAACGTCCATCTAACGAGGCGACGGTACAGAAGCTTACATAGTGTAAAAGTAGGAGTTGTACTGTGTATTTTAGAGATAGACAATTCAAAGTATGAAACTGAGCTTTATTCTCTACATCCGGGATGGGCATTACGTCGATCGCGATCGATCGGTGGACCGCCAAGACATTTTGGGGGTGACCGTCTAAAAATTTTACCAGTTAATAATTATATATTGAAAATTCAATATTAGCTGACAGTACGCAGACTAGCCTTCTACTGACTATAACTACGAAAACTAAATTTAGATGAAAATATTTTATTTCTTTAATGTATTTTGAATTGTTTCATAATAAATGTATCATTTGATACAATTATATTTGGGACTATTATTATTAAGCTTGTATCGCGTTTTGCTTTAAACGTGGTTTTAAAAGTGTTTTTTTTATTTTAGTTCTATAGGTAAGTACATATTTCATACTTATTATTAATTTATAATAATAACCTCTTTTCCTTACCTCAACACACCTACGACATTGGGCAGTAGCGTATACAAGAATTTTTAAAGGGAAGGGGGTCGTGGGTTGAAGGTCTACCATTCTCGTATCATACCCCAATACGCAGCCAAACATATTTTGATTGTCGGGAATAAAAAAACAGTAAAAAAAAATACTGAATAAATAATTAACATTAATAAATAAAAAAATTACTAATATCAAATACTTAATAACATTTATATACTATATACATGGGACTATAATGAATTGGAAAAAAATGAAAGATTATGAAATGGAGGGTCCGGAACCGTGGACCCCCCTCCCCCCTGCCTTTCTGTGCGCCATTGAAACTAGGTGGACCGCAACTCCTTGAAAATATCAGAAGTAGTCCGCACCCTGGAAAAGTCTGCCCACCCCTGCTCTACATGACTTGAACAAAATTGTAAGAAATCTTGCACTTTCGAAGGATGGCTCTTAAATAAAATTAATTACAACCAGGCACTTCTTTTTCATGACATCGGGGAACAGTTTTCGTTCTTTACTTTTTCACTGGAAGAGAATCTTGTTTCCTGTCAAGATATTCGTGGACTGATAGCCCATAGGATGCATAATATGATCTGAATCTTTGGCGTCTTTTCATTGGCTCATCGAAGATGTGTCTAAGCGCTGTTTGGTTGCGCAACGGCAATACATACGTAGTATAATCCAAAAGTTCGAGGAGAAGGTGTAGAAAACCTTACCCTGACGTTCGCAGGGTAAGGTTAGCAGAACCGAAGCACATCCACCTTTTAAGTAGACCCCTTGGACGACGATACACTTCTGCCAGTGTTCGTATAACTTCTGGAAACACAGCTGGAAGCCCTTTTTCGCCACCTTTGCGATGCTCCTTTCACTATCTGATGACACAAAACAGTGTTCATGTAAACGTTTTTTCATTAATGGAAACAGATAAAAGTTAAAATGGGTTAAGTCTGGTGAACAGAGTAGATATAGAAGCCGGTTAGTGCGAGTTTTGGTGAAGAACTCTTTTACCAATTGGGATCGATTAGCTGGTCATGTAGAAGATACCAGTTGCCAGTCTGCCAGAACTGAGACCACTTACGACGAATCGATTCCCTAAAATGGCGTCTTTGAGAAGTGTGTATCTTCAACGATTTGAATAAGTGTTTGACGATTATCTTTTCGAATACATTCAGACACCAACGCAGCATTTTCCGCGATCCGTGAAGTCGGTCATCCAACGTGTTTACCGTCTTCGATAGATTATTGGCCCTCTTAAAAACGCCTATGCCATTCGTAAACTTTGTATCTCACTATGGTAGATTCACCGTACACCTTACTTAGCATTCCCTAAGTCTCCAGAATTAAATGTTCAACGCTGTTCTCATATCGCAGAATAAAGATAATTAGCTTCGGAAGATAACAGCTGCGCGTGCAGTTCGGTCACATGACATGAACTAAACCAACCGTGCCAGGAAGGGGAGGATTGGGAGAATCCATTTCAAGTAGTTTAAATTTAGGTACTTACTTTCGTCGTCAGCAACAGCCGCAGTCCCCGAATTTTTGGATCGTACTACGTATACAGGTATCCCTCGTACAAAACGATTAATTCTACCGGACTATATCGAAACCATGTTATACAAGACTATTTTTATTTACTTATTTAAATTTTTATTTTATTTATTTTCCAAATTAATTATGTATACAGATAATATAAAGCAGGTCAATATATACCATGTTGTATCGAAACCATGCTTTGTGTAGAATCGAATCCGTATTATACGAAACTTTGAAGTAATATAAATCAAGACAGAGTGTACCGTGTTTCTTCGAAGTCAAATCTTAAGGTGCAAATTTTTATTATAGGTGAAATTTTGTTTCAATAAAACATACAAATAAAAAAAAATTAGCTTCAAGATTTTAAGCAAAAACAAAAATATTAAATACGAAATTAAAAATACAACAACAAATATATTTTAAAAATAATTATTATTGTTATAAAATGAATAGAAATTGCTTATCAGGATCACAAAATTAATTTTCATCATCATTCTCATCAGAAATTAAAACTAATTTAATTTTTCATCAAAGTTGGTTGAAACTCCTCTTCAGTAGTTTTTCTCCATTATTACAAAAGTTACCAGACTTAGTTGCAATTACTTGTCTGTTACGATCTTGCAATTCTTTCACAATTTCTCTAAAGTGAGCTAAAGAACTTTTCAATTCTCTTTTAAAATTTTCGCTTCATGCAACTAAAGGATCTTATTCAACAAAAGGTTTTTCTAATTTTTTAGATAAACTTATTCCTTTTATTTTAAATTTAAATAAATGTGTTATACAAAATTGTTATATCAAAACCGTGTAATATTAAATTCATGTTTTTTTACCTTGCAATATAGGGTCTGCAGCCCCGTGGTCTCAATTTTTTTTCAAATCCCTAAACCTCGGGATTAAAATAACTAATCCTGGGATTTAGTTTTTGTCTGAATTATATTTTGAAACTTTTTTCTCATCAACATTTTCTATGAATTTAATTCTCAGAAAATTTATATAGAGAGTTTCCATTTCCGAAGCGAGACATTGCGCAACATTCATTGCTGCTCCCCAGTTATAAAAAAATTAGAACTAATTCGTTTCATGTTTATAATAAATTTTGATTTTTCTGTTGTTGTTTCTTATCCCACTTGATCGACAGAAATATCTAGATGAAGTCCATGAACCCGTGCGTTTTGTAGCAGGACTTGAGAGCAGCTAGCTCTCATGGCAACCAACACAAGCTAAGATGTGGGCAGGAGTGACTTGGGTCACATTGCAATTCGGACAAGAAGGGTAAACTTTAAGACCATCCACATGCCGTTGAGCTTGAGTACGCCCACTACAAAGCCTAGCAAGAATAATTTCATCTCACCTACTGCTTGTCCCAAGCATAGCAACACCAGAGCGGTTTCCTTCATACCATTCATGTACAGGGGCCTGCCTCCAAGATGAACTGATATATTGTTTAACCGGGTAGCAATTTCTGAAAAAGTAAGGCAGCCACCATGTGTAGAATCTATATAGCTCCCCTTACGGGCCAAGTCATCTGCAATCTCATTCCATCAGAAATTCACGTGTGATGGTGCCCATTGAAAAAAGATCTTAACATTGGCATTCAAGTTATTTAATAGCTGGACAATACTCATTGTCATTCTGTCACCATGCATCCACCATTCAGATAGATGCTGAATAGAGCTTCGGCTGTCACTCAATATCCAAATATCTGTCCTGACACTCTCAGTAAAGCAAAATTTCAATGTCTCCTCAATAGCTTGGAGTTCTGCCCGAAATACTGAAGTCAGGATTTTTCTTATAAATCCTAATACCATTCCCCCTTTTTGATGAAAATTCCACTTCGCGAAGCAGCGCCTACTCCCATGCTGCCATCAGTATAGATCTGTAATGCGTCACACGGGACTTTATGAATAGTCTCTAAAGCAAGCTGCCTAAGATACTCTGTATAATGAGTGCCCTTGTTAGTGCATGAGGATAATTCGGTGTTAAAAAAGACACGTTCGTAGAACGAAGCAGGAGCATCCGTACAGCGGGCCAGAGAGACATACTCTTCTTCATTATTTAACCATCCCTCGCTTTCAGCATGGCTAAGCGGACTTCCTTTCTTAAGGCAATGATTGTTGGGTCAATTGTGCACACAACAAGAGGTTCTGTGCTGGTTTCCATAACTGATGAGCTTGGCAAAGTATTTAGCTAAAAGGAATCTGCTTCATAATCTGAGCGGTTGCAAGTCAGCTTCATACAAAAAAATATCCCTCGTGTAGCTTTTGTGGAGACCAGTGATGACTCTGGCAGCAGAGAGTTGTACCCTTTCTAGTTTATCAAGGTTGATAGCAGCCTGATAGAGAGACTTGTACACCATATTCAAGGATAGGTCGAATGAGAGAAACATATGTGTTTAGAGCCCTTAGAGCAATATATGTATATATATTCGAGGAGGGTTTGAGCATCCGCTCCCCAGTCCCTGCCAGAGATATATTTTAAAATTTTCAGTCGCTGTTTGCCTCCACAAACCAAATTGTTTATATGAGCATGACCAAGAATCTCCTGGTCTAGAATGAATACCAGATAGTTGGGATGTTTTTCACAATTCCGTCGACTACCCAGTAAATAAATACCAGGATCTTAGTTGTAAAGAGGCCTGTTGGTGGTAAAAATACTTGATACAGACTTTAATGGATTAAAAAGGATTTTATGCTCTGCAGCAAACTTTTCCAGCCGAAGGTGGAAAGAGTTAATTTTGTTCAGAGCCCTAATTAAATTTGAAATGCTGCTTCAGATTATCATATCATCAGCATACAATCCCATACAGTGGCTTCAGTCCCGGTGATAAATGAGGAAAACAAAGGGGGGACTGAGCACACATCCTTGGGGCTCAATCTAAATTTTCCCGATAGGGTGTCTTTAAACTTAACTCTAATATATCTGGCCCTTAGGAAGTCAGAAAGCCAGGACAGAATTCTACCCCTGATTCTGAAAGTGCAGTAAAATTTTCAAACGAGTTTGTATTTCCGGACATTGTCGAAGGCTTTCGATAGATCGAGAAAGGCTGCTAATGTGTGATTTGTTGGTCTGAGATTATGGGCATCCTTAATCTTCTGGCTAAAATATAAGACCTGATCCATTGTACAGTGACATTTCTTAAAACCAAACTGGTCGGGAGGTATTAAGTTGTTTTTTTGATTTTTCTTTTCTGAATCATCAATCATGACTCATTTTTCAGAATTGTCATGTTAAGTCAATATAAAAAATGTGTTTTTAGATTTCTCTCTGTCTTTTTAAAACATCAAGAGATAGCTTTAATAATATTATTTTGTTATTATAAGTGTATATTCTCATAAGCTGTTTAAGATTTTATTTCTCTTTGAAGTATCGAAAATGCATTTCTTCAAAATTCTTTCTGAATATTTACAGTTTGTGAATTAACTCAGTTATAGGCGAGTTATTTCAATGTTTTTCTTTTTTTTAATTTACAAAGATATAAATTTAGTAATATTATTTTGTTATCATTATAAATATATTTTCAAATTAGATTGCATGTATGCTTAAATGTTGTTAAAATATTGCCAAATTTTTTTAAAAAATACATTTTTTGAGGAAGCTAAAAGAAAGAATTTTATTCGACTGAGAAGTTTATGATGTATTTATTATTATTATTTTTATATTAAAATCTGTTTTTTGAGTATTTTTATTAGAGTTAATTTTAGTATTTATTGTAATTAATTTTTAGTGTTATATGTTAATAAGATTTTTTAGAAAAAGGAAAGTATTTTTTCTGTGGGAGTTGTTAAAGTAGAAAATTGATATAAATCCATTCTATCTTTTGTGCGTGCTGTGTACAGGTATATGTGAGTTTTTCGGGGGGAAAAGTTCAATTCCGACTTCCTAATTTTAATTTTGAAAATTCTACTCCCTTAGAATGTCTTACCAAACAGTTATCAATTCTAAATATACTAAACATACAAAATATAGTGTTTCAATGAAAATAAAATAGAGGCTTTTTATTCTGTTTTAAATTTACAATAAGATTTTGGAAAATCTCAAACATATCGATTTTTAATGTAAATGGGTGAATTTTTAATAAATTCAAATTGTACTATTTTTATTAAATTCATTATGTACTATTTTTTATTTGTTTTTATGATGAATTCAGTTTTGTTTTGATTTGTTTCAGTAAATAATTTCAGTAAAGTAATGATAAACCAATTTTTTATTTATGTTTTCAGTTTTATTATATTATTTCAACCATGCTAATATGTAAGTTATTTTCATAAATACTCCAGGGATTGAAAATATCCCGGGATTGCAAACCCTAGAGCAATATCGAATCTGTGTTATAATAATTTCATGTTTTGCACAGTGTAATATCGAAACCATGTTTTACTAGTACCTTGTTATACTTGAAGCCTGTACTTCAGTTACAGTTGGCCACGCGGTGCATTTAAAAATTACATACGACAATTTTGTATTACTTCTCAAAGGAATCCTTTATAATGAGTCTAGATCAGCGTTTCTCAAACTGTGGGGCGCACCCCACTAAGGGGCCTTAATGACTCTACGAGGTGGGCGCGAGCATATTAAAGAACCAAAAACAAAAAAATAATTATTAATTTACCGAAAGTAAACAAACAATATATATTCTGATGCAATAAAAAATAAAATTAACCTATTTGTACTGATATAATACACTTATAAGTGTATCAGTACTGCACAATGTATTTTATTATTAATTTAACAGTACTAAGTTAAGATTAAGTTTAATAATAACCATTAACCCCATGAGCTTGTCACATATAAAATTATATGTAAAAATTAACACTTATCTTGATCATTTGTGCATTTCATAATTAATTCCTCGACTGCCGATTAAAAGTTATGCGATTTGCTCCCCAATGCCACCATTTTCCTTGTAGGCCAGCGTATGGGATGTATTGGGGAAAGAGGAAGAAACATAATAAACAAAAGCACATCTTCCGGAAAAAGTGAATTTTTTGCAAACACACGCTGTCAAGATCCTTTTATTGGACTCCAAAGCTTTGGAATAATTTTATGGATAGCAGTGCACAGAAAAGATCATACTTTTGAAAGACGTATATATACATCCGGGGCAATTGATACTTTGGCTGAGCGAGATGTTTATATATGCCGGTGGCACTTAAGAAAAAGTCATTGCTTAGTATTGTAGTTTTAATGTCAAAGTTATTGAATTCAATACATTATTATTTGTATGGAAGGGGGTGCGATGAAAATAACGGTTAAATATTGGGTCGTAAATATTTAAAGTTTGAGAAGCACTGGCCTAGGTGATTGATCTGTTGAGACTTGAAAATACTCACCAACTTCTTAGGTCAACAATCAGAGTATACAGAGCTGTCATTTGTTTTGTTCTATGTTTATGGGGTAGCTGTGACACAGAAAAAAAGAGACTGGGAGAAATGAGAAATTCTGTTTCCAGGAGAAAAAGGAACAAGAGAGAGAGAGAGAGAGAGCGGGAAAGTTTAGTTCTCTCTCCTCCTTCTGACAAAATCTTACACTTGCTTAAATCTTCTGCAAACTCCTCTACACAAAGCTGGTGCCGATGAAGCAATTCATGAAGTCTCTAAATAAAGAAGGTGAATGTTTCAAATAATTATGCTCCAAGTTTCTTGGTTTAAGTAACGCCAAGCTAAAAGGGGGAATATTTATAGGCCCAGGCATCAGAAAGTTTTTCTCTGATGCACATTTTACTCAGACCATTGGTTAAGGAGAAGATACCCTTTACCATGTGATGAGGATGACACCTTAAAATCTAATATGTAGACTACAAGAACCACATCTTGAATTATATAGACGCTGGTACCATATTTACAGAGTCATCTTAACTAATGTAAGGACAGAAGCCTGTTAATGGAAATAGACAGATTCTTTGGTTTGAATCAGTCTTGCTCTAGGCCTGAATCACAGCTATTGGTAATAGACTTTTATTGATGATGAGGACGACATCTTAGGTACATCATTCTTGTAAACTCAACATCAAGACATTTTGAGGTTTTAGAAACTCAATCGAATTCAGAACGTTGCGAAGTTTGAACACCATAATTTCAAACTATTCCTTTTGATACAAACAAGACTCGATACTATGATTGATCTGAGAATTACCTACAATGAAGCTCTTGATTTTAACACACAAGGGGTTAAAATCCTCCTCTCAAATGATTCTGGACTATAAAAGCATAGCTCTTCCTGGGTTTGTCCACAGCGATTTTAATATTGGACTAAACAATAAAAAATAATTATTTATACTCTAGAAATACGAGTGGCCATTTGAAGTTTTTCACAGTTGAATAATTTGCCATTCTTTAGAAAGTATGCTATGCTACCCAGAACAGAAACTTATTTTGGCACTTGAAATATAACAGCATACTTTTCCTTACGGTACAACAAAGTAAAATAATACTTGTTGTTCGGGGTATAACAGCACACTATGCCGTTTGGTGTGCCATTCAGACACTTATTATGACCATGAAACATCGTAGAAGATAAGTATAGTCAAGAATCTGAATGGACATTAGGGATGATTTAATACACTGTTGAAAATTTGAAATGGGAAAAGCAGTCGATGACTCCAATTATTTAAATAACAGATGTATTAATGGACAAGAGTAAACAGATCACTACACGAGGAAAAATCGAAGCATATGCTCAAATAAATATTGTAACTGTTCAAAAAACACTCGTTACAATCAAGTCTTTCTACGTTCCAAAAATGGCTTTCTAGAGCAGTTCCACGCATACAGATAATGTCTCCCTCCCTCTTTTCGCAGTCAGTGCACACAGAACTCTTTTCAGAACTGACTCGACCTTTGTCTCAAATATATCTTACATAGCCTCATATAAATTTCTAGAAAGGTTAATTCCAGTGACTACTCCATGGTTCCTTAGAAATATGATCACCAATCTGGTAAACCTGGTCGCAGCTTCTGGCTTGCCTCAAGAACATGCTGGGAAAATTGAACTTTCCCTGTAAACTCAATTTCCCCACAAGGGGCTGCAGGAAAAGCAAGACACCGTTTGTGTTTCAATACACTATATAATCATAAATATCTGGACACCCTCGAACCTGTTAGACCATTTTGTCTTGTAGACAAAGAGCACCGAACACTCAAGATTGTTGTGAAACCCATCGTATGGATAGGGTCTAAATAAGGGAGGGGGTGCCACCTTGTCTTCTTCACTTGACTGTGGCTCAAAGCTAAAAGGTCACTCCCCCAAAACCGTTAGAGTGCGACGTTAATTTAGTCAAATCAAATCTGAAAGAGTCACCCAACCAGTATAGTGATTAGTGATGCTGACTGCTGTGTTGTTGGGCCTGGGTTCGAATCTCGGTGAAGGCATGGATGTTTATAAATGTATAGTGCCTTTTCAGTAGGGAGGGGGTACTTTAAATAGCCATATCGAGCCGCGTGAGATGGGTGGAAGACCCTTAACCAGCTCCAGGGTATTCTCCCTTTAAATTGCGGTGGAAGCTTGCCAAAACCATTCTGTCACCTGTATGGTGCTCAAAGCTACGGATAACGATAAATGTACATCTAGCCCTTTGGTACGATGAATTTCGTGGGGGGGGGGCCTCGATCTGATACATTCAAACAGGTGGCATTAGCAACAACAAATCTGAAGGGGAATTATGTTCTATTCTTGTTACAGCATTCAAAAAACTGGTGGATAACTTTCTCCAGTGTTATATTGCAGCATAAGGTGACCCAATACCATAATAATTTTTGACTAGCTAAGTAGGAAAAGTGAAGCATACAGGTGTACGGATATCTTTGATCTTATAGAGTAATATATATATATATATATATAATAGCACATCGTAAAATGGTGCAAGAGTTTCCTTTTTCCTTTTTGCATTAGTTCTGGATATATATTGGACATGGTCCAACATATCTGGACAGTCTGTATTATTTTAGAATAATTTGTGTTGGTGTGTGGTTTTGAATTTTTATTAAAAATTATTTCTTCTAAGATATGAAACTTGTAACTCAATAAAATTCGGCTCTGGCGGCTTAAAGGTAGCATGATCGCTTCGTAAGTCTATGGTTGCGGGTTCGACCCCGGCTGGAGTCGATAGGTTTTGCGGATGCAAAAATCGTATGCACGCGTGGCATATGCTTATGTGGCATGTTAAGTGCCAACCTGACTCTGGTACTCTGAGTAAAATTAATTAATGGCATTATTTAGCATCCGACGAGAGCTTGAATTAAAAAATTCATTCAAGTGCCCAAATTCGGTAACGAAGCCGCTACTAGATGCTGCCACTATGAAATGGCTCTCACATTTTGGGACTTGCCGAATCTGTAAAGGCTAAGTTGCTAAAATTTCATATAAATGTTAGTTTAGATAGCATATTAAAATAAGGGTGTACGGTATAAAAGTGAATAAGCTAAGTGAGGCTCATGTTAACAAAGCTTACCTGTATGTATTTTATATGACGTAAGAAAACATTTTGTTTTTATCAAGAATTTTGTTTTATTTATGTATTTATTTTCTTTTATTACATTGACACCTTGGACATCCCATTCCTTACATCTACTCTACAATCGTTTTCCACCTTCTAGGTCACATAATTCAAAAGAACCACAAAATGTTATTTAAAAATAAAATAATCATCGCTTTTTGAAAAACATTTCACGCATTTTTTTGTTTGGTTTTTACAATTTTAATGTACCATAAATATGCAGATGGAGGGCAACCCCACGCGATGAATGCGCCAAAAATGACAACCCCTTCCCCACATCCCACTCTCGAAGCGTGTGAGATCTTCTTTCTCCACAGCATCTCCCTTCCCCCTCCCGAGCACCCCCTCCCGACACCTCGGCTGCGCGGATTAGAGAAAGAGAGAGAGAGAGAGAGCACGTGAAAAGAGAGAAGGAAGAGCCGGAGTGCCAATATGGACGTTCGGAGGCAGGCGACCCCCTTACCTCTCCTGCACCCCCTTGGCCCACCCCCTTTTTCGTAGAGAAGAATGGCATCTCATTCCGAAGGAATTTTCAATTTTCGTCTCCCCGTTTTGTGTGTGAGGGCTAATCCCCCGGGAAGGTCTGGCAGATTGACAGGACCCCCGTTTCCTTCCGATATCGTCTGCCGGAAATAGATCCCACCTCTACAAGGGGGGGGGAGGGCTCTGCTGGACTTGTCTTTCTGTAGCACTCCCCCCTCTCCATCTACTCTTTTCTTTCAATTGATTTTTTTTGTGTTCGAGAAAGAAGGGGGAAGATTTGGGGTGGGTGTGTGGTTTGGTTTATTAAGATTATATTCTTCGAATTAATTAGTTCGAGATGGAATGTTTGGAATGTTGAACCCCGCTATCGTCTGCTCGATTCGTTGGGAAGGCTATCAGAAGAATTTAAGGTGTCGTTGTTGCATTATGTATCTGATTTCTTTTTGTTTTGAAAAATGATGCACTTGGTTGGGGGACTTCGTAAATGGAATCTAGATTACAAACGCCGAATCCGGTACAGAATGTGTTTGATTTTATAACTCTATAGATTGCTACTTAAAAGTAAAAAAGAAGAAAAAAAAATGAAAATTCCAGAACTTGCCTTATATTTTAAATATTACGCATCTTATGATGGGGATGGAACCATTAATTAATTGAAATTATCCTGAGTAAAAAAAAAAAATTATAGTAAAAACAAGGCTTTGAATCGTACATTTTTCTTTCCAGTTTTCGTTCTGACAAAAATAATGTATGTGTGTGTGAGATTTTATATTCTTTTCTGAAAGATGTATGTTCCAATTTTATGTATATTCTTATCTTAAATCACCTATACTTATAGTTCATTGACTTAAATTAAATCTGTTTTCTACAAGCACACTGCTTGGCTAAGGTACAAATGATTTATACAAAATTGAGTCTGAGTCACTAAACAATAAAAGTAAATTCAAGTTCAGAGGACGTGGTAGACCAGGCCCCGTTATCTGTATAAAATACAGTGTATGGAAGCTCATGATTCATGCTGTTTGGTGTTTGATGAAAACAATGCTGGCTGTTATAAAAGATTTTTCTTTGAAATTCTGTTTGGTGTTTGAAATAATTAAGAGCAAGATGTCAGCAAGACATTATTTATAAGTGACTAAGATCATGAACGAGCAGTTGGACGACTGGAAGATGGAAGCAGTAAGACGACTGTAGCTGCTGCAGTGGGTGTATCAAAGAGTGTTATCTCGCGCTTAAAGAAGGACGCTGAAAATGTAAATGCTTTGCAAAAGCATGCCGGGGGGAGCGTGGTAGGAACACCTTTAGGGAATTGCTCATTTCGAATAACACGAGAATTATTGGTGATAGATCTCGTAATCTCGAACCATGATCAAGTGACGAGCATGAAACCGGATCTGGTCCCCACTCTAAATTTCCGCACCATGGCAAAATTAGAACTTGGAGCCTTGACAGATTTAACGTGCAGTAATCTCTCTATTTGGTAGTACTCTCTATTCTCTACAGGACTCGAACACGGGCTCGTCAGGAACGCCGTTGACCACGAGTATTATCACTCAACAACTGCAAACGAGTCTATAGTTGAAAAACAAACAATCAAAAGTTTATATTACGGTAAAACTTATACACAACGGCCTGCCAGTTGATTTATGATCGTAATTTCGAGCATTTGTTGTAATACTAACTTTTGAACAAAATACTTTCTGTCCCATTGTGTTGCTGTTTCCGTTCTTTTTCTCTGCTTCTTTGCACCATAGCATTCTTTGCACCAACTATGGTATTTGCGACTCTGCACTCCTAAAGGTGATTCTGAGTCATGTCTGTACCCCCTACACACCTGGCAAGTTTGTCGGTCTGGCAGCGAAACACCCTGCATAGATATTGAGATATGTGAGAGGAATCCAAAAATTAAATATATTGATGTAGGGAGATTCAACTTCAGAAACAAAAAGTGAAAAATAAATAAGTTTCGATTTAATGTCATATTATAAATTGCACGGGGTTCTATTGCAAGTGCGGGAATTCTCAACCACGTGATCTAATTCAGACGCGCATGAGCTATTATCCATCCATACCACTTGATGCCTCTGAGGCTCAGAGCTCCATTTAATGTGAATTATACCCTTTAATATTGCATGATGGGTCTTTAATAAAAAGAAAGGTTTGATTTGAATGTCGTTGGTCTCAAACTCGAAACCTCCCTACATAGATCACTCTTAGTTCATCTAATAGCCAAGGCCATCCCTACGTAAAAGTTGACCCTGGGAAAAGTAGGTTTCACCTATAACTCTTAAAAGTATACAGTTCATAGCATACGTTGTCAAATACTTATACAAACAATAGCCCGAAACAAATATTTGTGCATGATTTAAAATCGCACGAACCGGCTCAACCAACTGCCGCTCTTAAACTAAATAAGCAATGATGATATAAGGTGGTAGGCCTAGGCCTATACATGGACGATGATCATCACATAATAATACAGTCTTGTCACTGTTGAAAGTGGTCATATGGTTCGAAATTTCCTGTTTTTCGGAGAATACAACCAGAAATAACACTTGAGCGTTAAAATTATTCTCTCTCTCTCTCGTCATGATCTTATTAAACTTCACTCAGAAACGAGACGAGGCCCCCAATGAGGCCGAAGTGCTGGGCTCTTGCGCAGGTGGCCCATGCCTTAAGACGTTCCTATTAATAGCCTAGAGTGCGAAGTGAGTGTTTACTGACGTCGCCCTCTAAAGGCAACTCAAAGGCTCTTAGCGATGGAACTCGCCATTTTCAGCCTCGGTCAAGTGACGAGGAGGTCACGTGAACAGGCATCCCTCTTTTCTATCTTGCACACCATCAAAATGAAAAATTTTAGCCACGGAAGATTTAACGTGTATCACCCCCTCTACACGACGGGTTTTCAATGACCTCAGAGCTCGAACCTTTGATTCACCAACACTGTTTACGAGTTTGTGACTATAACCACTAGGCTGCCACGGCCACCAAATGGACAAAAAATTTAAGCCGATAAAGATCAGGCATTTTTCATTTAAACTCATTAAATTTTAAATAGGAAAGTCTAAAAAGTGTGCATTATTATATATATATAGACTTTAAGAACTTCGTAACATCAACTCTCTGAAAGGGAAAAAAGCTGCTTCGTAATTCATCTATTTCTTCGGTTAACGCTGAATAAGTTTTAAATTTAAAAAAAAAATTAGCGTAGACAACGCACTAAATTTTCTCATCCGTTAAAATCTTCTTTTGATCTCCGATATTTGAGAAGCGTTTCGTTAGAAATAGTTTCAATACATCACGTTACAGCTTATTTGCAAATCAAATCAAATATGAACTCCTTTTGACACCTCTCGTCGAGCTCAATGTAAGTAAAATATACGATACAATAGAGACCGTATGATTCCCCTCACTACTCAAAAATCAAGTAAATTTAAAGAAACGAATTCGCAAGGGAGAACTTTGGACTCTTGACCCATGGCAGTGGTAACTTAGTGGTCAAGGTAACGGACTCTTTGCTGACGTGTCATAAGTTCGAGGCCAGTGCCGCTGCAGACCCACCATGTAGAGGAGCGATGGATGTCATAAATGTCGAGTGATCAAGCCTATCCTCCCGTTGGTGTAATGTGGAATTCAGGAGAAGGGGTCCAAGCTCAGGTGTCGTCCTCGTCATTTGATCATGGTTAAAAATTACGAGGTCCGTTGCCAAAAGCCCTCTAGTAGCTGAATAGTGGGACGTTAATATACATTCACTTACTTGACCCTACTTGAAAAACTCCCGTGTTTACCACTCGCTGATGTGTCTATCGCTCACTGTGCATTCATCAAATTATTCCGCTTTGATTTTATTTTAATTTATATCGTTCTCTGAAGCAATAGGAGAGTTATTGGTGACAGACTTCGTAATTTTGAATCTCGGTCACGTGATGAGAAAGTCACCTGAGATATCTGTAACCTCT
Organism: Trichonephila clavata; assembly: GCA_019973975.1. NCBI lineage: Eukaryota > Metazoa > Arthropoda > Arachnida > Araneae > Nephilidae > Trichonephila > Trichonephila clavata. The sequence continues at coordinate 343,187 of BMAO01001962.1, forward strand.
CTAAACTTTCAAACCACGCCAACGGGAGGACTTTAAGCCACGATAGAGTTAATGGAGGGTCTTCGTTGGCAACTAGGGATTGAATTTGTGATAATGACCACAAGGGTACTGCAGCCGAACAGTTCTATTCGTAAAAGTCTCCGAATTTGGCTTTTCATAATTTAAATCAGAAGCTCCTAAACTTTTTTTGTCTCATAGACCTCTTATGACGTTTTTCAATTCTGGATAGACCCGTTTTTACCTAATATTGAATTTTTGCAAATTTATGAACTTTTTGAAAACCGGTATAGAGCAACTTACTTTAAAAGATTTAAATTTCCAACTCTAGTGAAGGATAGCATTTAAAACTTAAAAAAGATACGCATGTGAGTTAATTTAGCTAAAATTGAATTAATACATAAAATAACTGAGCAACAAACCAATGCATTTCTTCGATATGCTTTTTTTTATTGTGTGTTTGCAACTTCCTACAGCATAATAGTTTCAAAAAATATGTAGTAGGAAACATGTTCAAGGATTAAGAACTGAATTCACATTGTTTTATAAATATGAAAACGATTGCATTTAAATCACTCAGTCATGTATGGGAAGGGATGCTTAAATTTTTGAAGATCCGCGATCTCAGTCTAATACATAAAGGGGCCACGGCATCCGAAATTTTAAGAACCGCTGCTTCAAAGTATTTTCAATTTTTTTCCAAGCCATAAATTAAACAAAATACAATATTTTACTTTTCTCTGTTGCAACTTAATACGATAATATTACGTCACCTAGACACCAAACACAAGCCACCTAAAAAATCCAAACCAATTTATCTCGTTTACGTCACAAAGTAATAAACACATAAATATTTACATACGATTAAAAAAATTAATAATAAAAATACGCGTGCGAAAAAATTTAAAAGGTAAAAATTCAATTCTCTTCTTGCAAACATTTCATTTAACAAATGCTATTAAGAAACACGGTCCATAACATTTTTTATCCCCCTACCTCCTCCTCCTCCTCCCACTAGTTCGTTACTAATTTACCTCGCGGAGTTTTTCACTCTCACTCCCCCACCCCACCTCCTTTTCTCCGTCGTTACCTAACAGAAGGCACAACCCCTGTCTCTCTTCTTACCTTTTGCTCTTTCTTAGTACCATATACTTTGAAGGAAATGCGAAGATGGCATGCTTTAATTCATCGTCTGTTAAATTATCTCTTTTCCACCTCTCACTCATACCTCGTGGTGTTCTTGTTCCATTTCGTCGACCCCCCCCCTCCTCCTCTCATCTTTTTGAACAGCGCCTGTGTACGAGGCTGTATGTAGGGTAGCAACGTCAATATGCTTTTATCGCGACTCCATGGAGAGAGATGCCGCCGAAAGAAGACCGGGATTTTTCCTTTCGTGGGGGCTCTTTAGTGGGACGTAAAAGGAACACGGGGTGTGTGTGTATGTTTCATTGATGTGTGTGGGGAGAAGTTTTAAAAAGAGGGAGGGTTTAAAAATTGTTTCGTTTGCTTTAGGTATAGAATGTTGTGACAGCAAGTCACTCAAGATTTCTTTTCCATCCTGGATATTTTCCAATTGTTTCTGTGTTTCATTCATGTGGAATTTTCGAGTCCTCCTATCACATGTACTTGTACAAGAAGGTCCCCAAAATAACCGGAATTTATTATTTTTTCATTTCGCATTTTAATTGAACTTTACACAAGTCCCCTTCAAAGTATTGCCCCTGTTCATTAAAGCTCTAGTCCCAAAGTTTTTGCAACTGCTCAAAACAGTTCTGAAACTCTTGAGGTGGGTTACTGTTCAAAACCGTTAGTGTGTTTTCTTTGACTTGATCCACGTCACTTAAGGTATCCGAATGGGTTCGGAGATCAATTTTTCAAAAAACGATTTTCAGAATAAATTTATTGTTTTAAAGAGCATAAATAGGCTTAAAAAGTTGTCATAATTATTAAATAAATAACATGCATCACCCTTTGTTTTTGAAAAAAAATTATTTTTTTGAAATTTTAGCAAAATTCTTAAAGTTAAGAAAAACGCAATAAATAAACATAAATTGCACATAATGCAAATTTAGTTTCATTGATATACTGCTTGATCTCTCTGAAGTGTCACAAACCACAGAATAATAAATATTTTAAGAAATAAATATTTTATTAGCATTTACATTTGATGTTAATGATTTTTCCTCAAAACTAATGCATGTTCTAATCTAAAAATGGCTGTAAAATGTAATTGAATGTAACCTGAGGTTTGTTACTCTCTGAAGGGCCCATAACATGTATGTTATAAATTTCATTGAATTTGATTAGGTTGTTTTGAAGATATGTTTTTCGTGCGCAAATTATCGTAAAAATGTCCTTTAAAAAATCGCATTAAAATATTTATAAATTAGATAAAGAAAGTGCTATAAAAACAACTTAAAAAACTCTCTAGTTTTATATAGTAGTCCGTCTATCTCAATAATTATATTTCTTTTTCCCAAGGCTCAAACAACACCAAACATCAAACACCTAAAAAGCCCTTTTTCAACCTAGTCGGATACCTTAATCCGAAGGCCGCGGTGGCCGAGTGGTCTAGGCATCGGATCATGGCTAGCGTGTCATGAGTTCAATCCTAGTACCCCTAAAGAACCGCCGTGTAGAGGAGCGATGCACGTTAAATCTGTCGAGAGCTCAAACGTCCTCCCGTTGGTGTGGTAGTTAGGAGAGGGGGTGCCAGCTCAGGTGTCGTCCGCGTCACTTGACCATGGTTCAAAATTACGCGGACCGTCGTCAAAAGCCCTCGTGTTGCTGAACAGTGCGACGTTAATATTCTCTCACTCTCGGATACCTTAATCGCTTTCCTTCAAGACTTCTCTTCATCTAGTGAAACAAAAAATTCTGACGGAACCAAGTAGAGTGAGTAGGGTGGAGGAGGCACAAGCACCCTATTGTTGTGTGTCAAAAACTGTCGAATCATCAAAGCTGTGAGAGCTGGAACATTGTTGTGAACGTGCTCCCTGACACGTTAGTTTCCTCAGAAATTTGGTCAATGTTCCTTCAACGATTTTCATCCATTCCCTTTATTTTGAAGATTTTTTTTCATCATTTCTTTTGGTCACCCTGAACGTGGTATGTCTTCAGTTGACATGATGCTAGATTTGAACAGGAAGACAAATTCGTAGACCTGGGATTTTCCCAAATCCTCACCATCAATGGTTTATCGAAGCATCCCAACGGTCTCGGCTGCAGAAAGCAAAATTTGTGGGCTGCCATCTCACTAATCTCCAAAGGGTTGAAACAAGAACGCACACTACAGAGCACCACAAGCAATCCACTTAACTTAGCCAGCTTACTAATGGTCGCGAGAGACCCCTAACTCACACCACCTAACAGCAACTACAAAGCTTGCGGACGCAACAGTTCAATTCCGATTATTTTTCGATCCCCTTTCTTTTATGCGGGCTCCATACAAGTATATGGTATTTTTTTTTCTCAAATAGGTTACAATTTGGCAGCTATGCCTTTGCAGACACGTCAAGCCTCTAAATGTGAAAGCCGATTCCTTGGTGGCCACATCCAGTGCATCAAATTTTTGATGCTTCAATTTATTTAATTCGAGATCTCGTCAGATGCTAAATATTGCTGTGAGTAATGCGGACTTCTCGATCTGGTCAATTAATGATGATAACTGAGTCAAGTATAAGAGCCAAATTGATACCTGAGGGATCTTTTACATGCCTATACATCAGCCGGGATCAAACCCGCAATCATGGGTTTTCGAGGCGCGCACTCTACTTCTAAGCCTCCGAACTGATATACGGGTACATGTTCTACTCAGGGTGTCCTGAAACTGAACATCAAGGGAAAATGGAGTGGTCATATCAGTTCTTGAGAAAATTTTAAAAAATTCCATATCACTTGGTTAAGTGATGACTAGAATATTTGTGAAAATGTGAAAAATTGACACCCTCCATTACATTATTATGTTCTATCAATAAAAATTCTATAACTTTTCAGTGATTTTTTTTTCACTAACGTGATTCTACGTAGCCGTGCTACTAACCCGGCACTTGACGTGCGAAAAAAAAAGACCTTAACTTTACGCGCAGGGTATCTCATACCCAAAGGTGTTTACATTCTGTTTTTACCTTAAAATTTTCACACAGAGGTGAAAAAGGAATAAAAGAATGTGATACATAATTTGTTTATTACACTTTTCACAAGTAAATTTAGTTTTTCAGTTCTTTTTATTGGGGGCATTCAGTACATTGCTTATACACTCCTTTAGTCTTCGCCGCGAGTGAGTGTGTGGTTTCACTATATCTTAATTTATTTTTTAAAATTTCATAGAAGCATTGCTAGCTGGGTTTTTTCTTTTTTCTGTTAATCGAAAACCAGCGTATAATTCGATGCTTAGTAGATGGTTTCTCTCTAAGAGAAATAATTTGAGCATTTATTGTCGAAACGTTCACCAACATAAAAAATACTGTCATAGACTAACGATCAGATTTTCTAGCCATTGAAAATATTGCGGTCATTTTATCAAGGATGATAACTGCTCCCTCATCTTAATTATCTGGATATATTTCGGGAGAAACATCACACTTGGGCTATTATACTTTTCATCATTCGGTTCTTCTTCATCATTTCCGCAAAGAGTCTTTCTTCATCCGAAAATACACTGATGTACTCTATCTATTAAATATTGCATCTATTAAATTACTTCAATATCACATTTTTTAATCATAACTTCAATAATACATCATTGTATAAGAAGGATTTTAAAGCGAGTTCATTCATTTAAAACTTTACCTGTGATTCACGCGCAGGGAATGACATACCCGAAGAGGAGGTATCTAAAAATATACCTTTAGAATTCGTCTATAAGCTAAGGCCTCTCAAAGGATATGACCTTAAGGTCAGCTGCACGAAAAACTATTCATTTTCCGAAAAAGGTTTAGATGGAATCTTGAAAAAAGTGAGGCGGTGGGTACGACATACCCTGCGTATGAAGTGCCGGGTTAGTTAAAATCACAACTTAGGGAAAGAGCTTTTCTGATTTAGGTAAAAACAACGTAGTTTTTTTGGAGTTTGGGTGTAAAAAAATGTCACCTAACTTTGACTCTCAATAAAAAGAAAAATAATTTGCGGGCGACTCTAGGTTTTTAAAAGATGACCTTTGTAGTTAAATCCAGAAACGGTGCAACGTTTATTCTTTTCTATCCATGATAATCACACAGTCAATTATTTCATTGGCAAAACATCTTCATTTTAAAAACACCTCTGTTGACGTCCACCATCACATCACTAGATGCTACTATATATTACAATTTTACAGTGTTTTATTTATTAACGAGATCTTATATATAGCCATGCTATTGACCACAATCACAAATCGAGCAAAACACTTATCTGGTTTAGTTTAAATTAATGTAGTTTGAGTCGGCTTAAGAAAATGTCATCTAATTTTGACTCTTTATAAAATAAATATTGCATATAACCCTACGCAAGTTATTTCAAAAGTTCACCCATTTAGTTAAGATTCCAAAATGGTAAACTTGCAACTTTTCTATCCGTAATAATTATTGTCATTTTTTTTTAACCACACAAAAATATCAACCAATAGTGCAGGATGCAAACTAAGAAATAATTTTGAAAATAAAATGGAAAACATTTCTGTAATACTTTCATGAATTAAATGTTCGAAATGTTTGCCTTCTACACGAATGGAAGCTCTAACTTCATTTTTAAAGGGATCGTTTGATGAGTCGTGAGTCACTTGCAAAACTTAGTTTTTACACTGCCTTAAAAATCCATTGGCGCACTTCGGATACATTTTCCATTGGTTTAAAGGAAGTTAAATTTAGTTACACACGGATTTTTTTCTTAATTTCCCCCAAAACTGATGGGACTACATCAGTAGCGCACACAAAAAATTTTCAAGTGGGGAGTCCATGGTCGGAAGTCCCCCAACTCGTATCATGCCTGAAGACAACACCAATTGATTCTTCTGATTTTGTCAATTTTGTTAACAAAAGAACAGTAAAAAATAAATTATTGAATTAATAATAAGCATTAATTAATAAAATAAATTGTTAATTACAAGTACTTAATTAAATTTTAAAATTAAGATTACCCTCAATCGAAAAAAACTCAAGGGCTTTAGGGGAGGGGTGTCCAGACCCCCAGGACACCCCCTTGTGTGCGCCACTGGACCGCATCCCTTTGCACCCTATGCCCGCTTGACGTTGAGTTTCAAGACTCACTGCATATTACCATACGTATAATATTTTCAACTTTTTGGATCAAAGATTGACCATTGAAAAATTGTGTAAATAAAAAAAAAATATATGTATATGTAAATTTAAAAAATTGATGCGCATCTTTTTAAAACTGCATTTTTTTATCGGGATTCAGCTGTATCCCTCGTCATTCCAGGATTCGTAACTAACAAACAACAAGTTTCATCGCAACTATATTGATTAATCACTATTTTATAGTGGCCAGGGATGAGTGAGTGAGTGAAAATCGATCTATTCTGCTACATGAGGGATTTTGGTGACGGAACTCGTCATTTTGAACCATGGTAGAATGACGAAGACGACACCTGAGCTGGTACCGCCTCTCCTAACTTCCCACCACACCTACGGGAGGACGTTTCAGCCTTGACATACTTAACGTGCATCGGCCTCCTCTGTATGGCGAGGCTTCAGAGGTACTAGGCTTGAACACGTGGAACCGCAAGCCACGAACTCGTTACCTTGTCTACTATGTGGTTAAGGCCACTCGTGGGTACCTCGGCAAATATGTGGGAGTAGGGGCCCAGTGGTTATAGTCTCGAACTCATGTGGCCGGCGTATTATGATTTAGAACCGTCACGCCACTGAAGACCCACGAGTAGCTACATAGTGCGACGTTAATATTTACTCACACCGCTGAAGACCCGCAGTGTAAAAGAGCTGATGTTGGTTAAATAAGTCGAGGCTCAATGCCCTTACATTAGTGTGATGTTGTAATTTGGAGAAAGGGGCCCCAGCTCAGGTATCCTTGTCACTTGACAGTGGTTCAAAATTAAGAGGTCTGTCGCCATTAGCTTTCGTGCAACTTTATAGCACGACACTAATAAAACACTCACTTTAGATTAGTTGGTGCTTAAATAATGAAGGGTTCCTGCGAATTCTCTGAAGGCATTATTCTTCCCGTTAGCTAAATAAGGTTCTGCATTTTCTAACCGCGAATTTCAGGAATTTTCTATTTATTTTGTTATTTCTATACTGAGTTCATTAGTTTATACTAAAACTCCTCCCAAATATATATTTTCCCCTTGTAGATAGATCCCTTCAAAACTTCTATGAAACCTAATTGGAAAACGTTGTTTTAGGCGTACTCAAAAACTATTGGCGACAGACCTCGTAATTGTGAACCATGGTCTATGGATCAGAACCAAAACGTTGCTCTAGAGCAGTGCCCCCAACCTTTTTAGGGTCACGGACTGGTCAACATTCGAAAATTGTACAATGGCCTTCAGAGGGATATTTTTTAAATTGTTTTAATTTAATATTATTTGATTTAAATATATATGCTTTCAGAATAAAATAAAGTTATACCAAAAATTAAAATATACAGTGATTTCCATGAAAAGTCGCACAAACCCGAGAGAAATACATCCCAGTAAATAAAATGGAAATATTTTATTGTTCATTTGCGGCCCAGTTCCACTTGATCTACGGATTGGGTAACGGTCCGTGGCCCGCTGTGAACCACAATCGAGTGACGAGGACGAAAATGCTGCTCTAGAGCAGTATTTCCAAAATTTCGATATATATGTGAACTCACTTATATAATTTTCGATTCATCTGAGATACGGTTCTATATCCAATAGTACGCTTCTTTCTTTTTTTTTTACTTAATTCTACAAATGCCAAAAACGTAATTTCTCATAAATGTGAAGTTGGAAAAGGCAAGATGTATTTCATAACTTTTTCTGTTAAAATCGGATACAGAGATGTTGCATTTGTTACCAGAAAGTACACTCCTTATTCTTATTTTTCAAATTCTCAAGCACCTGGAGAAGGTACTAACGAAGTAAGTTGTCTCTGTAACGAAGTGTGGTATATTCTCGCCGAGTCACACAGGACCATCTCACGCCTCACCAGGTCTGTCTAGACCAGAGGTTCCCAAAATTTTGTCTCATAGACCCCTTGCCATGTTTTTCGTTTTTTAGTAGACCCTCTACTTATATATACCTAACAATGAATTTTTGCAAATTTATCAACTTAAATATCTTTTTGACAGCTGGTATAGAGCTATACTTAGTTTAAAATATTTTAATTTCTAACTGTAATGAAGTATAGAGTTTAAAACCTAAGACACATATGTTAATTAAGTAAAAATTCAACTAATACTTAAAATAACTGTTACATAAAAGTAACTGAACAACAAACAAACGCTTTTAATGGCAGAGATGAATCAGAGGCTTTATCCATTCTGGTGTTTCTAAAATTGCTGATATCCATTTCTAAATTTTAGTTAAGATCTTGTTAGTGCCTATTCTGATCAGTTTCTCTGGCTTTATGACATTTGTTTTTTCTGTCAATGTGACTATATTAATTAATTGTCTCTATTGTGGTATTACCATATATATAATCGATACATTCTCAAACCTAGATTCAAAATCTAAATAAAGGTGATTTACATGTTGAACGAATGTTAAAACGTCCCTTTCCTGGAAGATTTTTTGTGAAAAATTGAAACTAGAAAAATTCGGGACGTCCAATATTATACTCTCCTTAGCTTAATTATTGCAAGAAATGCCAAAGTGATGGTCCTTGTAACTGCAAATTAACTTCATTAAATTTAGTAAATAAATCTGTTAAATATAGTTAAATCTGGTTTCCACTTGATTAAATTTTCTTTTAAAATTGAAGTCATGATCTGGTTTACCAAGAGTCACTAACATAGACCCCCATTTACACCTCATGGACCCCCAAATTATTTTTTGGCTGACGTGGACCCACTGACGTGCCCCCCTGGGATTCTATATAGACCACTTTGGGAATCACTGGTCTAGACTCATGAGAAAGTGGTATTAGGCGCATTTAAGCACGGAGCAGTGCATATTCCGACCAAACTCCAGTGCAACGCGTAGCCCTCCCCCAAACTTTTCCAGTACCCAAGGGGGTACGCACTTTGGGAAATACTGCTCTAGAGCAAGGAATATCAACCTGTTTTAAGCCTTTTACCTGTATTTGTAGACCCCCAATATTATCACATATCCCATTTCCTGTCGCCGATAGCAATCGGGTTGCTTCACGATGCGAAGTTAATTCGAATCAAAGGAAATTCATTAAGGATTCCTCATGTAAAAGGGGCTGATGTACAGGAAAGTTTTCAAAATAGGACGTCGACTCTGGTGCCGTCTTCGTCATTTGACTGTAGTTAAAAATGACGAAAAACGAATTAATATCCTTCATAGTGCTCCAAAGTGTGTTGTTAAAATAAAACCAATCAATCAATCAAATTCTTATAGTAGGGTGGCAATCTCTGTTTGAAATTGAATAATATACGTAGCATAAAATTTGTATTTCATAGTGGGTGAATGAACTAGATATGTAAACAAATACATCAAGATTGTTATTATTTTAAAGAAAACCGAAACACACAAACCTCGAAATTCTTCATCACGTGTTTGTTTGGTAAATATCCTTAAAATTTTATTATTTTGTATGGGAGGGGCATATTCGAAAAGGTGTATAGTTTTCTTCGCAATAATATCGTGATTAATATACTTTGTATACTTATGAAAACGATTTTTATATATATGTTTATCAAGGTTGGTGAAAGTAATTCTTGGAAATTTATCCTTGAAAGTTGTTTAACAAATGAACTGATTCGCTTAAGAAATTAAGAAGTAAATTTTTTTTATTACATTTCTGAGAAAATATACTTGGAGTAGTGTGGAAGTTTAGAGGGTGAGGTTTCAAAGTAACGAGGTTTGTTGTCGATAACCCTCGCGTCGATTTGATCTAAACGTTAATAAACAAGCAATCAAATCAAGAAATTAGGTGACTCAGATAGCCGAAGAGTCATGAAAGACACTTAGAATTGTTTCATGAGAGTCTGTTGGGTTCGAATCCTGGTGCCACACTATGTATACCCAACGTGAAACAAGGCAGATGTACGTGAAGTCTGTTGATCATTTGGTTGTTTGTTTCACTAAAGACGCACTCTTCGAGAAATTACGGATCTAAATTAAACACATCTCAGGCACTATATAGATATATACTTCTCTTCACGCATGTGTATATTTAGAGGGTGCTTGTTTCATTTCGGAGTACTACGCTTCAAGGTTTTGTTTCTACTCACCAATATGGGTGATAACGTTACGGTATGGTTACCTTGATATTTTTATCGTCTGACAATGTGGTCGCCATGGGGATAACATAAATTAAAGTTAATTTTTGTTTTTTCCTGTGATCCCCCTATTAATTTCAGACACTTTTTAATCGATTTCTTTAAAAATGTAACAATTTTCAATGCAATCATTCTTCAAGTGGCTGCTTCAGTCTTCTGTAGCATTTTGAGCCATTTTCGAATTTGAATATTTCTAATATCATTAGCGACTACCAGGATATTTTTTTTTTACAAAATACAAGAGCTGTGCTTTTAGTTATTGATACAAATTGCCCTTTCAACTTTAGTTAACAACCTATGAATGCATTTTTAAGCGTTCCTTGTTCGATACAATTCCTTAAAGGGATTCCCACTTTTTTCAATATTGCAAATTATCAGCCATTATTAATTGATATTCATTTTGCATTAATTTTAACATACATTATGTAACTTTTTATGTATAATATAATTATGTGATATAATTATTATTATGTATATATAATTATGTAATACAATTATTATTATGTTTCATAATATAATTATTTTTATATTATATTCATATTAATTATTGATTGATAATTTTTATTTTCTATCTAATCCTACATTCTTTATTTGAAATATATTTCAAGATAGTTCTTTCTAATTATTCTACTGACAAATTTGTTATAGTTAGGCAGTCCTCTTGGATTCCATATCACGTGACAACAAGCGCTGCTTGGCGCGATATCAAATTAGTTCCTTCTTCTATCCGTTAACTCCCAAGTCTTTCGACCACTTTTCCACTTTATCCATCCACCTTGTTTCACTTTTTTCCTTTCCTAATGGAGTTCGGTAAATTATTTTTTTAACAGGATTTTCTTCTCTACATCAAAATACATGTCCCAGCCACCTTATTTGGGAAGCCTTGATCACTTTGACTACGTTGAATTCCCTGTTCTTTGACTGAAGTTCAAGATTGTATCGTATTTTCCAGATTCCGTTTTCTCCAATAGCACCAAATTTTTTTCTTAAGATTTTTCTCTCTCAAGTCATCAGTTTCTCTTCGTCTGCTTTGTTAATTGTCCAGAATTCACTGCCATATAAGACAATTGGTCTTACTAGAGTCTAGTATAACTGTATTTTTGTTTTGCTGTTCTTGCGTATTTAGATTTAAACTGGTTTCGCAATCCGTGATAAGATCTATTAGCCATCTTGATTTTTTCCCTTCAATTTGTATGTCAGTACTATATTATTTATAATTCTGCCTATGTATATTTATTGCATTAATTTGAGTAAATCCCTCCTCCTTCTGGAAAGAAGCACCGATTGCAGTGGGCTGCATTTATGCTCACTACAAATTTCTTACAAATGAACAAACAACATTTTCCACGTCCAAAAGTGACAATGAGCTATCAGGAAAAGGAAACCCTCCCAAAAATCAGCTTTTACAACCCCCCCCCCCCACACACACACTCCTGCTCCCTGTTCCACGCGACTAGAAAATAAAACATTCGGAAAGTTTCCGTCGTCCTCGCACGGAATTTACAAATAATCTCCTCTGCTGCAAGTCATCTATTATGAAGATGTCGTCGTTTGCAACATCCCCAAACGATGCGACGTCGTCAACCCCCCCCCCCCCATCCTTTTTCGAAGAAAAAGGAATGCCATCAACCCTTTTCTCAATCCCTCCCCCTTTCTATTTTCTACCGTCGAACAATTTACGCCGTTTTATTTAAAAATATGCCCAGCCTTCTATTGGCTGCCATGAATACTTGTCACAATGGATCGGTATTCAGGGAGAATTGCAGAAAAGATCGCGTTTTTATTTTTATTTCCTCTCTCTTGGCTTTTAATATTAGTATTTTATTTCGACAACGCTCGTCGAGGAAGTGGAGAGCAGGAAGTTTGTGATGTATTTATCGGTTTATCCATTTCCGAAAATTGAAAAATCTTTCTCCGGGAAGAAGAGACCGTGTTGCGCGTGTGTGTGTGCCATTTAATTAAACTCTGTTGCTTCTGGTTTGGCAGTCGACGTATTGGAGGGAGCCAGACGAAACTTTGAGCCCGAAAAGGGCTCTTGAGTTTCATTAGCGAATGCATGAGCAAAACGCGCTGCAGGATTTAAAATTCTGTGCCCCTTTTAAAAGTGCTCTCGGCCTTTAAGTGGTTTTGTTCTGGGGATAAAATACCGAAATTGGAATAGAGGACTAAAACGATAACATATAATGAAGCCCTTTAACGAACATTCTTTGGTAAACCGTGCTTAATTATGGTTCATTCAGTCTTCAAATGATTAGATGTAATGGAAGAAAAGTTAGGAAAATAAACTATATCGTTCTTCTTTAAGGATGTAAATTATATACTTAATATTACACATTATATATATTACTAGCTGCTGGCCATAGCTTCTGCAAATGTTGTCTTCTTCATAGACTCCCAACCTACAATGTCAGCCTTACTCAGTAATATACCAACTGATTGCCTTAAAGCAATCAGTGACGAACTAAAATTGCGGAGCTAACTTCATAATGGCTGGGCTGGGGCCTTACAGTGGGTCCCAAGTCATGTTGGCATCATCGGCAATGAGAGAACAGATCAAATGGCCAAGAAGGGAGCCGAGTCATCTCAACCGGAAGCCCTCTTGACCCTCAGAAGAGCATTATATCCTCATACATTGACAAATGTACTACCATGACCAAAAACATTGAAAATCCATAGGAAACCGTGGTCACTGTAGTCCTATTCCGAGGCACCAGGAGAGAGCCAAGGCTGTTGCCCGCTTTCGCTTAACCACTATATATGACTTTTTGGGAGTATACCTACAGTGGCTTGGCTGCTGACGAGGCCTGCCAGCTCTTTGGCCATTCCAGAAAGGATGGCGACCACCTGCGGTTAAAGTGTGGTATAGGAGGGGGGGATGTCAATTACTTTTGGCGACCAAAATCGATCGCCAAGCTACTTCACTTAGTGACAGATGTCTGGAAGCTAGAATGAATTCGTTATCTCACCATAATATCTATATAAAATTCGCCAAACCCAAAGAAAAATCGCCAAATTTTCAAAGGGCCCCCCATACTACACTTGAGCCATCACCTGCTTCAATGCATTGGACTCGAAAAATATCCGAATGACGACGTCGTCAGTCGGTACTGGGAAGCTCGGCGTCAAATGGTCAAGAAGCCAAGCCCCGAGAGTTGAATAAATAATATTACTCAGGGTCACTCTAAATTGTCTTTACAAATTAAGAGGGGTGATAGTACCCACCTGGACGACTAATAATTACATCATAACATAGAGTCGCTTTCCATTCTGAGAGGACAGTAGAAACGGATCCTGCAAGATTTCCATGAACGTCTGGGCATGTATTCTTGGGGATTACATGGTAGGCCCTTGCATCTAGCCAAATAGTTTGACCGGCGTAACATACCTTATCTTCTTGGAACAAGTGCTTCCCAGTTTACTGCAGGCTGTTCCACTCCCCATCCAGAGAGACTTAAGGATTTATGCACGATGGAGCCCCAGCACATTTTACCCATCAGGGTTCATAACTTCTTGAATAACTAATCCCGCACAATAGACCGGACACGAAGGACCTGTGGTCCAGCCTTTCCACTCACAGCACCTCAACCCACTGAATTTTTTCTTCTAAAGCCACATGAAATCTTTAGTGTACTAGATGCCTGTGGACTCAGCAGAATATCTCGTAGCGAGAACTGTTGCTGCCGAGGACAAGATTAACACGATACCAGGAATCGTAGAGCGAGGTTCCAGTCGTATCTTCGCCGGTGTCACCTGTGAAATAACACGCGTGGTCGGCATTTTTGAGCAGTTTCTGTGAGTTTTTCACTTAACAATAAATCTGACTGCAACTCTGGGTATCGTTCATTTGCTTTCCCAACACTGTTGTTCCTATGTAATCATTGGTCATCTGGATGGCTACTTTCATCTCTTAATTTGTAAGAACAATTTAGAGCCCCCCCCCCCCCTAATTTTTCTCTTCCACATGTCTGATAAATAAATAGCCCCGTTGTAGGTATGCCTGCTCGCTAGAGCCTTCGTATTTCCGTGGAATCAAAATTTCATGTTCTGATCCCACTAACCACCGTATCTACTAATAACCGATCACCGTATCTAATCACCATACACCGCTAACTGAACCAGGCTATGAAACATAGAATTAAGTAACCGAGATTAAGTTGAAGCAAATTGCCAGTTAAAACTTAATTTCACCGATATTTTTTAAACTCCAGGTACTCAACTGCGAGTTCGCAGCCTCACTGGTCAAAATTAGCCTTGTGACTTGTGTGTGACAAGTGAGTTTAAATGTAACTGAGTTTTGTAACCGATGTCTAATCTGAACCGGAGTTAGAATATGAGCTTGTGACGTGAAACGAGCTTAATGCGAAGCTCCGGTTTTCTTCATTGGACCTTCGGTCTGGTTAATGGTGAATACAGTGTTAAGGAGCCACTGTAGTCATGTCGTGATTACAGTCATGAGTTTGAATCTATTGTCACTGAAGACGCTCCGTGTAGAGGCACTGATGCACCTGAAACACGTCAAGGATCAAAGTCCTTCCGTTGGCATGGTATGATAGTTGGGAAAGGGGTCCTCCTCGTCACTTGATCGTGGCTCAAAATTATAAGGACCGGGGTCAATAGCTCTATTTTTGCTTTATAATACGAAGTTGATATATACACTCGCTCATCTGCAATGGTTTTTCAACTTCCTTTGGTTGAAAATTTTGAAATTTACAGCCAAAAACCTTTGTTTCGCTGCATATTGATGTTACGAAATGTTCAATTCATTAAAATCAGTATCGTAGTTCATTAACCGCTGTTCATATATTGATCAATGCTATTCAAAATACCGTTAGGAATAGAAAACGTAGCCATTCGTGTACATATAAGCCTCTTGAGTTAATTTGAGGAGCCAGTTGAGAACCTCGACATCCGACTGCTCATAAGAATTACGAAACGTATAAGTTGTGGTTTGTAAAGTACGTAGAGTACGGATCAGCTACAAAAGGGATTTAACAGAAATCACCCTCCAAGGGGCGTTACAGATAAATATTCTCATATTTGAACACTTACACCTACAGATTTGAACATTGGTGGGTTTGTTTCATGGATCGGGAGTTTCTCGAAGAATGGGCTTTACGAAAATCGTTCCCCAAAAGTGGAGGTTGAGAGAAGTTAAGGGGCGCTTCAGATAAAAAAAATTCTGCTTTTTGAGTTGTTAGGTGCGCATACTTAAAATTTTGTAAGCATGTTTCTTTTGTGAAAGACAGATCCGCTAAGAACTTATTTTATGAAACAGACCCCTATGGAGGGAGTGGGAAATGACTGGGTCGTATTGATAAAAAAATATTCCCGTTTTTGAACTAGTAGACATGCAGTAACGAAATTTGGTATGCATGTTTCTTTTGTTGAATTGAAATTCGTTAAAAACAAATCTTTCGGAAATCGAATCTCAAAGGGGGTTACGGAATTTTTTGATAAAAAAAAGTTTCGTTTTTGCATTATTAGATTTAGATTTTAAATGTGCCAAGCATGTTAATTTTGTTGAGCTAAGATCCACTAAAAATGTGTTTTGCAAAGATTACTTTGGGAGTGTAAAAGATAATTCTGCTTCAGTTTTAGTTATTATTATTTAGAAGTCCTATCCTTTATTTTTTTTAAATCAATAGATGAGAGCTATAAGACTGCTTTTCAATACTTATGCTTAATGCTTTGACAAATATCAATTATTTATATATAAATATTACATAATCATACAACATTATGAAAATCCCTGCGAAGCGGGGTTAGCCACAGTAATTCTATATAAGTCTAGTATTTTTTGATGAAACTATTTTCAATGTGTGTGTTAATTATAGAAAAAACTTTTTTTTTATCCCTTTTAGGTTTCCTCATCTTGATAAATTTAAAGAAGTCAACGAAATATTCGCAAAGGATTATTATCTTCTAAACAACGAGAAATGGCATCCTTAAACGGTAAGGAAATTTTTAAAAACTAACCTGTGAAATAACTGCGCAATGATTTTTTTGCAAAGGATAGCTGAAGATGGGCACATTTTTGTGATTAATTCCAGAAAAAAAAAGAATGGAATCTTCCATCGCCTTCTTTTAATCTTGTTACTACTAAAACTTTCATAATTAAGTGTATTGAAGTTGCTTTTTTGAATTTCACGATTTCAGCTGTTGTATTGGGATTGTGTTTGTATCGTTTTAATTTCAGGTAGGATGAAAGAGTGTGCTACTTGGTACTTCCTAAGATTTGAGCATTACTGTGATTAAAATTTAGTTCTCAGCATCTGTGAAAAAATAAATTCGCGAATGAAATAAAACTAATTTAATAAGAAATTCCGAAAGTATCATCTAATTAAAACACTAAATTTTAACGTTTGATATTATTGAGAAGTATAATTTTTATCAGATCATAATGTATTTAAAATCATAATATCTCTTTTGATTCTGTATTTCTATATGTTGTAAGCAGCGGATAAGTCTAGCAAATGGGTTGGATGCTTTTTGGAATGAAGATCTTAGTCTTTAATTGGAAGTGACTTAATTTTTTGTACTAGTTTGGTGCTTGTATGATATTTATTTATAGTTCACTTTTGAAGGGGAGGAAAGACGTTTCATTAAAATAACGGTCAAAATAGCAACACAGCATCTTATCTATAAAAATAAATAAAATTGAAGTGTCTGTTTTTAATTTCAAATTAGCAGTTTTTTACTAAATGCATTTAAAGGTATATACGGTACTTATATCAAAAAAACAATTTTTAAATTTTTTGTCTGTCTGTCTGTTTCGGCTAATCTCGGGAACTTTTGGTCCGATTTAAAAAATTCTTTCACCAATGGAAAGCTATATCAGCGAGTAATATAAGATATATTTTATTGCCATATTCCTACGGGAACGGGAACTATGCGGGTAAAACATTGACTTTGCTTACTCCCCGCCAAGTTGGCGCAAAATTATGCATTGGGTCAATAATCGAAATTTTAATAAAAATTTCCTCACATTTGTAACAAATAACTGAAACATAGTGTAATTTAGCATCTTTACAAAAAGCAATTTTTTAAATGGTTTTTTATTAAACGTCTAACGTTTGTTAAATGTCAAACTCAAACTTTGAGAAATATCGCCAAGTTGGCTAAGAAATTCTCTATTCCGAAAATCCCGGATATTTTAATGCAAATTTTCTCCCACTTTTTAAAGAGGGAAACGAAATAAAGTTTCATCGAATTGCGCGCGTGATATTGAAAATTCAATGGTAATATTAATTGACAGTTTCATTAAAAAATTTTGATTTATCGAATATTTATTACTTTGAATTTTTTTTAATCTAATTATACAATATTCATATTTTGCACAAAATTTTTTACTTATTCGGAGCCTAGATATTTTACATGGAGGTATTACTTTAAAGTTATACTAGATATAGAAGATATACTATGGAGGAAAAATCCATACAATGTCATTCGCCGAGTAAAATTAGGGAGCTTTACGCAATATTTATTTCATCTTCGGTCTTTCTAATTCTCAAATATTCATCTTATTTCATCTTCGGTCTTTCTAATTATAAATTTAAAGAATACTTTTGATCAGCTATTAGACCCTCAGATTAAAAATTTAACATTTTTTTTTTGTTCAGTTGAGATTTGCAAATAGTTTCGTTTTTTTTTGTTTGTTTAATTTGCAATTTACGTAAAATTAAATCATTTAAAACTTCTTCATTTTGTATTGCTTAATATTTAAATTTGTCCGTGCGAAGAACGGGTATACCAGCTAGTCTGCTACAAAAATGAAATTTCAATATTATTAATAAACCAGAACTATCTGATCTATAAATCAATTTGTCTGTTATTTTCAAAAGTGTTTCAATATCATCCGTATTTTTTACAAATGTTTTAATGCCAGAAAAAGTTTTAACAATATTTTAACTCTTAACATACTCTCTTTTTTGTCAATGCGGGGTTTATATTTACCGTTAAAAAAGCCTTCATCTTCAAATAATTCTGATTCTTCATTAGATATGTTACTAAGATACGCTACTAGATTACTTAGATTCACTGCTGATAGTTTATCTCATTATTTTCCTTAATAATATGGCTATCTTCATTTTTTTTTAATATAATATTTGCAAAAGTATATGGAGAATATAACTTTCCTTTTTACAAACTTTGGAGCTCTATTCAATAAATTCTCTCCAATAATATTTCCCCCGAATACCCCTTTAAGACACGAAATATTTTTATCTTTAAATATTAAATTCTTCTTGTAATTAACACTATATTGACCTCAATGACACTGGAAAACAAAGAATGTTTGCTTCCTCCCTGAAACGTAGGCGGTACCTGCACAATTATGAGGGTTGGGCTTTAACTGTGAAACCGTAACCTATATGATTTTTTTTTTTAGCTCTAAGTTGATAGAAGAAACAAACTTAATTTAAATAAAATTTTTACAAACAAGGAAATTATTGATGTATAATTAATTATTTTATCGACTCATTGCTTATTTCCAATGAAATTCTTTAAAGCATGTTTTTGTTTTTGAAAAGTATAAATAAACATTGCATTTTTCAAAAAAAGTGTTTTCGAACTGCATTCGCTGTTTTTAAAACTGCAATTGTGAGGCTGCCATCAACACATAGAAAATGGATAGACTTGTTTTGCCTTTTATCTTGGCATCACCTTTGACTGGCGTATTAGACTACTTCGATCTTTTTGCGGGGGAGGAATGACAACACTGCCGTCATCAGTTAAAATACTTTTGCTAGTAGGGCTGCTAACGCTTCAGCTCTCTCTAACTTATATTTCAAGAGATCCATTTCAATTTTTTTGAGGAATTTCATTTAATATTGCATCTTGTTAGTACTGAAACCCTGAATTTGCTACAGTAAAACAATTGAATGAATTGGTTCAGGAAACTTTAATGGTAAAAAATGGTCCAAAATTGTCTTTTCATTACAAATATTTCCATATTTTTCTTCATCGTTTTCATCTAAACTGGATTCTTCTTCCAATATACGGGATTCGTATGTTTTGTTCACAGCTTAGTCATCATCCAAAAGATCACTAAGTTCGAAATCCGATTTATTCATCAATTGCCAAATTTTTTCTTGTGTGAGAATTCTTTTCCTTTTGCACACCTGAAAAAGTTTTTGGTTAAAAGTTAGCACAGTATTTCACGAAAAATAACAAAATATATCAAACATTTTGTTATTAAAAATAATAAACCACATCTCACAAACTCTCAGCGGAAAATATAGATTTTTATTGGGGGTGGGGGAAGAGATATGGGGAAGATGCAGATATCTGTGTAGAGGATGAAAATGACATACCCCTCAACAAATGTATGAAAGAGAAAATTAATTACAAAAAAAAAATAGAGGGAAAGAAAAAAGGGACTCGTTCATTGCAAACCCTATGGTATTAATTATATAACTATATTTCGTTTTTACT
Organism: Trichonephila clavata; assembly: GCA_019973975.1. Lineage (NCBI taxonomy): Eukaryota > Metazoa > Arthropoda > Arachnida > Araneae > Nephilidae > Trichonephila > Trichonephila clavata. The sequence continues at coordinate 363,008 of BMAO01001962.1, forward strand.
TAGGCTTCCATAAAAATTATTGTAAACAGAAAAGAAATCTCACATGGCAACCACTTTCCATTACAGCTGCAGTGACTCAAATAATGCCCAACCCGCACGATCATGCGGGTAACAAAATCCTGAGTCCTACAAGCAACATTAAGAGCGTATAGTTAATTGTTTTACTATTTTAGAATTATTTAAACTTTAAGACAAAAGTTTGTATCGAAGCAAATGTATGGATAATTACCTTTTTACGACAGATACAAAGAAGTGTTTTCGTTGTACTTGAAAATAAAGCAATATTTGCCAGCTGAAAGTAAAACATGAACTACAACCGCCGTCTGTTGATACACTTTACACTTTTTGCAAACCTGCTCAATCGTCAGATCCGGGCTTTACTTACATGCGACTATTCTAGAAACAAAAATACATAAGAATATCTCACTGTCACGATCGCACGGGTTGAGTCTTAAAGGGATGCATATAATGAAACAATAACTCTGTACAAAACAGATCAGATATAAAATAACTAAAAGAAATTTCCTAACAGGGAAAAACTGTTCGATAATAGTAATAATGTGTGTGTGTGTTGTACATTTTTTCATTGAAGCTGATTATTTCATAAAATTATTTAAATGAATGATTTTAAAAACCAGATCGAACCCAATATCCATTGCAAAGGGAGATAACAGATAGCCGACTTTTCCAAGACTGTTTAAGTTCGGTATTTAAATGATAAGGAAAACCGCGTTTGTTGTATTGTGCAGTTTTTGCGCTGGTGCAAACATTGAAAATTTTAATGGAAGATGTTATAGGTTTCTTGTGTATGTGTGATGTTTTAATCGAATAAAAAAAACCTTGTATTCACGTTTTTGTGAACTCATGTTGCTCATGGTTTTAAATACTTTCAAACCATCAACTGAGCCATTTAAAATGAAAAAATATTTTATTTATAAATATTATGGATTTGAAATTTAGCCATTATTCGTTACATGCTTGATGTAGTACAGAAAGTTTAACGCAATGAATTTTTACAGGATTATAACTCGCTAATACTCAATATTTCATATAATAATTTAGTTTTTTTAGAATAACTTATTTAATTCAGATTATAGTGTATTTAACAAAACAAAAACTGAAACTGATATTCTTAAAATTTGAGTTTTCTTACTTGCGTATCGTGATAACTTCTCAATAACTATCGAATGATGTTGGAATTAAATATATACGCACTTTTTCATAAATATAATCACCCCAAAACAGATATATGTTAGGAAGATCCAGCGAAAAACTCTTTCGATTTTTTAAATCCTAGAATAAAAAGCATGTCACCAAACCTATTAACATAAATAAAAAAAAATTAATGAACCAAGACTGGAAAGTTAGTAAAATCGTTAGCTCACAGAGCTTGATAGATTATTTGATTATAATATTCCTTGATGGCGTATGATATTTAACGACAATCAGGAGTTGAATTAAAAATGTCTGCAAATGGACTAAATTCAAGACGTTCATGCGACAAATCTGTGTATTTTTTGTTGAATTTAAAGCTGATATTTGTTTCGTAAAAATCCAGACTCAATTTAAAATTTAATAAATTGTCTAAAGATGTCTTAGGTATAAACTATTTAAAAAGTCCCTCACCCAAAAAAATATTGATATTATTCAGTTACTTCAAAATCACAAGGGTATTTGGCTTATCAACGGGGTTTTTTAATGTTCTCGATTTTGAATTTTTTTAAAGCAAAGTTTCAGTAAAATGTAAAAGTTGGCATTAGAGAGACGCATGGATTGAAAAACGCGATAGTTCATGTGACTTTGACGTCACATGTATTTAACCTATTAGGGCAATACTTTAGGTTTTTCAACAGGTCATGAATTTCAATACCGAAATAAAATGGGAGACAAACCTTTTTTTTTAAGATTAAACTGTATTTACGTGTTCTCTGTAAACTGTTATTCAAGAACATTACATGAAAACAAGACATCAATCATTGGCATGGCCAAGTAATTTTAGCGCGTTTTTCACATGTTGTATTTTACAATAATAACACTAATGAACTTTTTACTAACAGAAAGTAGTACTGTACCACTCCTCTAAATGTACTACTATTGAGCTGAAAAGAAATAATGACAAATCTGTATCAGCACTATAAAAAAGCAACAAAAAAAATTTTTTTTTTACAGAAGCTACAAAAGCCCGGACAAGGTGACTTAACTCCTTGTCTAAGCATAAAACTCGCTTCTATGTATTTATTCTTTAAGTTTAACAAGGAAAAGTATATAGAATTAATAATAACTTAACTAACAAAGGCTTATGGAATGAAAAGAATGACTCGTATACGTAAACACTGATGGTGTCAATTTTCCAAAGATTGCATCGATAGAGGTGCCAGAATCAGTTGTTGGGGGTTCATGTGGTGATAGCATGTCGAGGTCAAATTCCGTTTTCAAATATGTTCTTAATGTACCGTTTGCATTAGTCAAATCTTTGTCATTGAAATCTCCCCACAAGATCACATTTGAACTAGTAAACCAGATGGCGTGTTGATGTAAGAAGATTTGAGAAAATTTTGTTAAAAACTAGCGAAATTCAGGGAAATTTGTAGGAAAATTCGGGAAAACTATGGGAAAATTTAAATATGATTCGGCTTATCTAGGGCACAAATGCGACCCAATGCCGAAACCCCGAGGTCAATGGGTTGCTTATTGGATGAGAAAAAGGTACGACAAGATATAGAACGAAGACGAAATTTGCGTCCTAATAGCACTTTTGTTCCACTAAGTGAAAAACGCGCTAAAAAGAAGTACCGTTTAATAATGACCCATAGGGGGGGGGGCATCGAGTAATATTCATGAATCATAGATCTTCTACGATTATTTTTTATTAAAAGTTAAATAATCATTTTAATAATTAGAATTTACAATTGTCTCTGAATGAGAATGGAATGCATAAAAATTACCAAGAAAAATAAGAAAAAAATTAGTAATAGTGGAAAAAATTCCCTTCTTAAATAGACTTAACTCATGTGACCTCTTACTTACACGATAAATGCAACCATCAATCAGCTCTTGTGTTGCAATTGCCAAATTTTTTTTTACACATAAACTTTCTTTTAAAATTTACGTAGCTGTTAACAATAATAAAGCACACGAGTAAGCAAAATGCTCTTGATTTGAAAGTATTTCTTTATACTTGGGAAAAACATTTTGAAGAATTTTAATATTTATACATTTTTACCCAATAACTTTATTTAAAAATGGGTATATATTTTTTTTCAAGTGTACCATGACAAATACAAGTCTAATGACAGCTTTAAATTCAATCGAAATCACGTGTTTTATTACATTTATTATGTGACTGTGAGGAATTTAGTTTATTATAACTATTCGAAAAAATAAAACTTATTTTTTCAAAGAAATTAAATTGTATAATTTTCTAAAAGTATCGTTTGGTAGATTGATTTTATGAAACATATATTATCAATAATATTTGTTCAAGTAAAATCGTATAATATTAATAATTGTTTCTGTAACTGTCGTCAGTAAAAAAAAAAAAAAAAAATTTAGATTTTTGAGTTTTAGAAATGCATACGTAGTTCTACATTTTATACATATTGATTCGCAACATTTTGAACTTCACCTCAGCATATATATGAAAACGAATTCATTAATTTCCATTTTGTTGTAAGTTTTATTTTATTTTTTGAGACGAGGAATATTATGCTTTGTGGATAAACTTTGTGTTTTTTATTGATTTGAAATTTTCTATTATGTTTCTTCATGGCGGTTACATAATAATTGCAATCAATTGTTCTCAATTGAATTCTAAACTGACATTAGTCGTTCTTGTAAAAATTAGATCAAATTTGATAATTGAGTCAAGATGCTTAAAATTCTTCGAAAAGTTTTTCAAAATTTAAAAAAAAAAAACTCTTATAATTATAAGCGTACTCTTAAACCGAATGCATATTGTTGACAAATATTTACTTTTCAAAATAAATTTTCTGCAAATAGCAAAATAGAATAGAGAATAGTTAAGAATATATAGATTTATAGTTTTATTATATTACATAATGATTCCTCTTCTTCCCAAGCATGCAAACTTCGACATTTTTCTCCTATAACTGACAGCTTTTCCCAGTTTTGCATTTTATTACTCATCATTCTTGATCTGGATTGCTAATATAGTTTCTGTATTCCGTTTTGGTCATTTCTTGCGTTAAAATTCGTGTTTTTCCCGAAAAGTGATTTTTCTTTTCAAAAATTTCCTTAATTATTTAAAAAAAAAAAATTCCATAAGCGCATCTCGTGTATAGCCCATATACAAAATTTCGTTGCATTCCGTTCACCTGTTTGGACTGTAGGAGGCCATTTATAGCAGAAGTTTAATTATAACCACTTGGTATATTAATTTTGCAACATTTAAAGATATTTCTTAACATAAAAATTAACTGCATAAAATATAACCATTTCTTCAACAAAAATAAAAAATAAAAATTTTACTTATATTTTGAATTTTTAAACATATTTATTAAAATAAGAAATAGGCAACATAAAATATACGTATTTCCCTTTATTACATAAAAAATTAAATAAAAATCTTAATGCGAACCTAGTGCTTGCACCTCTCTACTTTATAATCGCAAAATCCGGGGTATAGTTTGTCACTTTCAATTGGATGCGATTCTGAGTAGTCAATTGTTAAATAATTTCTTAGTGGTTCCGAAATATTTCTCACATGTGGAAATATATTTTTCACTTAGATTTGTACAATTAAAAATGGAAAGCAGAGTACATGCAATTTTCTTTCTTTAAACAATTCAGTTTCTCCGGCAATGACATTCAATAATTTATAAAATTGCTGAAAATTTATTTTTAGAGTTATCTTTCAGATTGTTTCGTAATTCCGTAAATGTCCATAATTCTGAAGATGTTTGTCAAATAAGATCAATTTCAAATTTATCAACTTCCATCCATTTAAAAATTGACAAATTTTTAGAGTAGTGCAAAGTACAATTGAGAATTGTACCGTGTGCTACATGTGGCACGAGTACCATGGGTTGCTAATGTCTGGATTATACTATAGAATCTCGATAAATTCCAGATTGATCCATGAATTTTATCAAAAAGCAAGCTGGCAACTTTTTTGTTGCACTAATCCTCATTCGAACCCATCCAGTTGTGATGATTAGACTCACTTTTACTTGATTTTTGTATTCAATAACACATATATGCTCTGTTCGAATTAGATTTCATTTTTTCCAACCGTTTCTTGTCAAGAGATATTATTTTCTTTTAATATTTTATCAGCAGCCTACCAGGTACAATGTGAAGTTCTGATTTAGAGCATTATATGGTTCAACTCGATTAGATCACGACTTTGCATTCAATTGTAGATCATTTTAAGTGGATGAAGAAGGGAAAAAAATGACAATCGCCCTATCATTCTACTTCTTTTTTTTAATCAATCTCCTACGTTTCTATATATTTCGTTCTAAACACCCTGGGGAGGTCAAGTCGAAGAGCTTTACCATCGAATTTTCCATATCTCCCGCATTCATGCGCCTCCTAATCCCCAGAAAACCATTCCTTCCCTCCCCCATCTCTTCGGACCACCCCTCTTCCAATTCGCCACCTAGCCTCAATTAAGACACCACCTTCCATCCCCCCTTTGGCTTCGACCGCCCCCTGTCAACTCCTGGCAGGGCGAGATACGAGGTGTTGCCATTCTGATAATGCCTAATCTTTCAAAGAAGAGAAGAAGAAGGGGTAGTGCGGGGGCGAGTGGGAAAGGGGGACGGCGAGACAACAATAGAGGGATTAACTACCTGCTGGGGGGTGGAGGTTAGCGGGGAAGGGGGCGTTTAATTAAGTCCTCTCTCTACCCCACATTTGCATCTGAGGTTGATCGGTCCGGGAATCGTCCGGGAGTTTTCCGGGATAAGGGCTTTGTATTGTGATTTTGAAAATGGGGCCACGTGTCCTGTCGGTCAGGGCAATTTTAGGGCGCCTCCGAGAAAATAGTGATAAAAAGGAAGAATGGGGGGGGATGTTAAAAAAAGAAGGGACCTGGAATGAAGTGGTTCTCTCGAAATAACAGAATGTGGAAATTATGTTGCTGTTAAAGGGTAGGGTTTGAAAAAATGTGCCCACAATTGACTAGGCACTATAAAAAAATCATTCACCCACACACACGCAAAAAAAATCTCTTGTATTTGTTAAGTGCATTGAAAATGTATACTGCTTTATGAATCCCCCTGTATATCCAATACAATATACAGGGTTATTCATAAAGCAGTATGCAGTTTCAATGCACTATAAATAAAGAACGATGTAAGACATTATATGCTACTTGTAACCAGGAACGTCTTAAGGCATAGGCCAACTAGGCCCAGGCCCACAACTACAATGGGGGGGTCTCGTCTCGTTCTCGAATCAGTCTTAAAAATATTATTCGAATAATTTCAACGGTCAAATGTTATTTTCGGTTTTATTTCCCGAAAAACTGGGAATTTTGGACGGGGATATATCAACTGATGTCCCTCGTCCATGTGTAGGCCTAGGCCTACCTCCATATACCATCCTTACTCATTCAATCAAAAGGCGGCATTCGGTTGAGCTGGTTTGTGTGATTGCAAGTCATGCACATTAAGGTTTCCGAACACGTTAGGAGTACTTTTTAACAAAATAGCATATTAAAACATTATAAATGCTCTTTTAGGACTCAATACCAATAAATATTACTATTAAACTATCAAAATTTAAAATAAATTACCTGAATTTTACAAAAATCACAATTATATGTGAAATTTTAGCAATATTTTTGAAAAACTTCAAAGCAGTTAGAGAAAAAAGTAATAAACATGTATTAGTAAAAGTATTACTAAAACAAATTAGATGCATTTATCTAAAAAATGCACTAAAATTTTAATTTTTTATTAAAATTTGAAAATTTTAGAGCTGATTGAGTAAACATTATAAGAAATGTTACATTTTTTATCAGACCATTATTTAAATAACAACTCATAACTCAAAAAGTATTCATACAATAAGAAATATTTTAGTACACTCATTAGAAAATAACATAAATATCAGGTTCGAAAAGTTTTATAGAAATACATTCGTAATATTTTGAGTCATCCTACTCGCCATGATAGATTTTGAGCCATTTAAATGCCCACTTCTGGAAGATCAAAACCCCACTTCCGGTTTTTCTAACTTTATAAAATTGATTGTAACTTGGCCTCTAGGTAGTGTAGAAATAAAGTATCTTTCGTAAAGTGAAAAGATAGCTCTATTCAATAAAATAAAAAACAAAAATATCTGTCTTGACTGAATTTGTTCATTTTCAACGTGTTCGGGTACCTTAATTTGTTTCGTGCTGTTCTTTGTACGAATATTTGACAACGTATGCTATGTTCTGTCTACTTTTAAGGATCACAGATGGGGTGTCCATTTAAGTATGGGCCCAGGGCCTCTAGAAGTCTTAAGACGTCCCGTCCCTGCTTGTATGTTAAGAAGAATCGTATGGAATTATTGAAAGTTTTAATTTCCTAGATGGTTCTATGTGTGAGCCCTTAGTTGCATGGCATACATTGAGCCGGTCATCCATTTCCGCCTAAACGCGTGTTTAGGTATCTGAATCTAGTCCATCGATAGCGACTGTGATATGCTGTTTCAGCTCCTCTAGATCAATAGGAAGCTCAGGGACGAATACCTTGTCCTTTACGTATCTCCAATGAAATAAATCACAAAGTGTTAATTCTGGGTGTGCATTGGGTAAACGGCATTTTGTTGTCCACGACTTATCCAATCCATCACGGAGGAAGAGGGTCATCGAGGTAATCCCGCACTTTGGCCAACCAGTGTGGTGTTACACCCACCATCTAATTGGAGAATGAAGTGGTCAATGTTGGGCCCTGCAACTGTAGCATCAACCAGAGTAAAAATATCGAAAAAAGGGGCTTCCGCGACATTTTGCTAAGTTCAAAGACAAAAAGCTTATCCTCCTGCGAACGCCGCCACTTTAGCTGTCTAGACACATGACACGCATGCTGGTGCCTACATCAAAACTTTTTACGGATATTTGCTACCGCAAAATAATAAAATACTACTAATAAAACACATTTAAAAATGCCGATATGTGTGTTAACTTTTTACAGTGCTTATGGGGTGCACAAAAGTTTGGTACAAAAAATGGGGTTGCCACCCCGAAACATTTAAGAACCCCTGTCATAGATGGAGCTTACTTTTGAACAGAGGGCAAGGGATTCAAGAAAGTTAAGATGTCACTGATCAAAATAATATTTCTTTAAAAAAATTCTCAATGCAACCCTTGACTACTCTTTAAAACTTATTATACCTTTGACAGTAGCGCAAACTAAAAATTTTCAAAGAGAGGGTCAATGGTCGAAAGTCCCCTTACCATATCATACCTCAAGACAACACCAATTAATTCTTCTGATTTTGTCTATTTTGTTAACAAAAAACAGTAAAAAATAAATTATTGAACTAATAATCAGCATTAAATAATATAATAAATTGTTAATTACAAGTATTTAATTAAATTTTACTTTATATATAAATATAGGATCATCACATCAATCGAAAAAAAAACTCGAGGGCTTTGGGGGGTTGTCCGGACTCCTTATGTGCGCCATTGACCTTTGAGGTTGCATAGCTAAATGTCTATTATCATATTACAAATTATTAGATATAGAGCGAATTTTTGCTAGTTTCATTGTAGAGTTTTTTACATAACACACCATTTGAGAGCTACTGTTTTGTAAAGAAGATGAGAGAGACGGGTTTTATAGAATACCTTTTTATTATATATTTCTAAAAATAAGTTGCTCTTTATTGATAAAAATTTCCAAAATCATATACTATAAGTGTTTATAAGGTATTATATATCGCTTGTCAAAAGAAATGATTTTTATTTTGTTGTTAGAAAAAACTTATTTAAAAAAAAAAATGCTAAATGGCTGGTATTATGGAATAGTCGGGCAAATAGAATAGGTGGTTTAAGCCATTGAGAAACTAATTAAGACTTCAATAAAACGTAGTTATACCTTTAACTATAAAAGGCATATTTTTAAAAATAAGTGAAAGTTATTTTTTTTACCCAGTCTATTTAAAACAGTCACACATATATTCTTTTTCCTCTCCAGTACAATCAAGGTAAGCCCATGCTATTCTACGCCATCTTCGAAAATAAACCTTTAAACTGAAGGACAAAATATTGTCAGCTGAAACACGTCTACATTATTGTAGGGTTGGAGATGTGCGATGTCACAACCCCTCCCCCTGTACTTAGGGTGGAGTAGTCCACACTGACGTCACACCCCGCCAGGAATGTCCGACTGAAGGACACACGGGAAATGAGGCAGACGGACGTTAGAGACGATAAGCTCTAGACGTAGGAGGAAGACGTTCTCCTTTGGTGTTTAATATATTTTAAATATTTCATCCTTCATTTTGTTCAATAAAGCATTTATCATTATTAGGTTGTAGTCATTTTCCCATATTATTAGGAACTACAGTTCTTTTAGTATACATTATACTTAAATTTAATGTTCAAGAGTCACATATGTACTAGTACCGGGGTGGGTATTACGTCGATCGCGATCGACCGGTGAACCACCAAGACAATTTAGGCTGACCACCTGAAAATTAACCGTTAATAATTATATACGGAAATATTCAAGATTGGCTGACAGTACGCAGACTAAGTCTTCTACTGACTATAAATACGAGAGCTAACTTTAGATGAAAATGTTCTTTTTTAATGTGTTTTGAATTGTTTGAAATGCATCACATTAGATATTTTTATAATTGTAGCTATTATTATATTTGTATTTTGCGTTTTGTTTTAAAAGCAGTTTCAAAAAAGTGAGTTTTTCATTTTATTTACGTAGGTAAGTACATGCTCCGCATTTATTTTTAATTTATAATAAATATTGTTGACTTTTTCCTGACCTTACCACACCTACGATTTTAGGCCGTGGGCGCATAGTGAATTATTCAAAGAGGGTGATGCGGGCTCGAATGTTTACCATTCTCATATTCTACTCCAATAAGCTGTCAAACATTTTTTCTTCATTTTGTAGATTTTTGAGAACAAGGAAGAGTAAGAAATAAACTATTGAATAAATAATTCGCATTAGTTAATAAAAATACTTAATTAAATTTTGCGTACTATATACATGGGATCATAATCGATCGAAAAAAATTCATGGGCAATGAAGGAGGGTCCGGACCCGTGGAATCCCGCCCCCCTTTTTTATGGGCCACTGATACTAGGTGGACCGCAACGTCCTGAAAAAATTAAAAGTAGCCCGTACCCTGCAAAAGTCTGCCCACCCCTGTACTAGTAGGTTAAAATGTTCGAAAACTTACCAGCAAGAACTTTTGAAAATCGCAGAAGATTCTTTGCTCTGGAGAGAAAGGTAAGGCAACAATAAGTGGTCAATTCTCACTGCAATAGAACCATGAGGGTCTTTTTTCAGTATTTAAAGGTTTTACCACGCATTAGAAACTACGAACAGAGCCAAAAACTAGGTATTCCATATTAATCCGACTCTCATCTATTATATAAAAAAAAAAATGCATTTGTATATTTTCGTTCTGAGACTTAACGGCCAATACGCAAACCCCAAATCCAATTATTACTCTCTTTCTTAAAAAGAAAGCATAGATTCCTCTTAATATATATCGCCCATCTGAAGTGACATTGTATTTGTTCCAAAGATTCATCCTCGATACATAAATGAGTGATTCGATGTGATTCGATTCAATGTAATGAGTGATAACCGGCCGAAAAATAAAAGAACCGGCGAGAAATCTCATTGAAATTTCTTTCTTATGCTGATGCGACGCAGACGATTATTTAGTTAAGTTCTTGGCAAGGGCTTTCTCATCATCCCTAGGTGCTATCGAGGAAAGAATGGGGATGTCACTCAAAGGGCTTGTTCTCTGAACCTAGCACGCGGTAAAGGATGGTGGGGTGGTGCAAAAAACGAATTCGATCCGGAACTTTTAAAAAAAAACCACTTAGAAAATCTCCAAAATATTTTTTATTTTATTCGATGGTCATTAGATTTATTTTAAAGAATGTGGTTTGGTTTATTATTTTTTTCCCCGGGGTATTCCTACACCACCTCCTTTTTTTAATGGTTAATTGAATTTTCTCCACACTCTCTACCTGTCAACTCTTAGCGCAGACGATAATCTTAGAAGCCTCGAGGGCATAATTTACACACAGAAGAGAGAGGAAAATAAAAAGAATAATAATAAAAAAATAATCGTAATATATATATATAAAAAAAATCGCCAAATAGGCGACGGAAAAAAATTTCACCTAACGTGCCATTTACGCCAGAGATTGAGTTGTTAAGAAATCACTACTCCTCGCTCTCTTTCTGGGGCCTTACGTGGGAAAAAAATAAATGAATAGAGAAGGGAAAAAAAGAGTTAATCCTCCCTTTTCAAAATACTTTTAACTACTGCTCTGGTATTTGAACACTAGAAGAATAGTGTTACATTTATTAGGTGTGTTTCTGCCCCCCCCCCCTACTATTGAATTGAGCGGTTCCTTTCCATTCAAAAAGAAAATGAATTAGATGTTGGATTGAGAGCCGCTCTGATGGATGGGACGCAGTGCCATAATTACCTTTAATTTGAATAGTTAAATCGTATTTGAAGACAGCGTGAAGATCAAGATTGTATTTGGAATAATGTTGAAGATGGGAAAGAATAGGCTTAATTAATTATCTTTTGCCATTGATATACTTTTTGATCAATAGTTATTTTTTTTAAAAGAAAAAGTCCATTGAGGAAATTGTATATCTGGAAATGGTGCTATTTTTTACTTTTTCTCCGTGCATTTGTTATTGGTAGAGATTTGTTAAGGCATTTGAAAAGCCGATTATCGAGTGGAGAGTCATGACTTATTTGATTGCAAATAAATTCAGCGTTATTAAATGTATTTAAATAATTTGATAAAAGAACAAAATTTTTTTTTGGTGATAAAGGAAAACAAAACGCGAAAAAAAAAGATATTTTGGATGTCTTTCAATTATGTCGTTTGTCTGTTTGTGTTAAAATAAAGTCAATTGAAAAATGATTGATAAAAAAATGTATAACTATAAATTTAAAAAAAAAATCAAACAATGTTTTAAGTTTTTGTGGAGTATTTTTTGTTTCAATGGAAAATATCGAAAGATAAATGACCTCTGTATGCCGAAATATCTTTTATCACCGAGAAACAAAGTGAAAAAAATCAGAAAAAATAATTGTATATTTATACATTTTCTTTCTAATGAATTCATTTGATTTATTAACCTATGCAAGCCATTTTAAAATATTAGTTTATTCAACACTTTTAAACAGTAATACACTATTAATTGAGAAGTAATAGATGAGAGAGTCGGTATTTATAGAATACCATTTATTTTTCTAAAACAAAAACTTAAATGGTTACATTGACAAAAATCTCCAAAATCACATATCAGGGATATATACTGTAAACGATTGTAAGGAATTATCAAACGTTAAGGGGAAAAAAAGCTGAATCATTGAATCCAAATTTTCCCTCATTCATCTTCAAAGAGTTTTCCGTTACAGAAATACATTCAGCGTCTTTGTTTTCTGATTCTTTAGTTAATGGCAGGAAGTCTATTACAAATTATTCTACAAAATAAAATGTGTTGTGTATTTTGGAATATATCTATCCATAATACCCGACAGACAGTGACGCACACAAGAGAGGGGTCCGGACACCCCCCAAAGCCCCTTGAGTTTTTTTTCGATCTATGATATTCCTATATATACATATTTAACGTAAATTTTAATTAAATACTTGTAATTATAATAATTTATTTTATTAATTAATGCTAATTATTAATTCAATAAATTATTTTTTACTGTTTTTTTTTAACAAAATCAGAAGAATAAATTGGTGTTGTCTTGAGGTATGATACGAGTTCAGGGACTTTCGACCATGGACACCCCCCACCCCCCTTGAAAAAATTTTGTGTGCGCTACTGCCGACAGACTATCTTGGAAAATGAAACTTTAAACTGAAGGACAAAACATTGTCAGCTAAAACGTCACAGTACTACAAACTACAACTCTTTTAATATAGCACATTATGCTTAAATTTAACGTTCAAATCACAAGTGTACTGGTAAGTTAAAATGTTTGAAAACATACCTGCAAAAATATTTGAGCATCGCAGAACGTACTTTGGTATGGCAGCAAGTGATCAACTATTCCTTGTAATGCATTATTGGTTTTCGGTAGTTCAAGGTTTCTCCTCGCATTAGCAGCTACAAACACAGCCACAAACTTCGGTATTTTATATTACCTGACTATTCCATAATACCAAACTCTCCTATATAATTTCCCATTTGGCGGACCATTAACATGATTGATCATTGTATGGAGAACCCCACTGTACCTATGTCTCTTATTTGTCTACATTTATGTTTCCATATCACCGAACAGGAATTTCACAAAAAGCAAGAACAAACCGACAGCACAAAGCCCAATATCAATAAATTAGTGTTATGCCGCCAATTTACCACTCATTTTCAAACGTCACTGGATACACCTGAAAAAGTAGCTAAACTCGGGAAAAAATTCTGTCGAGCTATCGGTTCGAGTCCTGTTGTCACAAGATCCAGTGCATAAAGGGGATGATGCGCGCGCTAAATCCTTCAAGATTCAATCCTCCCATTGGTGCGGTGTGAAAATTTTTGACAGTGAGGGGACATTTCAGGTCACATGCAATTAATTGCCTTTCTCGTCACTTCTAAGTTACGAGGTTGGTCACTAACGGTCCTCGCATAGCTTTGAAATGCGGTTTTAATAATCAACCCAACATTTTAATTTACCAACTTTAATCTAACTAACCTTGTGATAGCGGTCGGTTCCTGCTCGACTCTGAACCCTATTGTCTACCTGTAAACCCGGCTAGGTGTGTGGGAGAAACTGAAAGATCCACATACATGATTTCAAGCTAATCGATTGATTGTTTCTAAATATCAATCAGACACAAAACAAATCTAATTAAGGTAGATGATTATACAGTAGAGCGTGGAGGTGAGATTCTATAACACGGGGATACTACTACAGACCCTCAACTGAATCTAAGACAGCTTAAATACGCTCAAGCTAACTTCTACTTAATCAAGCTCACAATACCTGTACTGCTTATGCATCGGATCCTAAACTGGAAACTTGCAGGTGATCTCTTCGGCTTGATCAATGTCGTTGGCTCCACGCTCTGTAATCTTTTTCCTGGACAACTCCAAAACCTCTAACTAATTCCACTCTTTCAATCTTCAACAAGCAACTAACTCGCGGACTTTATGTTAACTCCTACTTGCCAACTTGAACGTGTCAACTCACAAACTCGTGAAACCAGAATTTATATAATATACTTCATTTACATAATCACGCTTCCTTACTCGGTGAAAGTTAATTGAAATGAATATTTTCCTAAAAGAGTCATGAAGAGATTAGTAGAACTGCGTATAGATCCGTCACAACCTAAAGATTTAAGGACTGGGTTTCACTCTAGGTAACTTTGTGGTGAGCAACTCAGTTTTCTACCATCACACTTTTAGTGTAAAGTGATGAGAGAATTCCTTTCACATATGGAACTCTAAGTGGACTGAAAAGGGACTACCGGACTCATTGGTGCAATGAAGAGGCCATAAAAAGCTTTCTTTATTTCCAATACACAAATAGCTGCGTGGGAAGAGCTTAGATTTTACAATATCCTTTTTGTTCTGTCAACTAATGCTGAGGAGAACGTGGGTTTGTGTTTTTCGAGAGCTCGAGAGAGTGCCAGTTGACAGCGTGTGAAGGGACCCAGGTGATTTCTATTCAAAATTAGCTCCCGACTGTCTGCTCCTTCTGTTAGACGTGGCACAGGTTGATTCATGTGCAAAGACCCTATGAGTTGTTTGTAATAAAAGATTCAGTGTTAGTTATATTAATTTCCTCTGGGAAAACCATTAAGACACCGTATGAAAAAGGACCGAAAGCTGGAAGGAACCAATTAGCGTTTTATTTCTTGAAAATTAGTGAAACGCATAAATACTCAGGCTGATTTCTTATTTCATAATCGATAAAAAGATTTCAGTTCCCAATGCCAACCTTTGAAATAATTATTAGACAAGCTCTTAAAGAGGGTAAATATGATGGTATACTTAGTTGCTTAGAGGAATAAAGCTAAAAGTATAAAAGCAGAGTATTACATAACAGAAGAGCAACACTAGAAAAATCACACCGGAGTTAATTACTTAAATAAAAAAAAGGAGGTGTGGAGAGGGAAAGATATTATTTCCGATTTTCCAGAAACAATTACGTCTAAGGAACAAAATCCGGACGGAACAGTCCCCATCAAGAAACCCGATGACCGGAGGACAAAAAAAACTAAGTAAACCCAACGAGGGTAATCAACCAGCCACTGCAACCGTTTGATTTTCCGTTTCCAATCCATTCTACGGTCAGGAGATCTGACCCCTTCCCTCCCCCTTGACCATTAAGGGGGGGGGATCAGATAGCCATCAGAAGCGTCGAAGCGTTCCAATGTTGGAAATAAGAAACGGCATTAATTGCATTTTCGCAGTTTTGGGGAGGAAACGGAACATGTCCGCAGACTGAGGTGGAAAAAAAAGTCATCTGAGGGGGGTGGGGAGGGTCGTTTATTCTATCCGGAGATGGCTTGTAACGGGTACCAGAGGTCGTTAATGGACCCGCGAAGTCGTTAAGAGCCCCAGCACGTGATGGATATTTGCTTTGAGGGTGGACAGGTCGCGATGAGGAAGAAAGTTGTTTTTTGATAGGTCGAAGCCCCTTATCTTTTGAGGTTTTTATTGATTAGTACAAAAAGCGAGGAATGGAAATATATTTGCCCATTGATAATCAATCATTTCGATAGACGTAGTACTTTTCTGTGGTCTGTTTTTAGGTTTTTTCCCCTTAAATTAAGTCTGTCTCCCTTTTCGTGTGTTGACCACTATCGTTCCGAATTTGGAACGGTTTTTCATTGCAGGTAACATACCCCAAAATATTTAACATTCATTCGCAATAGAAAATGGAATTATTAAAATGTACAAATAATGAATAAATGTGCTATTTTCTCCTACACACATTTATTTTAATATACCTAAGGGGAGGGGAATAGCTCTGAGTGGCAGGGACGTCTTAAAGTATGCACCAACTGAGCTCGGGGCCTCATCCTAGGTGGGGGCGTCATTTCATTCCCAATTCTGTCTTAATAAGATCATGACCCGGATAACTTTAATGGTCAAGTATTATTTCTGTTCATACTCTCCGAAAAACAGGGAGTTTAAAACTGCATGTCGACTGGCAAAAGAGGTAAGACCAAAGGCATACACAAGGGAGGGGGGTCTCCGGGTCCAAACTCCCATCCTTCAAGTCCTTGATTTTTTTTTCCAATTGATTATTATCCTATGTATATAGTACGTAAGATTTAATTATGTATTTATTAATAATTAATTTTTAATTAATGCTAATTATTTATTCAATAATTAATTTTTTACTGTTTTTTGTTCCCGAAAATCGACAGACCCAAAATAATATGTTGGGTGGCGTATTGGAGCATCATACGGAAATGATGGGCTTCTAACCTTGGACCCCGCTCATTGAAAAATTCCTGTATACGCCACTGGGTTAGATAGTATTATTATGTGATGACCGTTGTCCATGTCCAATCCTAATACTATAAACAGTCATTCAACTTATTTAGTCGAAATACGACCATCGGTCAAGCCTAGGTTTTTGAGATTGTGAGTCGAGCACATTTATTTGCTTCAAATAACCATTTGAACGAGTATTTGAGCAGGGACGTCTTTAGGCATGGGCCAACTAGGCCCGGGCCCAGGACTTCACCCTCGGTGGGGGCCTCGTTGTGTTCTCGAACCTATCTTAATAAGATCATGATCAGAATAATTTTAATGGCCAAATATTATTCCCGTACTTATTCTCCGAAAAACAAGGAATTTGCATGTCAACAGGCAAAAAGTGGTCAGACTGTATTATCATGTGATGACCGTTGTCCATATCTAGGCCTAATACCTTAAATAATCATTCAACTAGCTCCTTTAGTCGAAATGCGACCATCGGTCGAGCCGGTTTGTATCTAAATTTTTGTGATTGTGAGAGGTGCACATTTATTTATTTCATTTGACGATGCATGCTATATACTGCCTACTCTTAAACATCTCAGGTAGGGCCCAATATTGCATAGGGGCTTAAGGCCTAAAAAATCTTCTCTGGACCCAGGGCCTCAAAGAGTCTTAAGACATCCCTGTACACATATACTTTTGGGATTAGTTCTGATTGGTCAGGAATTTAAGCCAAGATACTATTAAAGACATGTGCCTGGTGCATCTTGTGAGAGTCATTATCAACCCTCTCAGTATAAAACAACACTAGGGCTGTTGGCGACACACCTTGTACTTTTGTGCCACAGTCGAGTGATGAGTACAACGCCTGAGTTAGCCCCTCTTTCTCCAAGCAACCAAGCTACAACGGGAGATCTTTGAGTCCTGACAGATTTAGTGTGCATCAGTCCCTCAAAAGGATGCATTTTCAGTGGTACTAAGGCTTAAACTCATGATAACGTCACCGGCCACGAGTTCTTGATCTTGACCACTGGGCTATCACGGCCCTGACGAGGTCTGTGGCATTAGCCCTCGTGTTGTTTTATAGAGCGACGTTAAAAAACACTCACACACACAATCCCCGCATATTTCGTTCTGACTTGAATGCGTTAAATATATTGAAACAATTAAGTCTTACTTATTTGTGTCTGTTTCCTTAAAATTAGTGTCAAAAGTCAAAAGAGCACAGATTAAAGAATAATTGTCTTTAAAAGAAAATGACAAAACAAAAGAATTTATTGTAAATAGGGGTATTGTAGAAGTCGATATGGATTAAAAACACCCCTTTAAAAATAACAAATTCCTCATCGACACTTGCACGTTTACCGTATATTGCCTGCAATATAAAGTAATAAAACATTTTATTGGCATACAATCATTCATTTTCTTTTATATTTGGAATAATGACACACTTTTGCAAATCACAAGAACCTGTTAATATTCGCTACGCATTTTCCATTTTTATTTATCCACCCCGCGTCATTGAAATAACACCACCCTAGAAAGAACCGGGAGGGGAGGAACATCCTCCCAGCCCCATCATAAAAAGTAACACAAACCTCCCTACCGAATTGCGCCCCTTTTTTAAAAAAGAAAAATTCCTTTTTTAACGACCTATAAAAATTCAAAGATGAATGTACCCCACCCCCCTTCCACAACAAAGAACCCACCGCCTTCTCGATTCTCTCACCCCTCCTTCAGCTGCACCCCTGGGTTCAGCCCCCTATCGTTGATATATGGCCTCCCCATGTCAAAATGGATGGCTTCTCCATAGATCTCTGATGCAGGGATTTCCAGGTGTGATCCAGGTTTGGGTCAAGTTTCACAAACAACCGATTTATTCTCCAGGTATGAGGGATTGACGGGAAGCTTTGGGGGACGGAGTTGAATTGTATATTTACGAACGGATTCTTCATTCTGAATCACGGCAGCGTGAGAAAGTTAACTCCTGGAGTAGTTTTTACGAGATATGCAGTTATGTACAATGATTTATAGGTTACCACTGGTTGGAAAAAAATAATCAGGAGGCAATAAAATGGTAGGAGTAATAGGCGTTTATTGTAATTTCTTAGCACTCCCTTTTTATAGTTGCCAAATCAGGCTACTAAATAGCTTATTGATGTATGACTCACAAAATGTCGAAGCTTGCTGCTACAGTTTGAGTAGTTTTTTTCGATCAATTTAAGTCAGTAGCGAAGAATCTGATCCATTATTCCATTGTTGAAAAGCATGCAAATTATTTTAAAGCCATATAATATTACATCTCTGTCCTGTTACAAATGAACTGTTCTATTCCAAGATACTTAAAATGGTTCTAGAACAAGGGTCGCCAACCCTGATGATCTTGCAGGCCACTCTAGTAAACATCATAATCCCGCGGGATGCATGTAAAAATATATATCTTTATATTATATTTGGACTCATTACAAATATTTATTGGAGTGAAAATTTAAAATAGAATGAAAAAATTATTATTGTTTTGATTATTTTACATGTATACAGACATAAATAATATAATAATTGAAATTCAATGATCCAACTATGTTTAATTTATTTAAGGTGTCAGACACTGGGTTCGGAGAAGATTCTCTAAAATATGACTTAACTAATAAATATAATTATTTCTTAAGTAAGTATGTTGAAAAATTATTAAAAATACAGCCAAAAGAATTTTTGAAAAATAATTTTTCAAAATATTGAGAAATTTGAAAGAAAGCATAACAAAAATTTGCTCTTCTGCTAACAACTCTAAAAAATAAAATATATTAAGACAAATAAATCTTTTGCAGGAATGCACTTTTTCAATGTATAACTAAAAAAAAAAACTCAATTAACTTAAGTGAAACTCTTAACTAAAAAAAAACCCCAGTTTTAATATAAAACTATAAAAAAAGCCAAGAATTTTTTCTAAAAAAATCTTTTTTTTTCTCATAAAATTACATTAAAAAATAATTTGAGAAATTGCCCTTTTCGCACAAAACATTTATATTAATACAAAGAAACTCAAAAATTTCATAAGAATATTATTAACCTTGTGGGGGTTGTTTTACTGATCGGTGTGTTCGAATTGATAAAAAATAATGACAGTCCGTTTTTGTCCCACCGATTTATTTTTCTCTTTCTATGGGACACATCACAAAAACGAATAAATTAAGATGTCAAGAGATTGCAAAATCCATCGTTCAGCAGTCTTTCTTCCTCCAACCACGTTTTTCTTGTCTCCGACTTTCCCGCTTCCACTGCCTTCTTTCTGCCGCGTCCGGTCCGGTCCAGTCTGGTCTGCTCTGGTCTCGTCCGTCGTTGCCGGGTTCCTCTCTCTATATATCCCGCAACCGCTGCCAGATCCTCCCATACATGATCTCACCTGTTGCCAGATTCTCCCATGAATGTTCGATCTGTTGCCAGTTGCGGGTATCAGATCCTTACAAATATTTTAATTACTTTAAGAACTATCACTGTTACCGTGAACCATTTTGCACAAAAATAACATTCTTCAGAAAATGCAAAAAAAACTTTATATTAGCAATACAACTTTTCAAAGATTTAGGAAGGTATCAAAACTCTTCAGGTTTGTACGGGTGCTTTCCTGAACCTCCTACGAGTACTTCAAACTTTTAAATTTTCGAAAGGCCTTTCTTTTTTTTACAGGACAGTTTCTTATGTGGTTTAGAATGCCTCGTTGAATCAACGATTCTCCTATTGTAGAGACCAAAAGTACTCCTTTATTTCAGGCCCTAATTCATTACTAACTTTTAAAGTAGAGTTAATACACCAGCAAAACCAGAATTAAAAAGTATTACTGCATTATAAATTCCTAAGCTGAGTGTTTGCAGTTCAACAAAGGTCTCTTTCGGGATTGTACTCCACACGATATTGTTAAGACTTTCATTACAGTTCTGAGTTTTCCCGTGAAGACATTTTCGTCGTCGAATTTGATTGCAAAGATCCATATAAGTCTTTTTAATAGAATTAATAGCTGATTTGGAAGACCCCCGTTGATTTTTCTTTCAACGTATCTCCAACAAATTCTGTTCTCTGGAAATCTCTTCATTTTTGTCCTCAGTGATCTGGTTTTTGGTATGTAACTTAAATGTAATAAAAAATAACTATAACTCTATATAAAATTACTGATAAAAAAGATCTAAAGAGCTCCAATTTTTGGAACACTTCATAAAAAGATAGCAACTCGTTTAAATCAAAACAAGCATTGCTATCAGTTAAATGTTGCCTATTTGAAAGCGAAATATATCTTTTAAAATATTTATAAAGTGAAATAAATTTTACTAAGCATGAAAACAATTCATTAAAATATTTTAAATAAAGAAACCGTATTTTGCGGGTAAAAATCAACCGAAAACTCACACTTCCGGTTTTGGACTTAAATTTCTGGTTTCAATTTGGGCTTACTATGCTAAGTAAAAAACATCTGTAATTTTTTTTTCCAATTGACTCAGAGTTAAAAGTAAGATATTTTTAGAAAACTTATTAAACATGCTACAAAAATAGACCAGTAAATAAATTTCAATTTTTTTTTATGAAAATGATTTTAAACCAGTTGAATACCTTAAAACAGCTATTCCCAAAGTGGTCTATATCCCCAGGGGTCTATGACGACCTTCAAGGGGTCCACGCCAGCGAAAAAATAATTTGGGGATTTATGAGGTGTAAATGGGGGTCTATGATAGTGGCTCTCATTAAACCAGATCGGGACTTTAATTTTTTTTAAAAAAATTTGATCTAGTGGAAACCGATTTAACTAAATTAATTTATTAAATTTAGTGAGGTTCTTTTTGTGGTTACTGCATAAATTTTACTAAGACAAGGATCACATTTCATCATTTATTTCCAGAATTAAGCTAAAAATGTATAATATTGAACGTCACGAATTTTCTGAATTTGTCAGACAATCTGTCAAACCATTTTAACCTACGTTCAACATTTAAATGCCCTTTACTCAAATTTTGAAACAAGGTTTGAGATTACTTTTTTATAGCAATGAATTCATACAATCACACTGAAAACAAATCATATGGAAAAAAAATGAACTGATCAGAATCTGCCCTAAAATGAAGATCTTAAAATAAAGTTTACAAATGGATGTCAGCAATTTTGGTTTTAAAAAGCTATACCTGTTATTTGTCGTGAATTATGTAATATCGTGAGAAAGTGTTTTAATTGCTTTTCCTAGTGCAAAGAAAAGAGGAGAAAAACTTCAAAATTTACTAACAATGGAAATTTAGAGTTAAACCTGACTAGATTAATACTAAATGTTGAAAATTTGATATTGAAACACCAGATTTCTCCCTTCATTAAAAACATTTGTCTGTTGTTCAGTTATTTTATGTATTAATTTAATTTAAATTTAATTCATTAACATGTGCTTCTTAAGTTTGAAACTTTATACTTCTCTACAGTTAGAAATTTAATTCTTGTAAAGTAAGTAGTAGTACCAGCTGTAAAAAGACATTTAAGTTGATAAACTTGCAAAAATTCAACATTGCGTAAGCAGGGGTCTGCCCGAAACCGAAAAACATGTCAAGGAGTCTACGAGACAAAAATGTTTGGGAGCCTTTGCTTTAAAAACATGTACAGTGTTTATGAATTTAAAATTTGTTTTAAGTGTTTTAAAGTATATTAAAAATGAATCTGTATTTAGTGAACTTTCCCCATAAAGCGAACTTTTTTTAAGGGATTTAATGACTTCGTTATATAGAGATTCGACTCTATTTTCCGCATCTTCATTCAAAATCTTTTACTTAGTGTAACGATAAACTATTTTGACCCTATCCGATTCTTAGTTGCCACTGGGTACTTCGTAAATAGCCCGCAGCTTGCCCACACGTAACAAGCACGTGTTCATATATCATTTACCTGTAAAATATTTACCCAAAGATTCGGCTGTCAATTATCCGCCTCAGATGAGAGACGTCATACAAGCCAAACACAAAGCGTGCGACACGGAATCTTTTTCCTGATTACATCCAATCATAATCAGGAAGGGGGAGGGGAGGGTGGTAAATTTTGTTTTTAGGTTCACAAACGCTGACAGATACTCCAATCTGGAATCATTTCTTTTGAGGTCTGTCTCTTTTAATTTCTTCCCTTGATCTCGCGATAGGAGGAAATATCCTTGTTTATGAACTTGCCTGTTGATCTAGTTGTCAATCAACTTGACGGAGACGGATGATAGGGTTGAACTTGTGACTCGGATTTTCAGGCTCTGGTGTCGGGTGATCTCATTGGACAAGGAGACGTTTTGATCATGAGCGTGAAAGGAACAGTTAAAATGCCATTTTAAAGGTGTATTTGTTAAAAGGTTTTATTAAACGGGATTAGAAAATTGTTACCTATAACCTTAAGTACTTTGCGTCGCTTGACTATTGTTAGTGGCGAAAACACCCCTGTGTTATTACCTTCTGAAGCAGTCATTTTCAGAAACGTCTTAAGATCTCTACGCAAAAGTGCACTTTACCTGGGATCTTTAAAAGGGGACAGTATGTGGTATGCATTGGCAAATACTCCTACAAACGGTAATTTGAAACAAATAAATTTGTACCATTCATAATCCCACTAATCTAGGCACAAAATGGCTCGACCTCGGTCGCTCGTAGATGGTCGCATTTCGACTAAATGAATGAATGATTTTTGTGGTAGGCCTAAGCATGGACAACGGTCATTGCATAACAGTAGAGCACACAAAAATTTTTCAAGGAGGGGGGTCCATGGTTGAAAGTCTCCCAACTCTTCCTCAAGACAACACCAATTGATTCTTCTAATTTTGTCTATTTTGTTAACAAAAAACAGTAAAGAATAAACTATTGAATTAATAATTACCATTAATTAATAAAATGAATTGTAAATTACAAGTAATTAAATTTTACTTTATATATATATATATATATATATATATGTAGGATTATCATCAATCGAAAAAAATTCAAGGGCTATGAAGGGGGTTCGGACCCCTAGGACACCCCCCTTGTGTGCGCCACTGTCACATAATAATACAATCTTATCACTTTTGGAAGTTGACATGAAGTTTGAAGTTCCCTTTTTTTTTGGAGAATGCATACGGGAACAATATTGAACCATTAAAATCATCCGCATAAAGATCTCCGTCCAACATCAAAACATCCTTGGTGATTCTCAACCTTTTTTTTGGTGCGGTACATTAACCATTTCAAAATTTGTTGGCACACTACAATAAAATAAGTTTAAAAGAAATTTACTTACATGTAATACTAATAAGCAAAATATTTAATGATAATAATTTTCAATGGTAAATAAAATAGTATATACATAAGGTTTATTGAGTAATTAATTACAAATGAATTATAAGAATACATATAATGCGAAATTTGAGGGTTTTTTTGAGGATTTTTGATAATTTCGTTTTTATTTGATTGTAAAAAAGATGCCACTGCAGTGGCACGCACAAGGAGTGTCCTGAGGGTCCGGACTACCCCCAAAGCCCTGGAGTTTTTTCGATTGATAATAATACTATATATATATATATATAACGTAAAATTTCATTAAGTACTTGTAATTAACAATTTATTTTATTAATTAATGCTAATTATTAATTCAATAATTTATTTTTTTACTGTTTTCTGTTAACAAAATGGACAAAATCAGAAGATTCAATAGGTGTTGTTTTGAGGTATGATACGAGTTGGGGGACTTTCGACCATGGACTCTCCTCCCCTTGAAAACTTTTTGTGTGTGCTACTGTGCCACTGTCATTTCGTCATTTATATTGAAAAGTCTCAATCTTTTTTTAAAATTTTTTATATTTGTTAATACTGAAAATCTGAATTCGTGCAAATAAGAAGTAGAACTCAATTATTACAGAGCGAAATGAGTTCTTCCTCCATTCAAAATTAACTCGTATATAGATATATTCGTTGATACAAAGGGATTACGAAACAAATCAATTTTTTTATTTCCCTCTATCCACGAAAGAATAAGTGAAATATACCCCAAATAGCCTTAATTTATTTTTATCAAACGGCCGAATGATTGGGTTCTGGATTTTATTTCTTTCATGGAGTATAATTAATAATTTTTAAAAAAGTTGGTGGTGCACAAAAGTGAATGTGAAAAGTGATTGAGAATGAATGCTCTAAAAAAACACGTAGAGGAAGATGCGAAAGGGCAAATCTCTACGGTAAAAATAAAAAAAATCTGTTGGGAACTAATTTTGTAATGCCTATCGGCTCCTGCTTCCCTCTGAAATCCCTTGTCTACCCTCAGACCGGCTAGGTGTGTGGGAGAAACTGAATAATCAGTATACATAATTCACCCTAATTATTTTATTGTCACCAAAATATCAAGCAGACACAATAATAATTTAATTAAGATAACATATCAGATAGTAGAGCGCATAGGTGAGACTCGATAGCCTGAGGATAATATTAACCCTCAACTGATTCCACGACAGCTTAAACACGCTCAATATCAACTACGTCGCACACTAATAAGCTAACTTCTATTTAAATAAGGAGCACGATACCTGTATTTTTATGAAGTCAAGTCTTACACTTGAACCTTGAAGGTGATCTTTATCTGGATTTAATCACCGTCTATTGAGCCACTCTCAGTAATCTTCCATTGATAAACTCCAAATGTACTTAATCATTCCACGATCCTTCACTCTCCAACTAACCAACTAACATGCCAACTATCTCGCCAACTCTTCAAACTCGCGAATACAGAATTTATAAAATATACTTAATTTGCATAAACCGCTTTCCTTACTCGGTGAAAGTTATTTGATTCTATTGTTTCCCCAGAAGAATCTCCAAGGGGTTAGTAGAGCCGCGTATAGATCCGTCACAACGTTACTGGTCAGCTCCTCATCTAAACTACTCAAAGACCTCTTCTTCTGTTTCTATTTCATAATTCAAAATCTATAGGAAACCCATTGGTATGAAATTTCTTTGATAGGGTCTCTCTGCGAATGGTGTAATATGTGCAATTTTTTTTTTACACTGATATTCAAATAAACTGAGAAAGAAAGGAAGTAAATGTGGAAAAATGCTTTGAAATGTATTCTTCGAGCCAATTTGAAAATAAAAACCAGAATAGAAAATAATAAGAGTGAAAAACATCGACATGTATTATTAGCATGCTGGCATGTATTATTAGCTTAAAGGGACGTAGCTCTTTGTACATTATTTTTTTTATTTATATATTTATATTAAAATGTTTACAGATACCCTGCTTGAAAGACACTCGTGAAACATACATTTCAGATTTAAAACACCACTTTTAAGCAAGCAATTCTATGCTTAGTTTTTTTAATAGCAATTCAATATTTTAGAATTACTACTTCTACAAATTTTAATGCTTTTCAAAAATATTTTTCTAACATTATTAAAAGTATATCTCACAATTCTATGCATGCGATTGGTATTACGGTTGATGCTTTTATTTTGGCAATTTTTTTTTGCGTCGCGTAATTTAAAAAACAGTAAAAACGCAGCTGTATCTAGCTTCGATGATTTTTTAATAAATAACTATTCTCTTAAAACCTTATTCCATGCACAAATAATTCAAAATATTATACTAAACAACCGGAAAAAAGTTTCAAAATTTTGCACTGAAAATAAAAATAAAAATAATTAGCACTTTTAAAACACGTGATTGTCATGAAAAATAAAAACCGGAGGAAAAGCCATCTAGAATTTTTAAGGTAAAATAATTGAAAGAGACTCACACGTTCTATAGCTTCGCTGTTCCCTTCCTTAAAAAAGTTAAATAACTGGCTAAAAATTTAGCTAAGTTTTAGTAAAAATTAAATTTAATTAAAAAAATTTAGTCTTCTTACGGACCACAGATGGACGACCGGACTATTATGAGTGGCCCAGTCATGGCTTGCTGCATTGACAAATTTAGTTGTTTAATAACAAGGCATTAAAGTTTTAGCGAGAAATTCTATCAAGTCATTTAATATATAAATTTTGCTATCGATATCGTGCTGGTAAGAATTATATTGGCACTATTATTTTTTTTGGAACGGTTAGTGATAACAAATAACAGTGGGGGAGCGACTATTTTATGGGTGACACTGAGGGTTAACCATCATGGCTTCCAAGTGAAAAATATCTAACGAATGTATGATGTTTCACACAAGAAGATTAGGGTCGACTATTCCATCGAGAAAAGCAAACACAGAGCAACAATTTGTTTGATTTTTTGTGAAAATGCTCTACTTAAAAAATGTAGTTTTACTCATCGCAATAGCACTAAACAGGAGTTGATACAGAAATTATTAGTGTTTCTTAAATGTTTCCGATGTGCCCTCTTTGATAAATTTTGTTATTTGTTCAGATGTTTTTTTTTTCAAGTAAAATCGAAAAGTATTTGAATGAATTTGAAATAAAAAATGCACAAACAAGCTTTTCTTAAAAGCACAATCCCAATAGTACTGATTTCAGTCTGGAACTCGATAAAAACTCTTTGCTATCCTTCTGCACTTGATAAATTAATACCTGGAATAAAAATAAGAGAGGCTTTGTCACAAAAGAAAAAATCAGATTACCCAAGAGCATGGCAGCTTTGTTTTTATGACAGTAGAATGTAAATAAGAAGCTTGGGATCATTAATGAAAGGAAATAAAAAGTACCCTATAACTTAATAGAAAATGCATAAAACCAATTTTTTTAGAGTTGAGTTTGATAGAGTTTAAATAAAAAATTATAAATTTTAATAAATTTTTTTACCGCATTTGAAATGTCTTGGATCTTATAATACCCCTTACACTTAATCTTTATATTGTGTGGCCAGTGTAATATAGTTATCATTTGTATGTGACCCGGCGGGGGGAAAAATTGGAGTACCCCTGTGAGTTATAGCTTCGAAATTTGTATACAAACTTAGAAAAGTCGCCCAAAATTTAAAGGAGGTAATGAAAAAAAGATATTTTGGTCATTTTTAATTTAATGTGTCCCCTTAAGAAGGTCCGGCACATGAATTTTGAAAAATAATAGATTCTTACTTTTTATATTTTCTAAGAGTTCAAATATTTTTGTTTAAAATGATAGGCGATATGAGGAAATACGATAATTAGAAGTATTTTTATTTATTTTTTAAATGAGAAGCTATAAGCACCTGTGTTTCTCTTTGCACAAGTTTCTGATGAGCGCGAATCCATATAAAGTTCAAGTGGAAAAAGTGCATTGGGCTTATCCAAAAGCGTATAGGTACACGTATTTTGTTCAAATGAGTAAGTTTATAACACCATATAGTCAGTGATTCCAAGATCAACATTTGTGGAGTTAAAAACTCTAAAATTAGGCTATTGCACAGTTCAGTGCGAGTCATGCGGCAAAACTAATGATCTTAAAACATTATAATATTGAATCAAGTTATAATTGTGTCTCATGCTTCCAAAAATTAGATGCCCGTAGGATTCGTGTAGCTCAATGAAAGCATCCCCAAAAAGGCAAAATTGTTAAAAAATAATGGAAAAAAAAAAGAAAATTAGAAGAGTCTTATGTAGGCGCAGAGGGTAAAGAAAATGCTTCATATACTTCTGGAAAGTACTAAAAAAGTAAATGCTCAACAAATTACAAATTTTTTACTTTAAAGCCTGTTTTCTCAAAATGTAATATATTTCATGTACCTTTTTCTCAAAAACTACTTATTATATAATTTTCAAGTTTTCAGTGATCATACTTTTAATATGTTTACATATTTTAATAGAGGGAATCAGATATATCTGGCAAACTGTTTTAGATAAGGCTTTTTTAAACTAAACTTCAGAGGTAAAAATTGGAAATTTTTAAAAATTTCATAATTATTTTAATTTTTAATAAAAACATAAAACCCTTCATTAACGTTTTGTTAATAATATACATAACCTACTGTAAAATTTGATCCATGAGAAGTAAGCAGTTTCTAAGAAAAAGGCACATAAACTTACGTAATTTAACATGGGCTCCTATGGAGGTCCCTTAAAATGTTTTAAAAATGATTGTGGACCGATCACACACTAGACAGAAATAATATTCACAAGGATTTTCTTTGACAGATTAAGTATCACATAAAATTATATCCTCAAAATTTAACCATAATAAACTAATAAAATTAGAAAAAAACATTACAAATATAATGAAAGCAAGCATAATGTGAATAATCATGAAACACAATGATAGCTTTACACAATCAAGTATTTTGGCTATAAATGCATTCAGAAAAAGAGGTAGTCTATAATAATCGCTATTCTTAAGTATGAAATTTAATTCTTCAAAATATTTTGTATTTTGATGTGATTTTATACACGCAGAGTCTATCATTTTAACCAAGTAATTTAACGATTACCTGACAG
Source organism: Trichonephila clavata (assembly GCA_019973975.1). NCBI lineage: Eukaryota > Metazoa > Arthropoda > Arachnida > Araneae > Nephilidae > Trichonephila > Trichonephila clavata. The sequence goes on from BMAO01001962.1 coordinate 392,024, forward strand.
CCTTTTTAGACACCTTTATGAAGTTATATACATAAATTTAGAAGTGCTTTTAAATATTTCAGAATTATATTGTGTAAGCCATTGAAGCCAAATCAGAATAACCCCATCTTACAAATTTGGGATTGATTTTCCAGAACTGAAATTTTAATTTTCTTTTAATAATCCAAATTTTTTTATTCAGTAAATGATTTTTTATCTCAAAATCATGTTCATTTTTTCCCTTGATGTAAGATATGGGGGCCGAATTTCCTTGAAATGTTCTAAGGGAGCGCATTTCTTTTTTCATTATGATTCCTTTCTTTACAACTCATTCTGCCAATAACGGAATAAAAATAATTTAAACTGAATTAAAATAATTTGTAATTAAGAGTAAGATATATTTGTTTTTTAATATCAAATACAACTATTTTTTTCCGGGCTCTAATAATATCTTGAAAATATTAATTTTCTGTTTTTTTACATTTTTATAAACAGCGTACTGAAGCAAAGTAAGCAGCGTATACTAAAGCAAAAATTTCTTAAAACGTTTTAATTCTGCTGATTATTTCAGCATTTTTTATATATACGTAAAACAAAACGTGTATTTTTTCTTTTAATGTAAAGGCTTGTTCAGAGACTTGTAGCTTTGGACCTCTATGCAAAAGTATACCAAGTAACATTATTAGCAGGATAAAAAAATTAATCTATTTTATCACTCTCGAAAAAAAAATGGTTAAATGTTGTTTTGGTATTACTACAATAATCGATAATATTTCTGTTAATTTATGTTTGTTGCAAAAATGTAATTTTAAGTTATATATTTAATGTATAAAGTTAACTTAATGAATTAAGTTAACTTTAGACATTAAATAATTAACATACAATTCAATTATTAAGGGTTAATATTAATGAATTAATATTAAGCCTTAATAATTGAAACTAGCCAATAATATGCCTACAAAACAATTTAATTCAATTAGTATATTTCCAATTATTATAAAAAAGGAGTACATAATTTAAAAGCCGGAATGGGACTAAATTCATGTGACGTCATAATCACATGATAATTTTAAACCTCGTGTTTTTAGCCAATCAAGTTCAAAAACACATGTGACGTCATAATCACGATAAATGCAGTTTTCTGTTTTCAGCAAATCAGTTCATGCACTTCGTTGTTGCCAAATGACGCTTTTTACAGAAACTTTTTTTTTAAAAAAATTAATATTTGTCACTTTATTTAAAAGTGCATGTATAAAACAGGACTTTTTTTCTTCAATTTTAAAATCTTTTTGCGGAAATTTCTTCTTATAAGTCTTGAGCATCTTTACCCAATCATGCAGTTTGAAATTTTACCCAAGTTTTACAAATAGAATAAAAAGTACCGGCTAGTTTATTGTCCGTTTTGAATTCAATGTAGAACACGTGTTGATATTATGTGACCGTCATGAATTTATACCATTGCAGGGGCGTAGACAGATCTCTTTATCGAGAGGTGTGTGGAGGGGGGGGACTACTGTCTATACTCCGATGAAATCATAGAATGGTCATCTCTAGAGTAAAAATTAAAAAATTGTTGGTCTATGACAGGAATTTTGAACCTCCTGCCCTCAACTGTATCGCAACTTGATTTATTAAAATTATCTCGAATTCATCTCTTCAGGTACTAACCGCCATTAGGTTTTTACGATCCCAAAATATCTCAGTATTCTTGTCATTTCTTCTATTGGATTTAATGCTTTTGGGCAGCCTTGTCCATTCCTTTCCTTTTACTCCAGTGGCCGCGGTAGCTTAGTGGTCAAGGTAACGGACTCGTTGCTGATTGCGTCATGAATTCGAACCTATACCGCTGAAGTCCCGTCATGTAGGGGCTATGCAAAGTTAAATAATATATAGAGGCTCAAACGTTCTCCCATTGGTATAGTGTGGAAGTTAAGAGAGAGGGGAAGGGTTGCGAGCTCAGGTCGTCATGTCACTTGAGCATGGTTCGAAAATTACGAGGTACTTCGCCAAAAACCCTTGAATAGCTTAACAGACCGAAGTTAATATTGTTACAAATTTTGTATAAAATAATGCAAATAATTTGTATTTAGATGTGCAATGCATTTATATTACTCTATGCTATATTTATTTCATGTTAAAATTGTAATATTTACAAGCAGCGCCGTCCCTTACGCTATAATGGCGATCCAATGGGAACTTGGCGAAATTTTGGCGATGGAGCCAAGTTGGCATCATTCTTAGCGACCAAGTTGGTGACCAATTTGGTGACATTGGCGACCATGTTGGCGAGTTCGGGACCCTCTGGATTCTTCTGGAAATAAGTGGAGAAATCCACTAATTTCACGATCCTTGACGCGAGCGCTTTCTCGAAGTTTCGGCTACGGCTATAAATAGAGTGATACTCGCCGTAACAGTCAGTCTGGTTTTGACAAGTGATTAGTAAACTTGCCTTGACCGTGAGAACTAGCGATTAGCTCAACTGTTCAATATTACGAGCGGTGCTTGTGGATAATGTTTTACGTACGTGTATGTTAGGCACTGATAATTGTGTCTGAGTGCTGTTGAAGATGTGAAATCCTTCTGATATTTATTCTACGAATTTGGCTGCTAAATCCTGTATTTTTAAGGATTCATTTACGAGAATATATACTCATCGCCTTTAAAGAATTGCCTTGTTGCTTACGATTCATTTTGCATAAAATCCTCGAACCCTGATCAACGTAACAATATTCACTCTCTCCTTAAGATGGAGTAAACTCCTTTTGTATTCATAAGGCCTAATCCAGATCACAAATAGAGGAGGGGAGAGACCCCCCTCTTCCTCTCCCCGTAAATTAATGAGTATGTGAAGCAGCTTCTGAATTCAAGTTGGTTGCAAGAGATGAAGCTCTTACACTATTGAAACCAACCAACCTTACCAACTCGATTTCAGAAAGCCCCAAATACATTTTATAAAGGCGACCGACCGAACGCAGGTCGAATTCTGCTTTATTATAATCGCATTAGATCAACTATTGCTTTAAACGGAAATTCGACAGCCCTTTCCAAACCCCTACCATTGCATCAACAGATCCGAAGATTTCTCCCAGACCCTCCAACACACAATAAACGCACTTTCACAACAGGCGAAAAATTCTTCAGAATTCATGCACAAACTCCCCCTTTGGCCCCCCTCCAGCGGACCCTATTTTCCACCCAACTGACCACACGGGTCTCGTTAATACCGTCTGAACTCTCTTCCCTTTTCAGAGGGTGCCTTATTAACTCTTCCCCGCGCCCAAGACAGGGAGACGTCCATATTAATGGGCCAGGCACAATGCTTCGCTTCATGGACCAGCGCTGGGTCTTGGGTAGGCCGCCCTAAGACAATGGGGGTCGCAATTAGCGGGGCCTGTTGGGTGGACGCCTGCTCGCTCCAACTTCCCCGGCGATCCGTTCTGCTTCAAAGTCTGCTGTAATTGGAGGGGGCGCTTTAATTAAGATGCCATGGCAGATTGATTAGCGATTTCGAGATAACGAAGGGGGCGTTGGGATTATATTGGAAAGAATTCAATCGGCGGTTGGATTTTGAAAGTGATATGATCCGAAAATATGAGTACGTTTGGGATCGGGAAAAATTATTCCGAATAGACTGGAATCGAATTTCGAAGAATCCAGGACGTTAGATGGGAAAGTTTCGGCCGATTTTGCTGGCTTTGTCTATGACTTAACAAAGGGGTAGAACCAATCTCGAAACGCATTTTCGCATTATCTCGTTAAGTGCCACTAGCGTATATATACATCTCGCTCAACCAGTGCATTAAATGCCCCGAAAGTATATATACGTTTTTTCGAAATGCGATCCTTTTCTACACGCTGCTGCCATTAAAACTATTCCGAAGGATTTCAAAATGCAATGAAATGATCTTGACAGTGTTTTCGAAGGATTTATTTATTTCAGAGAAAAATTTACTTATTTATGCCTTTTATTCCCCTCCCCCCCCCTATAATACTATGCCTATGAGTAACGTACTTCTACGAATAGCGTATTTTTTAATCAGCAGTAAAGGGGTAATTGAATCTAGGATTTCATAGAAATTCATGATAAGACCCATGTGGCGACTGTATCAGTATACTGTATTTAAAGAAATTAATTATAAAAATAAGTATTCTAAAATGAACGAAACCAGTAAAGTAAAATATTCTAATGCTCCCTGTAATATGAAGAGAAAAAAAAAACCATTTAGTATTATGATACAGGAGATGAAATCTGCAATATACTGGTGTAACCCCCCCCCCCGTTCTTTACGCCCTCTAGCGGGTAGAACAATCTTCAGTGATGGCCAAGCTTCCAAACTGTAAGGACGTACGTGCCTGCGCTCCGATCCCTTTCAATTGTAATCGAAATGTTAGTTCTCTAGTTATGTATATTAATGTTTATTTGTCGAGAGAAAACATGTGTTTTAATTAACTAGTGGACTTAGTTAAGAACCTATTCCCCGCGTATCCCTTTATTATATTGGGTCACACTTATACTGGTGTATAAAATTAAGAGAATTTTTAGATTTTGTCGATTATCTCCAAAACTACTGGAAATTTTTTAAATTAAATATGGTATATATATATATATATTGCTCATATAAATGAAAAAACACATTCAACAGTTAAAATACACTCGCATGATCGTGCGTAACACTCATTGAAGTTGAAAGGTACAAACAACAGTTGCATAATATAACAAAAAAAGAATTGGTTAAAAGGGGTAATGGGTCCCCTCTTTCTCTCTTAAACAGACTTCACACCGTGATCTTACACTGCAAATCAGGGAATTAATGAGTTCCTGTGGCAATTAATTCCACACGTTCGGCAACTCTATTTTCAGGCCTTGGGTGGTTCTCGGAAACGTTTTGCGAATAGCAATTGACCTCCCCAGAAGGTCCCAGGATGAGGTCTGGAGGTCTAGTGCGACGTTGATAAACACTTACTCATCTCATAATTTACGATAAATATTAAATCAAAGAAGTGCTCATCACTTTTCAAGGAGATTTTATTCTAATTCTTACGTAGAGACTAAAATTAACTACATATTAATGCGCAAAAAAAGTGGAAGATATTTAAAAATTTAAGGTTATTCAAAATTATTACATTTTTTTTCAGAAACTGGAATAAATGTTTTAAAAGATTTTATATATATATATATAATAGTAGGATTATATAAGAAATTATAAAATACATTTGCTTTGAATAAAAATTACGTTTAAGGTTTTGTTCCATTCATGAGGTTTAAGGTATCCGACTGGTTACAACAACTTTTTTTTTTTAAAAAGGAGAAATGGGGATTTTTTTGTTATTTTTAGATTTGATCCTTCTAAGAAAAATGTTCTAAAATTAAGAAGATAAAAAGAAATTATTATTACTAAAATGGGAAAAATTAAGTAAAAATTGAGAAAAAAAATAGCATAAACGCGGCCCATTCTGCACCAAAGGCTTATGAACAAATTTTCAATTTTTTCAATCTAATGTGTTGCTATATTATTCAATTTTGAAATGACCTTCAGGATAAGAGATATTTTCTTTTTTACAAAAACTAGAGCATTTTATCTCGGTTACTATATGAAAATGCTTCAAAAGACAGTGATTATATTCACATAAGGGACTGTAAATTTTGTAATAAAACAGTGATTGATACATCTAAAGGTTAAAACACTTCTACTCTTGTACAAAACTTTCAGAAAAAATTTCAGTTAATTATGTTCAAAACTTTTTTAGCAACCGCTGACCCCATTTGATTATTTTCAAAAAAATCACATTTCGAGTAAAACGTGTTTTAAAGTATGACATCTTGCTTAAAGCAATGGCATCTGCTTTTACTAAATCACTTGTAGTTTTTGTTCTAGTAAACGTATAATGATAAACTTGGTATTTTTATAAAGCTAATAAGATGGCCCATAAAATAAAATCATAAAAAGAATTTGTCAATTTTTGGCAAAATTCACAGTTTTAGGGTAGTTCGATACCTTAAATGAGGTATTAATTTTACTTTGTCATTTGCCTTTAAATTGCAATGTTTATAATCCTTTAATAAGTAAAAGGCGAAACTAGCCAAACTAGTTCAATTACATGGTTCAAAACAAATATTACCCAACATAATATAAATAATACGAACACTAAATGTAAGTTTCTTGCTGAATGTTGCCAATCACCATTTTCGAATTTCACATTTGATTCAAATAAGCAGTTACAAAACTCTCCAAATGAGCCTTCTTCATTAAGAAACATTCAATCAACTCAGTCTACATTTCGTCGAAGTGTCTTTGACGCCAATGTAAATTACAGGCATTGGGAAGAGCTAATAGCCATCTTGTTTTTTGGTGCTTTAAGCATCAATGTTATAACTAGATACATTACATATGCAAGGCTCCCTAAATTAAACTTATTTAACCTGTCAAAGCCAATCAAACAAGAATACTTTTTTGAATAAAAAAAATGGCGACTGATGCAATTGGGATATCATTAAACTGTTTAAAGGTCGGTTTTTTCTTTATCCCGGTGTGGCAACCGCCTTGGGCGATCGTTTGAGTTTCCTCGCAGCATAAAAATAAATAAAAGACATGGCAGACATTTGAACGTATGTCGCCTCTCAGCAACCTGATTGAGAATTGATATGTGTTATAATTACAATCTGCGAACCGACGGCGTAAATAAGGAAATTTCGTGACACTCTGAGAAATTAAATAATAAAGAAATCGTGATGGGGCGAGGGGGAAAAAATAACAACCCTTGGCGAGATATTTCCCCCTTTTTGATCTAGTGGGATGTCAATCATGTGCGGCGGTTTTAGGTATTCTTTTTTTTTTTCTTGTATCGTGGTAAATTTGAAGTGTAATGTTTATTATAGAACGATGAGAGAGGATATCTTCAGTGTCGGGTTTTTTAAACTTTGTAACTGATGGATTGTGATTTTAATCAAGGCCGGGAAAAATAATCAAATCGCTAAATCTATAAAAACTATTTACTAGACGTAATACAGTTATGTAAAATTAGAGATAAAAGATCTACAATATAAATTTTTTTTAAAAAAAGAAAAGGATAATGATGTTTGTAAAAGCAATCCAATAATTACGGTATACGACTACTTGCGATAACTTTTTTGAAAAAAAATGGAAATATGGGGAGTTTTTTGTGGTTTTAGATTTATTTAGTCTATTTTTAAAAAAAAAAATGCTAAAATTAATAAAAGAGAAAAAGAAATTATTATTTATAAAATGGGGAAAATTTGGTAAAAATTTACCAAAAATTTCATAAACAGGGAAAAGTTTGTGAACAAATTCTCAATTTTTCAGTTTTTATGTGTTATTTTACTATTTATTTTTGAAATGAAGTTCAGGATAAGAGATATTTTTATTTTTACAAAAACTACAGCCCTTTGTCTTAGCTATATTATATAAAAATGCATAAAAAAAGTGATTATATTCTCATAAATGACTGTAAGTTTTGTAATAAAACAGTGATTGATAAATCTGAAGGTTAAAACACTTTTACTATATTATACAGAACATGCACAAAAAATTTCAATTGTTTTTAAAACTTTTTGTGCAATTGCTGTCCCCATTTGAGCATTTTCTAAGAATACACATTTCGAGTAAAATCATTTTAAAGTTTGACATTTTGCTTAAAGTTGTGGCATCTGCTTTTACTAAAACTATTGTAGTTTTTGTTCTAGTGAATGGAAAATAAAAAAAATTGGTATTTTTATAAAGCTAATAAGATGACCTATAAAATAAAATAAAAAGAAATTGTCAATTTCTGACAAAATTCACGATTTTAGGGTAGTCGGATACATTAAGTGAAATCTGCTAAAAAGTAGAAAATCCGTTCAGTTCTGCAAAACGTAATCCCCCCTCCCCATTATCATAAAGAAAATCCATTTTTAATCCCTATATTGAAGAAAAAAATTTTATCATGGAAAAAATGTCATTAAAAATTTCTTAATATATAGTCGTACAAAAGTTCTGATACAATTATAAAGGAGTAAAAAAAATCTTTATAATCAAATTGAAAACTTAATCATTTTATTTTTAATTAGCCTTTAAATTTAACACATTAAACCTTTTATTCAGAATTATCACCTTTTAAATTTACACAAGCCTTCGTTGGCCACTCCTCCATCGAGGCACTTAATATTTCTATGGGGATTTCCGTCGCTGTTTCCCTCAAAGAACATTTAAGAAGACTTGGTGCCCTAAAAATGACATAAATATCGTTTTTTTTTTGTAATTTTACTTAGTTATATTCTTTGCATTATTATCTTTCAATTGATGAATCACTTTTGTATGCCTGAAAATTAGAAGTTGGAAAAAATTTCAATTGAAAAATGTAAGCAAACAAATTCGAAAATTTGTAACCACGTCCTCCCCCTCTCTTTTTTAGATAAAAAAAAATGCTGAAAAAAGGTTTTTGATAAAAAGAAAAAGTTATTTTAGAAAAATAAAAATACTAATTAGAAAAAGGTGTTACAGTTAAAGCAAGATATTTCTGAAATATTACATTAATGCAATTTTTATTCCTTTTGAAATTGGTGAATGTAAAAACTTATTAACTAGGTCATTTTGTGTTAATAATTTTATAATTTCAGTTCCTATTCATCATATGATTTCCATAAAAGTATAATATTTCAATATTATTGGAAGCAAAAATCTTTAAAATTCTGTTATGACATAAAATATTTTTTAACATTTTCCTTGAGTTTTCTTATACAATAAATACTGCCTTAAAAAGGATCGTTTAGAAAATTTATGGTTCGGAAATAATTTGAAAATGCTGTTACTCTTAAGAAAAATATGTAGCTAATATTTTAAAGTGGTATTTTATGATTATTTAAGCTTATAATTGTTTTTTTTTCTCAATTATAAACTTTGAAGTAGTTTTTCTCAGTTTCAACTTTTTCGCATTCAAAGTGCTTCTTTCCCCAATTACTTACCAACCACTTAAATTTTTCTCCTGTGTGTTTTATATAATACAAGTAATGAAATTAGGGATCCATTTTGCTGTAATCTGAATACTTTTTTTTTAAAAAAAATTGAAATGTAGGAGATTTTGCCTTTTTTGTTGAATTTTTATAGCATACGTATCGACACTTTATTTTCTCCCTCCAATAATTAAGTTATTGCAAAATCTATCCCTAAAGTTGTTAAAAACATTTTTAGGAATATTTCAAAAAATTATGATGTAAAAAAATTAATAAATAAAAAAAAGTAATATTTTTTAAAATTTTCCGAATTTTTTTAAAAAAAATTTAGTTTTTAAAATTATGTCAATATTATGCACAAAATTTCAACTCGTATCATTTTTTTGAATAGAAACATTGTATGAAGTGTTAAAATATAATTTTTAAATACATAAATAAAAAAAAATTGCTCAAAAAGTGCCAAGTCTCCTTAAGACTGTTCTCATTAGGATGCTGAATTTGGCACACCTTTGCCTCCAATACTGATCACAATTCATAGTCGAGAGGTTTTAAATCTCAACTGGTGGGAAGGTCAATCCTTGTGTTTTTTTAAGTCCGCGCGCGGAACATTCTCTTTCAACCATCACTGGGTCGTCTTCACCTTATGAGGAAGAGCAGAATCCTTTTGAGAAGTCCAATCGCGTTTTTGTGGGGAATGTTTACGTTCAGGGCTTCACTATTGGTTCTACGATAGTGTCTTGATAAAATTTTGCTGTGGTCTTCACTTCTTTCTGTCAAAAATGAATCTCTTAAAGCCTTATCATACGTAAATGTATTTGGAGCTGATTTCACGCAACTCTTTTGAGCAATTTCTACCCAGTCGCCATAACAACGGCTTCGAACAGCTTTTCCTAGTGAGCAGACAGAATTGCTCGAAATTCCAACCAATGGGGTTCTTCCTCTCCCTACGTCATAAACAAGATGGATGTAAAGATGGCAGGTCCGGCTTCGTCAAACGCATCAGAAATGGCGTATAATATTTTAAACAAAAGGGCGCTCCATTTCTGCTTACGATTGTAAACAAAAGCGTGAACGGAATAAAAGAAATAATTTTGGATGCTTGTTTTCGGAAGCAGATAGGGCATGGCTGACGTCAGAGCGTATCGTTTTGTTTAGGGTAACCATTCAAACCCTCCCAGGTGCTCGAAAAACTGTTGCTCGAAAGACATGAGTGTGTGACAAAGCTTTTAGACGATTGATGAAAGCAAATGATGAGAGCTCTTTGCAAGCCTTTTTGTCTCTGCATCTTAATGGACAATCCTTGCGTATACGTGGTCACTCAGATAGGTGAAACATTCTTCACTGCCAAAACTTTTCTCGTCGATAAACGGAATTCATCTCCGGCCGTTATGAGCATGTCGACGCATCGGTGTTTCTTCTTTAAGGTACCTCTGGTACATTAATACCTATGTGAGTAATTGACCAGTTAGTTTTCGATAACCTCTTGGTCTAAGATCTTCGTTTAATATGTGTTTACCATGTAGAGCAATTTAGAGTTTACTTTTTATTCATTTTTTTATTTTTACTATTTTCATCGAACGCGAATAACAGTGCAGTCTGCAATTCTGTTGGTATCAGAAAATTTCTTATTAGTTCATTAAATGAATAACGTTTTGATGTCTAAATGCTTTAGAGCATAGGTTCCCAAACTTTTTAGCCTCATAGACCCCTTGGCTGGTTTTTCAGCTTGAGATAGACCCCCTACTTTCCTAATATTAAATTTGTGCAAATGTATCAATTTAAATGTGTTTTTGACAGCAGGTATAGAGCTATTTACTTTAAAAGATTAAAATTGTTAACTGTAGTGAAGTATAGAAGAGTTTAAAATTTAAAAAAACACAAAGTTAATTTAATTGGTTAAAAAAATTGAACTAATGCATAAATAACTGTTACATAAAGTAACTGCACAACAAACAAGTGCTTTTTGAGGGAGGGAGGAATCTGGGGATGCAATAATAAACCTTTAACATTTGGCATCAATCTTATCAGGGTTTAACCCTAAATATCTCCTCGGTTAATGGTGTCCAGTATTTTGTTCTTTCATTATTGTTTTAGAGATTGGCAAGCGCACCTTCTCAATCGAAAAACAATTAAAAGCTTTCTCAAGATATTTCATAATATGGAATGAATAACAGGCATATCTCTTTAAAGCTAAAATTGTTGACATCGTTTCTAAACTTTAATTTAAGATCTTCGTTAGCGCATATTCGTAGTGCTTAATTCTTATAATCTGATATTTTTTTTTCAAAGTGACCATATGAATTCATTTTTTTTTTGTGGTACTACGATAGTCAAAACATTCTCAAACCTAGTTTCAAAATCTAATAAAAGGGCATTTAAATGTTGGTGACGTCCAAACTTATGCTCCTTTAGCTTAATTCAGGCACGAAAGGGCGTGCGAAATGCCTAATAACATATTTATGCTGTAGCCTTGTAACTATAAATAAACTTCATTAAATTTAGTAAATAAATATGTTAAATAGGTAAGTCTAGTTTCCACTTAATTAAATTTCCTGTTAATATTAGTTACGATCTGGTTTAATGAAAGCCACAATTGTAGACCTCCATTTACACCTCATGGACCACCAAATTATTTTCCTGCGGTCGTGGACCCCTTGCAGATCGTCATAGACCCCTAGGGGCCTATATAGACCACTTTGGGAATCACTGCTTTAGAGCCTTAAAAATCTCTGACGAGTTCTTTGATGCATTGAAATATCTTCTGCACGCTTTTTTCCATTGTGTAAAATCTCTGACTGATTTAGAGCAACATGCTTGAAAAAGCACAGTTTCTTGAACAATATTGCAAACAATCTCCGACGGCGAAATTTAAAATCATCTGCTGCGTTTGAGTCAAAGGAAATGATCTCAAATTTTAATATCGGAACTTATGCTGCAATTAAGTATAGGGTGGTTTATATAGAAGTATACACTTTCCCGATAATGTAAAACAGTAGCAGTTAAGGACAAGGACCACCTCAGCGAACCATAAGGTCGATGTAGTCTTAAAGTTTGGGTTTAGACCCTGATGGAAGTAATGTAAACACACAATAGAAGACATGTCACGTGACTAGTCGGTCGAGATGGTAATGTCTGCAGTGGAAAAGGCTTTCTGTGGTATTGAATGGAATCCGCAACTGGATTTCAGCGGCATTTTTGATCAAGATTTGGTGAAGAGCCACCAACTGAAAAATCTATCTAACAAAGGTCTGAAAAATTAAAAACTATGGGCTGTTTGTGCCAAAGTATAAACCCTGGATAAAGCTGAAACAGCGTTTCACAGCCACTATCAATGGACTAGATACCTTAAAACACGTTTAGATGGAATTGGATTACTGGCTCGATGTATGTCATGTGACTAAGGGTTCTGTTTCTGTCACCAACAAAACTTAAAATAGTCCCATACTGTAAAACAATTTGTGACGGATCTATCCGCGACTATATTAAAACCTTGAGGACTCTTCTGGGGAAAAATATTTCAATTCAACCAACTTTCGCCGACCAAGAAAACGTGATTATGCAAATGAAGTATATTATGTAAATTGGTTAGTTAAAGTTGGGAGTTGGTTAGTTGGAGTTGGTAAGTAGGAGTTAGCAAAGAGTTTGTGAGTTAGTTTGTTAGTTGAAGATAGAAAGATAGTGGAATTATTACGAGGTCTTGGAGTTGTCCAGGAAAACGGATTACACCAGTGGATCCAACGACATTGATCAATCCCGTTAAATATCACCTGCGAGATTCAAGTGTAGGATTCGCTGCATAAAAGGTACATGTATCGTGAGCTTGTTCAATTAGAAGTTAGCTTGTTAGTGTGCAACGTAGTTTATATTGAGCGTATTTAAGCTGTCGTAGATTCAGTTGAGGATCCGTAGTAGTAACCCCATGTTATACAATCTCACCTCCACGCTCTACTATTTGATCGCCTATCTTAATTAGATTGTTATTGTGTCTGATTGATATTTGGAATTAATAAATTGATATTGTCTAATGACTGATTACGAATTTGTTTTACAGCATAATCTGAAAAATTTCCAAATAATTTAAGAATACAAAAAAGGGGTTTTAATAATTATAAAACTATTTTTAGTTGAGCTAATTAATTACTTTAAAACACAGCTTAAATCTCTCTTGGAGTCGTTACCAAAGATTCATTCAACCTTCATGAGAGTTGCAAAAGTTATCAAGGGCGTCTTCCCCATTTTTCCCCTCGATAACTCTACACGTGACTTTTAGGGTATGGAGTATTATTCTTGGAAGTCTAATTAATTCATGCTAGACTGAAGAGGCAATTATCTGAAATATTCTAATCGTACTTCATCACCTCTCGCAATGAAAGGTGACCCAATCGTCTGAGCAGTTCGCCCTATCATCCAGAAATGGGATTAGAAACATCTCCCGACTGAAAAGAAATATCAAAGGGTTGTGTGCAGCTCATTTTTTTTTTATTTAACAGAATGATACGAGTTCTAATTAAGCTGTCAATAAATAGTTTCTCGTCAAAAAAGGGATCTTGAAGGATTCGGGTCGATATTACAATCCAATGAACGTGCGTGGAGGGAGAGAAGGTTGAAGGGGAAAATGTTATACATGATTCTGTATTGCCGTTTTATACTAACACGTGTAAAATTGAAATTTAAAAAAACTTTTTTTTATGTGTTGTAAAGTAGTAAGAAAATTGATACAAAATCAATAGACTTTTTTTTTTACTAATATTTTCGAATTTTGTTTTTAAGACCGTCCTTAAAATATAAAACATTTTTAGAGCAAGTATTGGGAAAACTACTTCCAGTGGGGTCCATGCGATCCCCTTGGAGACCGTTATCTGCCTTCTAAATATCCTGTACATAAAAAAAATTCAGTTTTAATCTTAAGAAATAAATCATTTGGGGATGCGTTCCATTTATATATAATGATAATAAATATACGGAAATAATGCAAGCGTCCAAAATTGGTAGCAAGAGCCCCCACTAGATGGGGTCATCATAAAATAGCTCTCACAATTGGTGATTTATCCTGTCTACAAAGGCTTAGTTACCAATTACAAAAAAAGTAGTAATAGATTTTAGAAATAAGGCACAATTCAATATCCTGCATGACTTAGAACAGGGGTAGCCAACCTTTTTTGGGAAGAGTGCCACTATGTGGTGACCTGTAGCTATTCCTTACACTAATACCTTCCTGTCTATCTGAAAATCCGGCTGGACGTGTAGGCGGACTTAAATGATCAAAAGACATAATTCCAATTCAAACAGATTTATTAATGCTTAGCAGTAAATAAGTTTAGACACAACGGGGTCTCAGTTTCTTAACATATATCCGTGCACTCGAAAAAAAAACATTCTTCAAACCAATGTAACTTAGTAATAAAACAAAACAATCCTCTGAAATTTTTATCACGTGATAATCACATATATTTACATTATTTCCCAAATTTTCAGAGAATTTAAGAAAAAATTAAAAAAGTTCTAAAGAAATAAAAATTGGACAATTTTTTAAAAATATGAAAATTAGTATTTTACACCGCGCAGGATTCTGAAGTACAAAACGGATCAAAATTTACAAAATTAATTTTATTTGGTCAAAAAATGTTCACTTTCGAAATTATACTAACTTTTAAGAAATTTTAAGAAAAAAAATATTTTTTAAATACAATTATAACGAAAAATTTAAAGTTTTAAGAAAAAAATAAATTTAAATTCAAATAAAAAAAATTCTATTAATTTTTTTGTTGAAAATTTTAGTATGAGTTATGAAGAGTCTTATTTTGAACACGGGTATGAAATTTAAAATTGATATCATAAATTGTTTTTGAGAAATCCTGCGCGCAAGCTAAAATTTGTTGTTTTGAGAAAATTGAAGTTAAAAATACGAAAGAGATAGGGTTTTCGTTTAAATTTCACTGGTTATTTCTCAATAAATTCCGAAGTTTTTACAGTGTCAACAAAATTTTGGTATCAAAATGCTCAGAAATGTTAATGCTTTAACATATATTTTTTTTTCAAAAAATTTAAAAATTTGCAATTTAAGAGTCCTTAGAGCCCTTAAGTTAAGATAAATAAGTGAGTGTGGAGTGGGGTATCAATACTAGCGGAAACTACAGAATTTCAACTAAATCTAGGAAAGCTTAACCGCGCGCGATTACAACTACACCACACGATACTAATATGATTTTCTTAAACAAAATCACTGACCTTATATTTTACTACGGCGGTTCCTTCGTGACGACTTCAGGCCCCTTTTATGGCTGGAAGAATGGGTGAAGACTCCACGCTCAGTAATAATGAATTTCACTATTTTCAATCCGCTTCTCTTCGTGTGCATCCACACGTATCAGGCTACCTATACTTGTCAACAACTTCGTGTCGATTTCTCGATCTTTAATTCACTTGACTTCTAACTTCCTATTTCTTCGCCGCTTAACTCGCGAAAACCGAACTTATATAATATATCTTATTTACATAAATCACGCCTGGCTCTCGGTGAAGATTGGTTGAAATAAATAAATTGTTTTAAGGAAAAAAAGAGGTTAGTAAAAGACCGTATAAATCCGTCACAACTATCTGATGAAAAATGTTATGCGTGCCACTTTAAACTTTTACATTAAACAAAAGAATATGAAAAAGTGAATAAATGTTACTTATAGGCTTATTACGAAATTTTTACGAATATAGCACATATTTTACGCAAGTCTAAGCAGTTGATATTTTATAATAATATAATAAGACAAAAGTATGAACTTAAGTTTTATTATTAAAATTTTCTCTTCAGTTTCAATCAATTAGGTTAGGTATAGAATAAAAATGAGTAGCGAGAAAAAAATTTAATTCTAAATAATTATTAAACAGTTAGTACTTTCTTAGTGTGGTTTTTTATTTCATAGATTTTGTACTGAGTCATCTACATTAGGATCAGTTCTCGAAGATGCTAACAGAGCTTTCTAGGTGCGCATCAGTTTCTCTTTTCCCCCCTCCAAAATCGAGACAAAAAAGCCGAAGTGTGTTCACAAAAGAAGATCCCTCAGGATTGGAAAAGATGAATATTTTCTTTGTAATCTTAAATTATTTAAGTATTTTGTAGTATCTGTAAGAAAAGCTAAATATCTCAAAGACTAGGTTCATTCTCGAGAAGCACGCACTCACTGGGCATTTCATTGTTTTCTTCCGGATAACTTTAAAACACACTCCCTCAAATTCCAGAATCTCAGGAATGCATTTCCTTTGGAAAACCAACTCGCATAACAATGGAGGAAGATTGTCTACATTACAATTTTCTATTGTTATTTAATTAAGTGTATTTAAAATAAATTTTGATGTTTTATTTTGTCTGAAACCACCACCTTTTAATAGAACAGTAAAAAAAAAATAGTATTTATTATTATCGTTTCAAATTTTTTAATCTTTCAATAAGAATCTTCGCGTGCCACTCTTACAACTCTGCCGTGCCGCGGGTTGGCCATCCCTGACTTCGAAAGTCGAAATTCTGAAACCGAAATCCAAGGACACTAAACTAATTTGTAAACAAGTCATTTGAAAGTAAATAAAAAAAACTTTCTTCAATTTTAGAAATTTTTATTTCCACAAGTCCAGTCTTTTTTAAATCTAGAGGCGAGAGTTATATAAGAATATCTTTCAATACAAACCATTGCTTTGTGCTAGGACTTAGCTATCAATAATTTATATACAAACAGTACATATTCTTACCTCATGAAATACCCAGTGAAGCGTGTGGGTAACTGCTAGTATATAGAATTCTAAATATATTTTAGTTTAGTTATATTCTAATCGCTTGCGAAAACTCTTCTAATTCTTTATTTCTTATTAATGTAATATATTCATTTTGTTATTGTATAGAATCGATTGATGAGACGTGTTTAAAAGTTGTTGCCATCATTCAAAGCATAATAATGACTAACTTTTAAACTGAAAATAGCAAAATGTAACACTTTTTTTCAAAGAGGTCTCTCTTTTATAATTAACAATTTATTTTCTCTGGAAGAGACACAGAGAAAGGGAAAGATTACATTTTATAATCCCTTTTCATCCCATCCGAATTTCGAAGCAGACGAAAATTAATATCATCGCGTGTTCGAGGACAGTCAACAAAGACCCTCCAAAACATAATTTTCCCACCAAAAATCCACTCCGCAGAGAACTGAACGCCCGACAACAATAATCGGTTTTCTCTGCTCTCATTACAACACACTGCGAAAACACACCAAGAGGAAACTGAGTGAAAAGTCGTCTGCGTAAAACGTGTTGGGGGATTGGAAGAAGGGGTGGGGGCGTTCTATCCAGTTCCAGATTAAACAACTCTGTATGGAAATTCTCTCCTTTTAAACTCGCCAGATTTAGTCCCTTTATCGGCTTATAGCAAAGGGACCAAGGGATGTTCGCCGTTGGGGATTGAGCGGGGGTGTTATTAGGGGTTTGCGCGGGGGTGTTCCAGCTTAAGAGGGCGTGTCGAATCCGGCCGCTTTTCATTAGGGTTCGCTATCTTTAAATTTGCACGATTTTCTTGTCGGGGAGATTTGCACACCTGCATTACGACCTTCTGTCTCCTTTCATTACTGTTTTCCACGTTAGGGGAAGATACCAGGGTGGCGACTTTATCTTTGTAGGAGGCTACTTTTTTGAGTGCTGCCATTGTTGCTGATTAAAACTTACTATAGAGCTTCTCAAACTATAAACCTTCCAAACAATAACAATTTATTGAAATCAGTAATACTATACTTTGACGCTAAAGCTGCAATACAACTTTAACCACTTAAATGCCTCTGGCGTATATATACGTCTCGCTCAGCCTGTGCATTAGTTACCACGGAAGTATGTATACGTCTTTCTAAAGTACGATCTTTTCTGTCCACTGATATCCATAAAACTAATCTGAAGGCTTTGGAATGAACTAAAATGTCTTTGACAGTGTTTGCGAAGAATTTACTTATTTCACTTATACCACATACAAGCTAAAATATACTCCCAAAACATCACATACGCGTGTCTACGTAGAAAACGGTGACATGGGCAAAGAATTGCATAACTTTTAATCGGCAGTTAAGGGATTAATTATAAAACGTACAAATAATCAAGATAAGTGTTAAATTTTGTATGTTGTTTTATATATGACAAACCCATGGGGTCACTGGTCATTTATAAACTTGTTCTTAACTTAGTATTGTCAAATTAATTATCAAGTATAATGCGCTCGGCTGATACATTCATAAGTGTATTATATCAGTGTAAATGTATATTTTATTTTTTAGTTATGTCACAGAATGTATTCTGTTTGTTTATTTCAGTAAATTAATAATTTTTTAAAATCTTTTGTTTTTGAATTTTCAATAGGCTCGTGCCTCATCGTAAGGTTATCACAACCCCTTACGGAGGCGCGTCCCACGGTTTGAGAAAACTGACTTACTATTATCTTGGTAGTCGGTATTTTACTTGGAGCTTCTATTAAGATTTCTGAAGGTTCCAACCTAAAAAATGTTGTTGGAAAAGTTGTCTTACCAGCTTAGCCAAATATGGCATTTGTACTAATTAAACTAATTAATAATTTTAATTATTATCTTTATATTCGTCATCTGAATTAAGTTGACCAGGCTGGAATTGTTAGAAAAAAGTTACCAATTTCTTTTCAGTTTTTGTGGTTTGAATATTATCAGAAAGCGTTGGCATTTGGAAAGTAACTCACCTCTTTTCAAAGACCAGTAATTTATTTTAAATCTAAATGGCGGATACCATTTTTCTAAGCTCGAGTCTCATTCCCCCCCTTTTAGATATGATAATAGAGCCCTTTGTTCTGACTGATTTATTCGTAATCCCTAGAAAATGAATATTTTGATAGCTTAAACTTGCCTTACTCAACGACTGTTTGGTGAAAAGTTTTTCTGTAAGACCACCTACATAATTTCTTAAAATAACTACAGTTGAACCCCCATATAATGAATCTCTATTTTACTGATTTCTCTATTGAACGTTTACCTGGAACCAAAAACATTTTACTATTTTCATAGTAAAATAAGCTACATATAGAGAAGTGCATTTTCTGTTTAACGAACTTTTTCTCTTGTAATTTGATTTTTATTTTCCCTATTTTTAAAATACAACCTTTTGACAGTAAATTTCGGTGAATTGTCCTGTAACATTAACTTAGATGAAATATTAACGAAATTTACCCTACTCTCCTTCGAAATAGTCACCTCCTATAACTATACACCGTTGAGATCTGCTGTAAATGTCCTGAAAACTTTGCAAGAAGTCTTCTTTTGGGATGGAGTTCAAAAGCTTCGTCACGTTTCGTTGGATGTTTGGAATATCGT
This sequence comes from Trichonephila clavata, assembly GCA_019973975.1. Lineage (NCBI taxonomy): Eukaryota > Metazoa > Arthropoda > Arachnida > Araneae > Nephilidae > Trichonephila > Trichonephila clavata. Next base: position 411,305 of record BMAO01001962.1, read on the forward strand.
CAATATCGATAAAACGCTTTTCTCATCCTTAAATTTTGGGTAACGATTTGTCGCACGGATTCACGGTTAATCTGTAGCTCATCAGCAATCACGCGCACAGTTAATTGATGATCTTTAGCGATTAATTCTTTCACTTTCTCAGTGTTTTCGTCATTGTCGGAGGTCGCCAGACTTCCGCTACGGGAGGTGTCAGAAACACTATCCTGGCCTTCTCGAAAACGGATGAACCAATCTTACACACATTTCATGGACAGTGCTTGATCTTCTTAAACACGTACCGGCATTGCATAAATTTCGTTTGATGCTTAAAACAAAACTTTAAATTGATCTTTTAAGAACCAACGTACTAAACAAACACTTTGTAAAACAAATCATACACGAAACACAAATAAGTCTCTATTGGACAACGGTGGGGCCAGATAGTCAATACCTGCCGGTAAGCATGTGCAGCATTCTGTTTCGCCAGTGTTGCCAAATAGGCCGTTCTGACTTGATTCACCAAACTTGATAGTCAGAGGTTGTATTTCAAGATATTTTCCAAATTATTCTTTCTTTAAGCATATTTTTAATGGTCAATGACCTTAAAACTAAGACCTTGTAACTAAGTTTAGAAAACCCTCTTAAAAGAAGTCTACCGCCTGGTCGGAAAACCAAGAGTTCTTGGCCACTTTCACTTCTTCGTTGTCACTAAAGCGCTTATCGCCAAGACTGTGTTTGAGGTACCGGAAAAGGTGGAAATCTCTGGGAGCAAGGTCGAGGCTGTATGGTGCATGGTCCAAAACCTCCGAGCCAAAAGATTTAATTAAGTCCCAAGTCGTTCGAGAAGTGTGAAGCTCTCATCTTTAAACTTCCTGACCCATTTTCGAACTTCGCTGTCACTCATTGCTTCAGTTCCATAAAATTCTGTTATCTGATGATGAATGGCTGCAGCCGACATGTTTCTCGCTGTCAAAAACCAGATAATAGACCGTATCTCTCACTTGACGAGTGATTCCATCACCTTAAATATTTTAAAGACGCACAGCGAAGCTTTCACGACTGCTACAGAGCTGGAAATGGCGGGAGTGTGTTCGCAAACGATGCTGTTCACTGACGCAGAGACTCGTTGCGTCATACGCGTGAACTAGGGAACTATATGAGGCCAACGGACCTTACTTAAAAAATAGCCCTCGAGCCATATATTTTCCGTTATAAACTTATCCGCGTTATTTGCTGAGTGTGCGTTTTTCATACAAAAATTTATCATAAGTGTGAAGCCCTTAAATAAGACGAATTAAAAATTATTCCTGTAAATTTTTAAACATGTTGCCATAGAAACGAAAAAGTTGCTAAGTGGATAAAACTCAAGGAATAATTTCCAATCAAATTACTGTAAATTAAAACACCAACGACGTCAGTTTTATAACGCTGTCGGAAGCTAACCCATTTTTTTACGTTCATTTGTTATCTTGAGCAGAATCTTAACTCGTCATAAATTTTGCGCCGTTTTTTGTTTGCTTGGAAAATGAGCGGTAAGAAAAATTTACACTGCACAGGATCGTCCGTTTGTGTTCCTCTATCCGTCCAATCAATAGGGGCGCGATTAAAGTGGTACCGGGAACATGCAATTGGACTGTGTCTGACTGGGGCTATGTCATGTTTAATGATGAGTCAAGATTCACACTGGAGCCAGATGACAAGCGTATAAGGATATGGCGTAAACAAGGAACACGCAATCAGCCCCAAAACTTCACCGAACATCACGCATTCCGAGGCTGAAGCATTATGGTGTGGGCTGGGATTTCATTAGGATACCGCACCGACCTGCACATCTTTAAACGGGGTTCTGTGATGGCTGTCCGGTATCGAGATGAAGTCCTAGAACCCATTATGAGATTGTACGCTGCAGCAGTTGGCCCTACTTTTGTTTTAATGGACGATAACGCACGTCCCCACAGAGCTGACATCGTTGATGACTACCTGGAGAGGAAAAGGATGGTGCGTATGGCGTGGCCACATATTCGCCCGAACTTAATCCCATTGAAAATCTTTGGGATGCTTTCGGCCGTGCTGTATCTTCACGTTTCCTACCTCCAGTCACGCTTATTGAGCTGGAAACTGCTCTACAAGAAGAATGGCGATTGCTTAATTCTGCGGTGGTTGACCTCCCAATTGAAAACACGGTCAGAAGGTGTAAACTTTGCATACAGATGAGGGGGATCACATACCCTATTAATGTCCTTTTTTTCATTTTATGCAGTTTATTTTCACTTTATACATAATTCTGTTTAAGTCACCAGTAAGATATTATCTGATAACTTACAAAAAATTAATATTGTTTTCATTTCTGTATATAATTATTGATTTGTTTTATGTATAAATATATATGTTACTTTACTGCCAAATGTTTGGTCAATCAAAGCAGTATTTGTTGATTTTTTTGCATTTTACATCTTCGTGCTTAACTTTTGGAAGTGAGTGTGTATATATATATATATGTATATACTAGCTGTTACCCGCCCGCTTCGCTGAGTATTTCATGATGTTTTATAAATTTTTGTTGGTTATATATATGTATAAATTTTTTATATTTAAGTCCTAGCATTAAGAATTCAATTGTATTGAAAAATATGCGCCCCTTACGTTCCTCAACGCCACTTAGGAGTCGATTTTCACGAAACGCATTTTGTGGCGTATCTGTATTCTATGAGAGGAATCTGCTTACCAAATTTCAACACTGTGAGTCTAACAGTTTAAAAATCGGAATAATTATTTATATCTCCCCTTAACCCCCTGCAACACCCCTTGGGGGTCATTTTTCCCAAAACCCATTTTGTAGCGGATATTTACTCCATAAAAGAAACATGTCTACCAATTTTCAAGCAGGTTGGTCAAATAGTTTGAAAACGAAAATATTTATCTATTACGCCCTTAACCCCTCCCCTCGCAACGCCACTTGGGGGTTACTTTCCCAAAAAGCAATTTTGTATCTGATCTCTACTCTTATGAAGGAATCTATTTATCAAATTTAAGACTGTGCGTCTAATAGTTTTAAAACGGAAATATTTATCTATAACGCCCCCTAAGCCCCCGCAATGTCACTTGGGGGTCGATTTTCACCAAATTCATTTTTGTAGCGGATCTCTACTCTATGAAAGGAATCTGCTTACCCAATTTCAAGATTGTACGTTGAGTAGTTTAAAAATGGAAACAATTACTTATAACGCCCCTCAAACCCCCGCAATGCCCCTTGCGTTTCGAATTTCGCAAAATCCGTTCTTAGATAATCTCTACTTCAAAAAAGTAACATGTCTACCAAATTTCTAGTCTGTAAGTTGAACAGTTCCGGAGATATCGTGATTAGTCAGTCAGTCAGTGAGTGAGTCGCTTTTCTCCTTTATATATATAGATATTATTTATATCTCCCCTTAACCCCCCCCGCAACACCCCTTGGGGTCAATTTTCCCAAAACCCATTTTGTAACGGATATTTACCCCATGAAAGAAACATGGCTACCAATTTTCAAGTTGGTAGGTCAAGTAGTTTTAAAACGAAAATATTTATCTATCACGCCCCTTAATCTCCCGCAACGCTACTTGGGGGGCTATTTTCCCAAAACCCATCTTGTAGCTGATATCTACTCTATGAAAGGAATATATTTATCAAATATAAAGCCTTTGCGTCTTATAGCTTAAAAATGTTAATAATTATCTATAACTGCCCCTAAGCCCCCGCAACGCCACTTGGGGGTCAATTTTCACCGAACTCATTTTGTAGGGATCTCTACTCTATGAAAGGAATCTGTTTACCTAATTTCAAGATTGTACATCGAGTAGTTTAAAAATGGAAACAATTATTTATAACGCCCCTTGTGATTCGAATTTCATAAAAAAATCCGTTCTTAGCTGATCTCTAATCCATAAAAGGAACATGTCTACCAAATTTCAAACCTGTAGGTTGAATAGTTCCGGATATATCGTGATTAGTCAGTCAGTCAGTCGCTTTTCTCTTTTATATATATAGATATAAAATTTGAAAAACGTAAGCACAAAAAAAATGTATTTTTTTTATCCCGAGATAATATATATATTAACAACCTATACTAACGAACAAAATGTTCGGTCCAAATGAACTCATTAAACCAAGGCGCGACTGTATATGAAAATAGAGAAGTATAATAAGTAAAGTTTTAAAAGTACAAAAAAAATTTTTTTTTAAATATAAAAATATTTAACAAACACCAAGAATTTTTCAAAATATGTAAGAAACCAATAAATTTAACAATGAAGAATTTTAAATGTATAACTAAAGATAACTTATGAATTTACTATTCCTTTTAGTAAAATTGAATTTAAAAATGTGCCTAAATATAATACAATAGGAATTATTATCATATATCTTGAAAAGTGTTAGATTATATTTATATATTTTACTTTCAGGTTCACAAATACTTTTTCAAACTCATTAACCAAACAATAAAAAATGTTTTTTAAATCTTTATATGCTTATAAAGACTGTTGTTTTTCTCCTTTTTTGGGGGGTACTTTTCAATTTTTAACGGATTTCCGCTCAATATTCTCTTTTTGTGTTCTTTTCCACCCTTTATCAAAATCTGTTGGAAACAATGAAAGAAAGTGATCTTTTCAAATCTCTTCATTCTACCACAATTCAATGCAAATTTTTTCTCTCCCAAAAATCGTTTGGCGACTTGCATGTTCGTACATCGGCAACCCTTTTCTATGAACATGGAAGAGCCCTAGGGACAGGAATGAGATGAAAAGGGGAGGGGGATGTTCTAGAAGTGCTCACCTCTTGCATTTCGCTGACAGCGGCACTCCAGCAGCTAGAGTGCTTGGATATCGTCTGCGCACTGCATCTCCAAAATCCTCTCTCCCTCTCCCCCCTTTTAAACCCTCAATACTCTTGTTCTAAAAGGAACGTAAAACGATACAACGTGCAGTGATAGAAATAGAAGGGTTTTGGAGATGGTAAAAATGCTTCTTTATGTATATTTATCGTCTGCCAGATAAAGACGCCGGTGCTTGTATCGAACAGTGCTCGAATTTGTTGGTTTCCAATTAAACATCTGCGCCAGGCGAAAATCTTTCGAAAGTTCGTCTGCTCAAACAGAAAACCGCTTACTTTCGTCTGCAAGCAGGGAAACATTGCCAAAATTTGAGTGAAATTTATTTTGGCTTAATCGTTTGGCAATATTTAGAATAAAGTTATGTTTACCGTTAAATCGGGATTATTTAGCCCATAGGGTTTATTCAATGTGTATTTACTTTTCCATTTATTGCCATATTAACAATTTATTGCCAATTCTTAAATGCTGTATAAATTAAGTTGGCTTGATATTTTTTCATGTCATAATGCAATATCCCCTTATAAAATTTTGCTTCCTATCTTTACAACTGTGATAAGGAAAATAAATTATAATTAATTGTTAAGTAATAAAAATAAGAAAATGTATGAAATCAATCTGCTCCTTTTCTGTGCTTCCTTACCCCATAGCTTCGAACTACGCATTTGTGACCCTGCATTCCAATGTGATTCCCAATCGTCTCTCTGCACCCCCTACACACCCTACAAGTTTGTCGGTCTGGTAGCAAAGCACCCTGTAGAAAAGTCTTTTTACTCTTTAAAATTAGGCCAAATTGATACGGTTAAACGTGCCGCTGATCACGAGGCTTTGAAAATAATCACGTACAAAATAAGAAAGTCAATGCAATCTTGGATATTATCTTTATAAGAGATAATGACGTCATTTGAACAGAGGATTAATTTGAATTTCGTAAGATAATAAATAAGAATTATATGACATCACAATATGACAGATATCCCAATCAATAAGAAGCCATGATAAAAACACTTGTTAAGCAGAAAAGCGTATTACTGAATCGCTTTAGGGTTTGCGAAATCCCGTGCTCTATTTTAAATCTTGAGATTGGTACCGGGATTAGGACTTGACTATTTATGAAACATGCACTTTATGATGAATGTAATTACATCATAAAACAAAACATAATTAAAAAACTTTTTAATATTATTTTTGAAACAAATCAAACAAAACTGAATTCATCATAAAAAAATATAAAACTATCCTATAATGAATTCAGTAAACATAATACAATTTAAATTCATTGAAAACTGACCCTGTTGAATTAAAAATCGATATATTGAGATTTTCCAAAATCTTATTCTACATTTAAAACAGAGAATAAAAAGCCCTTATTTTATTTTCATTGAAACACTGTATTTATTTTATGTTAAATATATTTAGAATTGATAATTAGATTGCCTGGTAATATATTCTAAGGAAGTAGATTTTTCAAAATTAAAATTATTGAAGTCTGAACTAAACGTTTTTCCCCAACCAACACGTAAAAAATATAGAATTGATTTCCATAAGTTTCAATGCAAAATTTTTTCTGCTTACACAACTCCCACAAAAAAAAAATCTTATTAGCATTTAACATTAGAAATTGTTGTTGTTCCCAAATCCCCTTGGAGCAGAAAAGCCTACGCCATTTGACCTTTCCTCAGTGAATGTCACCAAGCAGGTCTTGATGTCCAAACAACTGTCCCAGGGAAATGCTCCAGCAGTCCAGATGATGAGCAGTAGAAGCAGGGAGAGAGCAGGGACAGGTAAAGAAAGACTTTACCCCTTGCACAAAGGTCATACCACGCAGGTGACCGCTTCTAAAGCACGTCAAGGCTGTTTGAAGAGCCCTAGATCTCCTGCACTGGTAAAGATAAACCAGGATTCTTAGCTGCGTACTAATGTGAGCGAGAGGCTTTCGCCAAGTCAGATTCATTTTAGGTTTGTGGAGGGAATGAATTTCAGAGTGGGGCTCAAAACAGAGGAACTGGGGTTAGTGAGATCACAACCCCTACCAGCCAGCTCATCAGCTGCCTCGTTCCCAGGCACACCCGCATGCGATGGTATTTACTTAAGACACACTTGTTTTCTCTGACCAAGCCTAGCTAATTTGGTATAATATCTGTCCATGATCTTTG